>CM021109.1:631132671-631592505 GCA_007115665.2 Sequoiadendron giganteum
GATCTTGGAGACTATTTTGTGCCTCCTCCTAACACAACAGAATTGGCGCTAGAAGGAGGGCACTACTTTTTATAGTGAAGCAAAGAAATTATAAAAGTATAATGTACGAAGATGGTGGTACCTCATAGAGGGATATCTCCGGTGTTACAGCCAAATTTGGGATTCAACGACGATCAAGAAGATATTCTTTCAGGATTGAACAACCTCGCGTGGAGAACAAAGAGAAGTGCAACTGAGTACATGCGGACGAGCTTTGTGTTGCAAGAAGAAGAAGAAAAAGCTATCGAGATCCAAGTTGCTATTGAAAGAGATTTGTTGAATCAAAGACAGCCACTTGCTCCGGTGCGTCGCCAGTGAAAGAAGCAGCTTCATCTTGGATCGCATCAGTTCTTTCTCGTCGGATAAGTTGAAAAGAATTTTGAGGTCTGCACCCAGTTCAGCCAAGGAACTTGTAGAGCTAGAGCTACCTACCAGAACAAGGAAGAAGAAATGTACTCGATCAGACGGGGAAGTTCCCTCAAGCGAGGAAATTTTATCAAACGAAGAAGCTCAATCAAGTGAAGAAGCAGTAAGCGGTGAAGAAGTCTCAAGCTTATTTAGAACTCCACCTAGCATTTCGAGGTTCGCCCAACAAGGACCCGCATGAGATATCACACCAGTAGCAATTCTACAGCAGCAACCAGTTCAAGTTACGCCCGTTGTTGCTCAGCGGCAACCAGGTCAAACAGCTGTATATCGAAGGCGTCTAGCAATGGCTCAGCCAGTTGCAAACGGTGCTACATGGTTGGTTACCAACCCATCTCCGCTGGAGTTTGCCGACTATCACGACATGCCAAAGAACCCGGAGAGTTTTTGCTCCAAGTTCCACGTCCACGACGTGAACCACATTGTTGAGGATCACATCAAAATGTTTGAGGACCACCTACGCAATAGACAGATTGCATATGCTGACGTGGCTTGCAGGTTATTCCCCTATTCCTTGGGAGAAGAGGCCCATTATTGGTTCATACATTTGCCAGTCGGTTCAATCAGAACATGGGAGCAGATGAAGACGGCCTTCATCGAAAAGTTTGGTATTCCCATCACTCCCGCAGAATTGTTCAGACAGTTTGTAGAAGTAAGGAGGCAAGAAAAAGAGCCCATTCATGTGTTTAACAATAGATTCCAAAAGGCTCTGACGAGACTACGAACTCCTTACACTATCACAGATGCTAGAGAAAACTACTACACCGCTTTGGATCCCTTAACTGCAATGTTTGTGAGAGAAGCTCACCCCACTCCCGCCGATATGAACTTAGCTTATGCTAAGGCAATTGAAGTGAGCCAGAACATGGGGCAAAATACAACTGGTCCCTCACTATACACTGGCTTAAGTTCTACGAGCGGTCAGATACAAACCTGGAATCAGGAAATTCCAGCATTAAATCCAGTTCCACAACCATCTTACCAGGCAACCGTGCCATCAAATCAGTTGGTTCTCCACCCTGGAGTACCTTCATCTCAAGCGTCAGTCGCACAACCTGTCTATCTGCAAAACACAGCACCACCGACGCAAACTCAAGAGGAAAGAGATGAAATAAAAGGTCTGGTGGAACAAGTAAAGAAGCTGTCAACTGAGGTGACATACCTCAGAAATCAAAATAACCAGATTCAAGCCATGCAAAGGAACAATCAAGCACACCAAGGTGCTAACCGAGGATATCAGAATAATCCTCCGAATCATCACCATGATGCTCATCAAGGATACAATCAGGAGAACAGTCATGGATACAGAAACAATAATCAAGGGTTCCAGAAGAGATCCTGGAATACAGGGCCTAATAACGGAGGAGTCCCTTCACCATTGGACAACCCGCCTCCTCTTGAGAGCCGTCCTGCAGACAGAGTATATCTAGCAGAAGCTGCCTTGTTAGGATGGTGTAGATTACACAATACTAATCAGCACTCTGAGCTCCAGTGCCATGAGTTTCAAGTTGCCGCTGACATTTTCAGAGGAGAGGTGAAGAATGCAGAACCGACAAAGGATCCTCCAGTTACGGGGTATGAAATAGTTCCAGCACCTCGATATGATCAAGCCTTGATCTTGGAAGACTTCAAGTTTCCACCTGAATTTCAAAGTTATACACCTCCGTCGATTAATCAGAGATTTCCACCAGCTTCGGCAAATGGTCCTGTGGGGACGCTAGAGGCTCAAACGCCTTCAGAGGCTCATGCCACGTACGTATCACCAGATGAGCCCCTAAGCAAAGACGGTTATAGTTTTCCGCCTCTTAACAATAGTGTCTTGGTGGAAGGAGTTAGAGAGGTACAAGCTCTCCAGACCACTGGAAATGGTCCCCCTAAAGTGTATCAAAGAGGTTATCCTCAAAGAGAACCGTTGACCTCGTCAACGCCACCGAATAACTTTACGACACCCCCGCACCCCAATGCGAGCAACGTGCCGGTTGCACCAAAAGACTCTCCGGAGTATAGGCAACAGGGACCCACACAAGCAAGATCAAATGGACCACAAATACCTCAGCAGCCAGTTTACCAGTTAGTCCGAGGACAAAAGGAGAATTCTCCTAGAGAGGATATAAAGAAGCTGAGCTCCTTTGTATTGGAAGAATTTAAGAAGATAAAGGTCAGTTTACCACTCTATGAGTTGATGAAGGTCCAAGAAGTACGAGACACTCTTCTGGGGACATTGACTGAAACCACCACCGCAAGGTGTACTTCACAAGAGGCACCCAATGTGCCAAGAAATCCCTAGGTTGTCCTGCAGCCTCGTCCAGCACAGAACACAAATGTAGTGCAAGATGTGCCCCAAGCACCTTATAATTCATGGGAGGCACCACAATGGCCTCAAAACTTTGAAGGCATGGTACTGAATTCCGCTAGCGTTCCTGGAAGGACTGAGGCTGAGAAAGGTCCTCAACTCGATGATGCTGTGAAACAAAGGCAGAATACAAGGGATGCGACCCAAGGCAGGCAAGTCCAGCCGGACAAGAAAGATGAAGTAGCAGATGAGAGAAGGAAACCAGTGGTGTTTTATCAAGGGAAGGATGAACCGGCCCCATTCTTGGTTTCAGTCAGAATATTCGGAAAAATGCTACACAATTGTTTGATTGATTCTGGTGCTTCAAGCAACGTCATGCCTTTGAAGGTATGCGAAAGATTGGGCTTAATCCCGCTCCACACCAACAAGAAGGTGACTCAATTGGATAAAACATAAGTTCCTGTTGTTGGGGAACTAAACGACATTCACATGCAGCTAGCCGCAGATCCTAGAATCCAAAGCCGTATTGATATTTCTGTTGTAGACATACCAGATGGGTATGGCATGCTGCTTAGCAGAGACTGGTGCCAAAAGCTGAATGGGTATATCGCCATCGACTTTTCTCACATGTGGTTGCCTTGGAGGGGAATCCCTAACCAAATAAGGGTGGAGAGTATGCCACGGCTCAGGTTGATGATCACCGAGTATGGTGATAATAATGAAGTATTGTTTGCAGAGCCTGATCTGGGCTCATACAAGCCAGTCAAGCAAGAGGTCCTCATGTTGCAGAATGTAAATCAAGAAAAACCCTTGGAAGGTACGCCCTCCTCTACTGAAGTATTGATTGAAGATGACTCAAGCGATGGTGAAGGGATGTTTGAAAATTTTAGAAACTTTGTGCTGAGAAGTGTCAAGCAAAAGATGGAATCAGGGAAGAATGTTTCCATCAGCAGTATGTTAATGCCCAATTGGTGTAGGATCCATGAAGCGTTCCATCCAGAATTCACATGCGCCATGTGCAAAATGGCCATTGAAGAAGTTTCAAAGAGAGTTCCACAGGCCTCTTTGGTAGAAGAACTAGAAAGGGTAGATGAAGAAAAGGACTCCCTGACGAAGGAATGGATAGAAAGTGAGAAGATTGAACCCATGGTAGAAAGGAATGATCCTATGACCTATAGCAATCATATAGAAGATCAAGTATGGACTCTGAGATTTGATGGGTCAAAGTCTAACAAAGGGAATGGAGCAGGGTTTGAACTCATCAGCCCCAAAGGAGAGGCATATCTAGGTGCTTGCAGGCTCCAGTTCCCTTGCACCAACAATGTTACTGAATATGAATCTTTGATTCATGGGTTGATCCTGGCAATAGATAAAGGTGCCAAGATTGTGCACGCCATTGGAGATTCCAACATAGTGGTCCGCCAAGTAAGAAAACAGTATGCTTGCCACGACAAGAGGTTGGGCCGTTACCGGAACAGAGTCTGGGACTTGATCGAAAGCCTCGATGCATTCAATATCAAGCAAGTATACAGAGCTAAAAATCCAGTGGCAAATTCCCTCGCACAAGCCGCCAGTTCACTAGAGCCACTAGAGTTGGAGGGTTTAAAGAAGTTCACGGTAGAGTTAATCTCTACACCTTCAATCCCGGATAATATAAAGAATTTCCAGGTATTTGATGATGATAAGCAGATTTTGGAATTCTTGACAAACTCGGGGGTATTTGAAGCACAAATTATAGACGAAGAAGAAACCAAGGAAGCGGAATTTGACACCGAAGGGATCTTAAATTTAAAGACAAATGTCATTCCTAGAGGAATGGTCGAGTTGGAAAGGCTCTTTGACCCTGATAAACTGAGTAGAAATCAAGGCACTCAAGGAAATGAGTGCGAGACAATCAACTTAGGAACAGATGAGCAAATCAAGAATGTATTTGTGGGCAAGGTTTGTACCCCAAAAGAAAGAGAAGGAATAGTGCAAGCATTGAGAGAGTTCTCTGATGTGATAGCCTGGGGCTACGAGGACTTAAGGACATATGACACTACCCTGATCACGCACACGATCCCGTTGAAGCCAGGAAACAAACCATTCAAACAAAGGCAAAGGCCGGTGAACCCGCTGCTAGAACCATTGATATATCAGGAGGTGAGAAAACTCCTCTCAGCTAGAATCATTTTCCCAATAAGGCACTCAACGTGGGTCGCCAATCTGGTACCTGTTAGAAAGAAAAATGGAGAGATAAGGTTGTGTGTTGACTTCCGCAACCTAAACAGAGCGTCTGAAAAAGACAACTATCCCTTGCCCTCCCTAGATGAGGTGTTGCAAATTGTGAATGGTTCCCAAATGATGTCCTTCTTGGACGGTTATTTAGGATACAACCAGGTGATGGTTGAAGAAGCAGACAGACTGAAAACAGCTTTCACCACCAAGTGGGGGACTTTTGCTTATAGGAGAATGCCTTTTGGCTTAATCAACGTCGGGGCCACATTTCAATGGGCTATGGACATCGCTTTCCGAGACTTAGTCGGAAAGTGCATTATTATATACATGGACGACCTTACCATGTTCTCCAAGAAGAGGGAAGATCATGTTGAAGACTTGAGGAAGATTTTCCAGAGATGCAGAAGGTTTGGTATTTCTCTCAATTCCAAGAAGTGTGTGTTCGGAGTCACTGAAGGAAAATTGTTAGGACATGTCCTTTCAGAACAGGGCATATCGATTGACCCAGACCGCATCGAAGCAATTTCAAAGATTGGCATGCCAGGGAGTCAGAAAGAGTTGAGGTCCTTCTTTGGAAAGATTAATTTTGTGAGAAAATTCATAATTGGGTTCGCCGAGATTGTCAGACCACTGAATGAGATGTTGAAGAAAGATGCGAAGATAGAATGGACCCCTCAAACAAGGAAAGCGTTTGAGGAGATCAAACAAGCAATAGTGGATGCTCCGGTACTAGTCAGTCCGGACTACTCAAAGCCGTTCTACTTATACTCTTTTGCTTCGGAGCACACCTGTGCAGCGGTATTGACCCAGAGAATTGAGGAGAAAGACGAGCACCCAATTGCTTTTATGAATGCACCATTGAAAGAGGCGGAATTAAGATACGCCAATGTAGAAAAGCAGGCTTATGCTCTAGTGAAAGCAGCTAAGAAGTTCAGGCACTATGTCCTAAGGAGCAAAGTCTATGCAATAGTTCCAAACGCCACGGTGAAAACATTGTTAATGCAGAATGAACTAGGAGAAAGAAGAGGCAAGTGGGTCGCCAGCTTGCAAGAATATGACATAGAGATACAGCCGATGAAGTTAGTCAGAGGACAAGCATTGGCACAAACGATTGCAATGGCAGGGCCCGGATTGGTGCAACAAACGTATGTGCTAGAAGAAGTATCTCCAGGAGAGTGGTAGGATGACATTGTCTACTACTTGTTGAATCACAGGTGTCCTTTGCATTTGAATCCCGTACAAAGAAGGGCTTTAAGAATGAAGAGCCAGAGATTCATGCTGCAGGGATCAGTACTTTATAGAAGAAATCACGAAGGTATCTATTTGAGATGTGTAGGAAAAAGAGAAGCTAAGCAGCTTATGGAGCATTTCCACGAGAAATTCGGGACAGGTCACAGAGGTGGTTTGGCCACAGCTCATCAAATTTCAAGGGCTGGGTATTATTGGCCCACACTTTTTAAAGATGCTTATGAGCATGTGAAGACTTGCCACATTTGTCAAACAACTGCATACAGAGAAAAGAATCCGGCTATGCCCTTGCAGCCAGTAATTGAAGTCAGGCCGTTCGCCAAGTGGGGGTTGGACTTTATTGGAATGATTAACCCACCGTCCTCGGCACAGCACAAGTACATACTGACAGCTATAGACTATTGCACCAAATGGACAGAGGCTCAAGCTTTGAAACTTTGCACAACGGATGTGGTCATTAAGTTCCTAGAGGAGAATATCATTACAAGATTCGGGTGTCCACATGCTTTGGTGTGCGACAATGGCCCCGCCTTCTCATCATTGAAATTTTCAAACTGGGCATTTGAGTATGGGATTGCACTGAAGTTCTCATCCAACTACTACCCGTAGGGGAATGGACTTGCAGAGTCCACGAATAAGAATTTGCTGAATGCTATCAAGAAACTGTTGGATAAGAACCCCAAGGATTGGCACACACAGCTGAGGTTCGCCTTGTGGGCAGACAGGACTAGAACGAAGAATTCTTTAGGAATGTCTCCTTACCATTTGGTGTATGGGCAAGACCCCGTTTTCCTAGTTCAATTAAGGATCCCTACTCTTCAGTTTATTCAGGAATATCTGGAAGGAGAAGACCGAGTTCAAGTCAGGTTATCCCAATTGATGCACTTGGAGGAGAAAAGAGATGAAGCATTGGAAAATCTAGCCAAGCACCAAGGAGTTGTGAAGAGATGGTTCGAGAAGCAGGCCAGGATCAAGGCCTTCAGGATTTCAGAGTTGGTTTTATGTTGGGATAAGGCCCACGAGAGAAAAGGTGATCATGATAAGTTCGACAAATTGTGGTTGGGCCCGTATCAGATTTCTGAGATCCTGGGAGATAATGCATTCAGATTGAAAACGCTAACAGGAGAGGATATCCCATTGCCAGTCAATGGGAAGTTCCTCAAGCATTATTTCCAAGCGTAGGTTCCCTCCTGGATCCTACTTTGTACATAGTAGATTAGGTTGTTTTGTTTCCCGCTTTCCCTTTTGGTTTTGGTTTTGGTTTGTTGCCCTTTGGGTTTTTGGTTTTGGTGTTTCTTCCCTTGAGTTGTCCGCTCAAGTGGTTTTGGTTTGGGTTCAGAATGGACTTGAGTTCTGGGGTTTCCCGTTACGTATGGGGATGATGATGTTTCTTCACAGTTTGGTTTACTTCCATAGGGACTTCTATGAATTTATGCAAATGATAAAATGCCAAGGTTGTTTTCCTCTTATTATCATCCGGTTTCGTATAAGCTCGACTCGGAAGTTTAATCAGTTATTGTGTCTTAACACATGAGTCTGAGATTACCGTGTCCTATTTGTTCAAACAAGCTACTTTGAGTCATTTTGATTTCTTGGGAGAGGTTACGGCGGGTGAAAATTTTACATCTCGCTTCAGCGCCACTGCAATTCTCAAACCCATTGGTAGCTTCATTGCTTGCCAACCAATGATGGAATTGACAGAAAATCAAGAAAAAGAAAATATGCTAAAAGAGAAATATCAAAAGAAAGAACAAGAAAAGAAAAATTGTACTTAAAAACATTGGTTTGGGAATATACGAATAACTCCACCGGGGCTATGGACGCCTGGCTGGCAGTGGAGCAATATTCGTGAGAATTGTAGCGACAACCTCGTCGGGGCTATGGATGCCTGACTGGCAGCGAGGCAATCTCCAAGATGCTTTTGAAGTTAAGATACTTGTATAACCTGCCGTAGTCGATCTCGGGAGTCACGATGGTTTAGAGATAAGATAAATGCAAAGGTCAGGAGATCTCAGATGAAGGTGTTTTGATCCAATATCGGATTCTTCTCCCTTTTGAGTAAGTATCCTTTCTGTATGATGGTTAGAGGGATTGACCAAGGTTTGATTTTCAAAGTGTTTTTCAACACTTTCCCGTGGAGTCGCCAGATGTTGTGACCTTTTTCACACATCACCCCATCCAAGATGGGGACCCCCCTAATCTCTGCTCCATTCTGGTCGTTTGGCTTTGGTTAGTGCGTCTCTCTCTCTATCTCTAGTTCTTCCGGGGATGTCCTGTCGTTTGACCCAGGTTGAAGTATTGGTTAAGTCTGCGTAATTAGGGTTTTCATCCTTCAAGCTTATTTAAGGTCAAACTGAGTTATAAAATTGAAATCCAGGCTTAGTACAGCAGTCAGAAGGCTTCTAGCAGAGTCCCCCTAAATTTTCACTGTATTCTGGCAACTTGCTATTTTTAGTAAGTATTCAGTTTGAGGCTATTTTGTCGAAATTTTGGAATTCTGTCAGTCCCACCATATTCAGGTAACATCAAGCTGTTTGCATGTAAATTTTGAGCCAGATCGGACAATTTGCTATTTTTAGCAGCTCGGGCTTCGGGAGCCATTTTCAGGGGTCAAACATATGATTCTTCATTGCATGTCCGGAGATTACTTCTGGGTTTCTCGAAACCTTTGCAGTGGTGTAACATGCAAACCAAGACGATCACTTTCAGAGTTTAGCCTTCAGAGGCTATTTTTAGGGTTTGCATGCAGTGTTTTTCAACGCATGTCGGGTTTTTCTTTATGGGTTTTTCGAGAGCTTTGCAACAATGTGACATGCAAGCGGGGAAGATCAAGTTTCGAGGACTTACTATTTTTAGCCAGTGCATGCATGCAGACCAGTTTTTTGGGTTTTTCTGGGTTTCTTGAGACCTCACGGGCAATATAACATGCAAAACCATCCGGCAGTGGATGAGTCACTTTTTAGGCAGTTTCTATTTTTAGCAGGTACACTCTGGCAGCCGCCCAACACTCCAGTTCAGCAAGCAGAACGACATGCAGAGGGAACGAAGTCAAACGGAGACCGTTCGGGATGCATGCAGGTCAAATTAGGGTTTCCACTTTTATAGGGGGTGAAATCCAGAAATTGTCAAAACGAAGCACCTCACCAACATCAGCACACTTCAAGGCACCTGCTGGCAAAATTTGGGCAGAATCGGAGAACTTACTATTTTTAGTAAGTCAGGGCATGGTTATAAATAGCAGGTCTGCACCTGAGGTTGGCATCAGAGCGACACTCAAGTTCTCAGGATCAGGCATTGCAAGTTTCAAGTCAAACGGAATTGAGGAAGTCAAAAAAATCAAGGACTTACTATAAATAACAGATGGCTATAAATAGCAAGTCGGGGCAGAGGACTGGCAAAACAGGTTCACAAGGCAAAGAGGGTCGTATGGTGAAATTTTCAGGCAAAACAAAGCTATATGGGTCGAAAATCAAGGGACTTTCTAAAAATAGCCTGACTTACCCAAAATAGACGGTGAAGATGAAGGTAGGCAGAGGTATGAAAAAGTTTCTAAGTGTTCAAATGAAAGCTCATGTGTGTATTTGCGCCCTCAAGTTGTTGAAGACACTTCAAAAAAAAATTTCTAAGTCAAAAACGAAAGCTCCCCCCATGAAATGCGCCCTCAAGTCAAAGCTTACATGTGAAAAACGCCTAAGGCACTAAAATAAAAGTAGCCTACCTCATTTGCGCCCTCACCTTGAAAGGATATTGAAAATGCTGGAAAAAGTTCTAAGGCACAAAATGAAACTAGGCATGTGGAAATGCACCCACCATGGAGACCTCTTGAAAATCTTCTAAGGCATCAAAAATTTTCTAAGTGGCAAAATGAAAGTAGCCACCTCCATTTGCGCCCTCATCTTGAAGCTCCTCCATCAAAATGCGCCCAAGGAGGATGTTGCCTAGTTATAAAGCGGCTAAGGCATGGAAATCAAAGCTAGAAGGCTAAAATGCGCCCTCAAATGGAAGCTCACCCCCTCATTTGCGCCCAGGGAGAAGGAAGGCTTTTGAAAATAATCTAAGGCACAAAATAAAAGTAGCCTACCTCATTTGCGCCCAAGGTAAAGTGAAGACCCCCCGAAATTTTTCTAAGTATAAAAATGAAAGTGGACATGGCAATTTGCGCCCTCAACTTGAAAGCTCATGTAGGAAAATGCGCCCACCTCCAAGAAAAATCTAAGGCATTGAAACAAAAGCATGACACCCAATATGCGCCCATGGTAAAAAATGAAAGCTTGCCTATGTATTTGCGCCCTCAAGTCAAAGTGGGCCATGTGAAATGCGCCTAAGGAAAAAGTGGAAGTAGACATGTGTATTTGCGCCCTCAAGTCAAAGTGGGCCATGTGAAATGCGCCTAAGGCAAAAGTGGAAGTAGACATGTGTATTTGCGTCCTCAAGTGAAATCTAACCCCTTGAAATGCGCCCAAGTAAGATGGAAAAACGCCTAAGGCAAAAGTGGAAGCTTCAAGGGTGAAATGTGCCCAGCTTGTTGTAGAGGTAAGTGAATATTTTCTCCAAGGCATAGATTGAAAGCTTGCCACTCAAAATGTGCCCTTGAAGAGGTTGAAGTGGAGATTTTTTTAAATGAGAGTGGACCCTCTAGAATGCGCCCTCAAGTAAAGGTGAAGCATGAAAATTTTCTAAGTGAAAAACGTCTAAGGCAAAGTGAAGGCTTAGCATATCAAGTGCGCCCAGCTTGTGGGTGATTTGAAAATCTTCTAAGACACGAAAATTAAAGGGTACCAAGGAGAAATACGCCCAAGAAATGAGAGGGATTTAAATTTTATTCCTAAGGCATGGAGATAAATATTTCACCAGAGAAGTATACGCCTAGGGGGGGTGAAAATTTAATTTTTCTACTAAGTGTATGAAGTGGCGAAATTCCTAGGGCATGAGAATTTGAGAAATTGAAAGAGTGGGTGAATAGGAAAATTTTCTAGAGGCATTTAAACGGGGTCGACAACTTGATGAAATATTTTCTAAGTAAAATTTAAATGAACCCGTTCAAAAGGCACCCAAGGGTTGAGTGAAATTTAAAATTAATTTCCTAAGGGAAATTTTAAATATTTTTAGAGGAAATTCGTTTTGCCTAGATTATTTTCCTAACGGAAGTAAAGTCTCAGAGGATGGGTTATTTCGAGCAAGCAAGTGATTTTAAATCACCCGGAGTTGAATATTTTAAAGAGAGAATTTAAAGTGTCTAAGGCAAATTTTACGAAATCGAGGATTTAAGTGACAAACATTTTAAAAGTTGGAAATAAGTTTACAACTCCCACGAATTTTTTTCGAGTTGAATTCAATTAAACACTGCGAGATTTTAAAGTGGGATTTTAAACTGAATCAAGTGATTTTTCTCGCAAGTGGTTTAAATCACCAAGAGTTAACTGGCAGACCAAGTGGAAAAATTTGATTTTTTTTACAAGGAAGGAATTATTATTAATGGCAATTGCCATCATGACTGGCTGACGACTAGCCCACTACTGCGCTTGAATTAGAAGATTCCAAACGAAGAGAGTGGAGAATTGATGAGGGTGCTAAAAATAGCCCCAGCCTTACTTGGCAGGATTCTTCGAGAAGAATTATTTAAACAGTCTCTTCTCTCATTTCTCCTCACATTTTTCGAAGTTGAAGTTGCTGAAGAAGTTCTTGAGAGATTGAAATATTTTCGAAGTTGTTGAGGAGAAAAATTCTTTGAGAGTTTATTTTATTTCGGAGTGTTGAGTTGCTGAAAGTGCGAAGTGCTGGAGAAATGTTTATCTGCCAAGACTCTTTCTTTCGAAAAGCTGAGAGTGTGTTGATGCAATCTCGAAGTTGAAGGTTGAAGTTGTTTTCCGGAGTTGCTGGAAGATTTATTTGTTGAAGTTGCTGCAGAGTGTGGAGTTGCAGAAATTTATTATGTGCTGAAGACCTTATTCTCGGAGTGCTGAGGAAGTTTTTTTTGGAGCTGCAAAAGAGTTGCTGCAGATTTTATTTATTCGAGTTGCTGAAAGTTAGTAGTCGGCTGTGATTTTCTTCGCCAGTCAGAAGTGCAGTCGTTAAAAGCTTCTTTATAAGCTCGAAATTTTTTTACACAATACGAGTTTTGGAGTTAGATAATTATGTTGAAGAATTTTATTTCCAAAAGCTAACTCCACGTTCACAGCCGTCTCGGAGGCTATTTATTTTATTAAAAATCTGCAGCCTGGCTTATTGTTATTCTATTTTGTTTTGCAGATGGCTGGAGCAAAGGATGTTGCTGGAACAAGCAGAGCCGCAGGCAGAGCTGCAAACGCTGAAACGGCCAAGGCTAGCTCATCCCGACAGGCAATGATCAAAAGGCTCCCCAAGTCATTTCTTCCAAAATCAGCAATTGTCTCCAAGCTGGCAGGGTTAAGTGACACCAACCTCGGGTCATTTAATCTAAATGCACTCAAGTCAAGGATGTATGGACTAGGAGGCCATCAACCATCAGTCACGGCACATAACATCATGAAGAGTGGTATCTATGCAGCCGCTGGTTTCCCACCAGCAATTCAGTGCCCGGAACTAATTATGGAATGTGCAAACCACTACAAGCCGGAGCGTAGAACCATTGTCTCGCCGGATGGCAAATTGCTTGCCAACTTCACGCCAGATGCCATCGGAGAGGCATTTGGGATTCCTACTGCCGAAAAGATGCTGTACAGATCAAAGGAGAGGGCGGATAAAATGTACTCCACCTCCTTCGAGAGGGTTGCTGCGGTCATCAACAGAGTTTGGATGCAAAAGCCAAAGCCACCTCGCACTAGACTCCCAAAGCAAATAATTGCCGAAGATGTAAAACAGGAATACTGCGACTTGATGATGATGCTGAGCCGAATAAATGGGAGTGCACAAGCCTACTTCTTCGAGCCATGGATGTTCTACTTCATCGAGATCATATTGGAGGGAAAGGAATGTGTTGACTGGGCAAGAATGATCAGTGATAACATAGATGAGCAGTTCAGGAGCCTGAGGGGGACGAAAACCTTTTACATGAGCTCATATGTGATATATATGCTGGCGAGAATGACCAAGTATCGAGGGATTACATACAAGGAGCCGATAGGCTGTGCACCTGATCAGTTCAAAATCCATGAGGCCTGCACACAGTTGCATCTAGCTAACCTTGCCAGTTACAAACGGGCTAATGATGCATTCACAATGCACATCACGAGGACCCTTCAGCGGAGAACGCAACAAAGAGTATCCAAAGAGGCACAAGCATTGATCGAGGAATACGGATATTGGCTCATCCAATTTCCGAAATTCACTTACATTAGGCTGCAGGGGTTCACTTCGTATCCATACCGGCTACCGAGGTACCCGACCGATCACATTATAATGCTGGAAATATCTAGGCAGTTGATCGCCTATGATAAGATTCAGAAAAAGAAGAAGAAGGGTGGACTTGACTTTCCTATTGCCATGGGAAATTCCACTGAGGTGTGTCCCTCCTTGCAGGCAGCTCGAGAGGCAAAGGATGAGCTGCAATTCTATCATCTATCGTATCACACAGGCAGACAGGATTTTGATCCGTACAGAAACATCCGAATGATACAGAACGTCGAGTACCGACACAAGGCCCACATTGAAAACTTTTGGGCAAATGCTGTTGATGAGGTTGAGATAAAGAAAAGGATGTTTTCCAGGCTTCCCCTCAAATTGATCAGGGAATGTGAGATCATCCTAGTTCCCGACCAGGTGGAAGAGGATGTCAACGTTATGCAACCCGACTATGGTTCAGTCAGGGATACTCCGGTCCCACCACCTGATTGGTCCGAGCCAGAAATCATGGACTTGGACACGCTCTCTATTCCGGTGTTGACTTTCACAAGGGCTTGGGTCGATAGACATGTATGCAGACTTAAGAGCAGATCGATTGCCCTTACTTATAGCTTGATGGGTGACCCAAGGCCGTTATCGGTGAAAAGGGGAAAATAGGTTGCTCAAACACCGGAAGCACAAGTAGAAGTACCAACCCAGCCGATACCGTTGAGGATGGAACAAGCATCACCTATGCACTCACAAACTCGGTCTTCGAGTTTGAGAGTGATTTCATTGTTTGCTGATCAGAGGGTAGGATTGGGTGAAGAGCGGGAGCTTGAGGAGGTGGATCAACCCAACATCCGAGAATCAGATAGTATAAGCGTCAGTGTATCCAGGGCTGGCCAATAAGAAGAAGAAGATGAAACAGTGGCTGACAGTCGTTTCCAACAGATGTTGGACATGACATTGGAGGAAGAGGAAAACACAGAACAGGGGACCCAAGGGTCAGGAGATACACAGCTCGTGGAAGATGATGAGCCCGAGCAGAGCAGTGCAAGAAGAGAGGAAGTGCACGAGGTGGAGGTAACAGAAGAGCAACCCCTCGTCGTTTGCAATCCGCCGCAGACGGTGCCGGATTGGCTTTCAGACAGAATGAGAAGAGAACCTGAGGATGATACGGATCCAGCCATCAAGATGGAGGAGTTCCTTAGGAGGATCAGTGCGCCAGCAGAAAAGAAGAAGGCCAGGAAGTTTTCAAAGATCTCGACTGATGAGTCAGGCTCTCGCACGCTTCAGGTGGCTGTTCCGAGGGAGGAGTATGATCGAGCCGAGGAGAGGCCCGAAAACTATGTGATCACCACTGTGGAGTTGGGTCGTCCTACGGGAGCCCAAATTGTCGAGGAGTTCGATAACTCCTATCAGGCGTTGAAGGATCAGTTGCTCCGCACGGAAGGGAAGTATAAGAAATTGAAGAAGGAGCACAAAACCTTGATAGGATATGTGTAGAGTCTAGCACGTCCAGGTGAACTGGCAAACCCAACGGTAGAACATCCACCAGAGCTTCACAGGGAGTCAATTGTCGGCTTAGAGGATTTAAAGAGGATGGAAACGGAAGCGGACAAGTGGGTTAGCCATGTTCGTACTGAGACAGGGAAATTCCTGGAGGACCTCGCCAATGCTTATCGGCAGGCCTCAAGTATTTTGGCACGGATTGACATGGTGGATCAGGCCTGGGGTCATATCTATCAGACAAAGACTGTACTTCGTTTGGGGGCTTTGATGCATATACCTCTACAAACTTTGGTGGATGGAGGTGTGATTCAGGATGGTGACAGGTATGATTTCACTAGTTGGTACTCCTCGGTGGTCACAGGCCGTGGATTTCACGATGCAGCAAGGGCAGATTCAGCCAGAGTGAGGAAAGCAATGGGTAACATCTTGGAAGGAGTCCTTAATACATTAGAAGCCATATTTGCTAGAAAGTTGACCCCAGAGGAAATAACTGCTGATGGCTTGAAAGATAAATTGGCTTCGTTTTTCTCAGCTGCGAGGTCACTTGTCCTGGATGACTTTGAGAATGTCTCCAGTTTCTCTAGTATTATTCAGCATACCCAGGACGCCTTAGCGGCATGGAGGAAGTCTTACATCCGGCATGGACAGACGGTAGCAGTCTTGGAGTTCCAGCTCAACCACATTCCACCGATTTCTGCCTAGGAAGTTGAATCGGTATTGGCCCGGTTGATCGAGTTTGTTATCCAGGAGAAGGCCAATGGGAACGCTCTCATGGATGAGGATCTTCTTGATGATGGTAGTGGGCATTAATTGCTCATTATGATTCCTGCAGGGGAGTGGAGAATATTCTGTGCATTCATTGCCCACTCCTCTCTGTGGCGGTTTTTAGGGCATAAACCCTAATCAGGGCATAGGTGGCTCGATCTGAGCCCCTCATTGTAATTCAATCTGAGCCGTCCGTTGAAATGGGCTAGCTATAAAAGGGGCACCCCTCCTCATTTGTAAATTATTAGAATTACAATCAAAGATAGATCAGAGCTAGAGAGTATTGGAGATAGAAGTTAGAGAGTAGAGCTTAGAAGTTAGCTTAGATTGAGGAGGGAAGAAAACTTTGCTTTGAAAGTTTTGTAAACGGTTGTTGTGAACACTTTTCATAATACAAAGAGTTTCATTGCTTGGTGATTTCTTCTTTGTTATGAGTAGCTAGCAAGGCCATTTCATCTTTCCAATTCAAGGTAGATAGAGTAAAATAGACGTTCATTTCATGCAAGTAGTTGTTAGCTGTGGAATGTGGTGTTTAATTTGAGCAAATCTTCTCTCGTCCATACCACTAGCGGACTTGCTAACGGTTAGTTCGCCTTGCGTGGTCAACTGGAGTAATAGCGCTTAACTTCGATTGTGGCTCATATGTCCATATGCATTGTTGTGATGGTATGAACATGTTGTGTCATGGTTTGAATATTTCTCTCATCCTTTGAAGATCGCACCAAGTTTGTGGAAGTTGTCCGAAGGGAGGAAAAGCGGAGTTTGGTTTGAAGATTGTCTGAATTGATCATCACATTCCACCCTTTAGAAGTAGATTGTATAATTCCTATCCTTATTCCCTTTAAATTCAGCATTTTCCGGGTCAGTCCAGATACCAGAACAATATTGTCAAATCTTTCATGTCCTAATTGCTTCACAAAGTCGAACAACTACGTAAGTCCCCTTGAAATAACCAGCATATACACATCAACCAACTGAGTCTATTCGCGATAAAAGGAACCTTGGAGTTGAACGCATGAACTTTCACGCAATCTTAGCATGCAGAATACTTTGATCAAGAGAGAATAGAGTGACCGTTGGCCAACTTTATTCTGTGTTGATGTCGTCATAAAAAACACGTCAACAATTCTTTTTAAGAAAAAGATAAAACACACTATGATGATAAGGCCTTAGGAACAACCCAATTTGCATTTGGAACCACCTTTGTTGGATTCTCATATAGATTCACTAACCCAAGATGTCCAAGATCAAGATGCCCAATTTCTAGATCTCCAAGAAGAAACCCCCTCTAATAGTGTTTTTTAATCTTTAGATGAACATGAGATTTCATAACAATTAGCCAATGATGGAGCTTCTAGTTAGGAAATGGAAACACCTTTGGTCCAACCAAAATCTTCAGAAAAATGGGCAAAGCAAGTTCATAAAACATTTAAAGATTTGAGACCTAATGAATTGATAAGATAGGAACAAGAATTTCTTACAAAGCAAGGCATCAGGCTTAATCTAATAATGAAGGTGACTTAGAATCTATTGATGAACTCAATATCACAATGGCCTTAGAACCAACTTCCTATAAAGAAGCTAAGAATATTGCAGTGTATAGGCAAGCTATGCAAAATGAGTATGATACTCTTTTAAGAAATGTCACTTGGGAGTTGGTTGATCCTCCACTAGGACGTAAACCTATCAGTTGCAAGTGGATCTTTTGAAACAAGTATAAAGTGGATGGTTCACTTGAAAATCATAAAGGCTAACTTATTGCAAAAGGTTATGCCCAAAAAGAAGGCATAGATTATGATGGAAATTTTGCACCTATAGTGAAGTGGACTACCATTCGTGCTTTGTTGGCTCTCTTGGCACACAATAGATGGAAAGTTCATCAAATGGATGTCAAAATTGCATTTTTGAATGGTGATATCAAAGAAATAGTATATATGACTCAACCAGAAGGATATGCAGTCAATGGGCAAGAACACTTGGTATGCAAGCTAATAAAATCATTGTATGGCTCAAAGCAAGCCCCGTGATCTTGGCATAAAAACTCATTGAGCACCTCTTGAAGTTGAATTTCAGGCACTTTGAATTTGATGATGTAAATATTTTTATCAAAAAGGTTGATAAGATAGTTGTATACCTAGTTGTTTATGTGGATGATTTATTTCTAACTAGTAACAATGAAGAATATATTAAAACAATGAAAGGAAAATTGAAGCAAGGGTTTCAAATGACTGACTTGGGACATCTTCATTACTATTTGGGTATTGAGGTGATTCAAAAAACCAAGTATATCTTCCTCACCCAACAAAAATATATTGGTGAATTTCTATGATAATTTGGCATGTTTGACTATAAACCACTTAGTACCCTATGGAGCAAAATTTGAAACTCACATCCAATGAACCTGTAACATTGGTTGATGCAACTAAATACCAACAACTTGTTGGAAATCTGATTTATGCAACAACCACATGCCCAAACATTTCTTTTGTTGTTGGAGTTCTCTCTAGATTCATGCAACAAGCTAGATAAAATCATTGGTAGAAGCCAAAAGAGTTCCTTGGTATCTCAAGGGAACTCAAAACTATGGGCTCAAATACAAAAAGGAAACACATTTCACTTGGATTGAATATTCAAATTTTGATTATACTAGCAACTTGGAAGATGGAATATGTACTTCAGGTTTCCTCATGCATCTAGGGTCTACAACCATTTCTTGGAAATCTAAGAAATAGTCAGTATTAAAACTATCCTCCACAAAAGTTGAATATATGGCAGCTTCTAAAGAAACTATAGAAATATTATGGCTCCAAAGGATTCTTGAAGATTTGCAAACACACCAAGTTTCACCCCACCACTTCTTGTTGACAATACTACAATCAAATTAGCTAAAAATCTTGTCTTTCATGATCAAACTGAACACATCAACACAAAGTTCCATTTGATTCGACATCATGTGAAAGATGCTAGTGTACAACTCAAGTATTGTCCCATTGTAGATCAACTTGTAGATATTCTTACCAAAGCGCTTGGACAAGAGAAGTTCGAGAAATTTCAACGAATGCTTGGTTTGGCTATAAGCCTATAACTCCTTTAGATTAAAGGGGGCATGTTAATGTGTTAAGCTTTTAAGAAACAAAATTTAGTTATGTATAGCTTTTTAGTTTTACTTTCAATTTTTCCTTTTGGTTGTTAAACTATTTTCTCACTGTCTATAAATATGAATGTATTTTTCATTTTAAATCAATACAATTTTATGCCATTTCTATTATGTTTTTAAATCTTGGCCAGATAGATTGATAGAATCTTGTCACAATTAAGGGTGCAATACACCATGGGAAGCACTCCACAAATTAAAGGATCTGTATGATTCCCATTCAAAATTGGAATGCATACAATTGTAGTTGAAGTTGTTCAAACATGATTTGAAGAATGGTGATGTAATGAGCTTAACTTTTGAAATCCAAGAAATCAAGCATGATATTGAAGCTATTGGTGTAAAATTTAATACATATAAATATGTCTACTTCCATAAAAGCTCTTCTTCCCACATAATGAACTTACTTGGAGTTATTATAAGCAAGTAACCAACTAAAGACACTTGATTTTGAACAGTTGGTTGAAAAGATGGCTGAAAGAGAAAAAAATATTTAGAAGAAAAACCAAAACCACATAAAGGATATTTTCTATGCTCATCAAAAGGACAAATCTTTTAATAAGGCTTATCTTTCAAAAATAGAAAAAAAGAAAGAAGGCTACAGAGGATGAATAGGCAGAAATATTTATCAACAACATAAGAAGCAAAATGAGAAACAAAATTGATCTATTTAGTTGTATGAGACTTCCGTGCTGCGTTTTATCCGCTCTTTTGTGCATGCTACGTATGATTTTGATAGTTCATGCACTTTTTGTTCATATTTGTATTGTCTTATTTTAGATTGGAAAGGATTCCTTGTATTGAACCTTCTAAGTTTATCTTAAAAAAACCAATGTTCCCCCCCAAAACCCTCGCGTTCCCGAGATGAGGATGTCTTAGAGACTTGAGGACTTGGGGGGGCATCCTCTTGCTGCCCCTCCACTAGTGTTGCCATCTCCAAAAATGCTGCCGAGACGCCGGGGATGCCGAGACATTTGGGGGAATCCTAGGAGTCCCCTAATCATCTCAAGGACTCCCAAGACTCTCCTCCAACTAGATGACCAAAAAACATTTTTTTAAAAATATCAATTTTTTTTAACTTCGTGCCCAAGGCTGAACTCTAATGGCCTATGGGCTCCACCCAAATCCCAAAAACTCTATAAAACTACCTCCTATCATTTTCATTCACAAAAAAAAATCAACAACAAGATAATAGTGCGAGTGTGAGAGTGAGTTGCAAGTGTAAGGTGAAAGAGTGAGAATGAAGAGCAAGAGGGTTGAGGAGGAGAAAGAAGAAGAGCAAGAAAAGGAGTAACACCAAACTAATGTTTATTTCAGTACCTTCCCTTTGTCGTCACCCTGTTGCCATCCCCCTGCCAACCCCAAACTTAGGCCCTTGGTACTCCCATCCCTGAAACTTGTCCACACATCCCTGCATCCACCCATTAGGAAACTCCATGGAACTATGAAAAAATCCATAAATATTATTAAATGAAACATCAACACCACCATGATATTCTTCACTTTGTGATAAATGAGACCAAATATTCACTATTTTTTAATGTGGGAAAAAATCACTAAAATTATCTTCATCAAGAGAGTTAGATATACTACATTACACAAATATATTATTACTTGCATTATAGAGTTTAGGTTATGAAAAATGTGGCCTCAATTATATGGCATTTCCTCCAAACATTACCATTTTGCAATCTAACGGAAGCACAAGATTTATCATGTCTTAATCCTTAGAAGGCTTTCACACTCCATCTCCGTATGGTAAAATTCTCAAAGACAATTTTCACCTCTAAAGAAAATCAAAAGCTTATCTTAAAAAATGCAAATGTTCTCAGGGATTTTTTGAGTTACCAAGCATAGGGGAAGTTTTGGGGAAGGGGAATGGGGACAAAATGTTCCTTCCCCATCCCTGATTTCTTTTGAAAAAAAGGGACATCCCTAGGATGTCTCCTCAAGGTGGGAGGCATTCCTTAAGCAAGGGACCTCAGGGTGATGTCCTTTTATCACTAATGTCTTTTGAATGTCTTGTGAATGCTAGGACATCCCCTACAGTATTGTAATATTGGAGTATGAAATTTCATTTCAATTGAAAATTATGCTTTTTACTTTTAAGGTGGAGGAAAACAAATATTAGTGTAGTTATCAAATTGGTACCCTGCTTGTTGGTTGAAAATTTTGTATACTTGGGAAAATGTACAAAATTGTGGTTTCAATCACAGTACGTGAGATAAAACTCTCCTAATTAAGGGAAGGCTCCCCCTTTGCTTTCTATTTTAACAATTCAAAAATTAACTCTAACTATAAATCTATTCTAAATCTAGGTGAAACTCTGTCTTGTTCTATTTTTTCAGAAAAAGACACTTATTCTTTTCTCTTATTTCAAAAAAGAATCACAACTGAAAGCATAAATGATTGATGAAGTAAACAAATAAAGAAGCAAAGTTTCCATAAAGGCACAAAGTTCTCCGTTGCTCCTCTGGGACAAGAAAACAAATTGAAAGCACAAAGTCTTTCATAATTTACTCTCCTATCAACCTTTTTAGATGATTTTCTAGTAACCAAGTACAGTATGTAGCAGCTCAAAGTCTAATTACATGGTGCACTTTTTATGCACAAACATATAAAATAAAAGTAGCACAAAGTCTGCAAGTTACCCCCTTTGCTTGAGCGTTCTACAATAGCTTCAAACGTGACAAATAGCTCAAAGTCTGCAATATCAAATCTGAAAACCAACCTAAAACTCCAAACGCAACTAAAAATCTAAACGCAATAAGCAACTCAAAGTCTGCAAAACTCAGCTTGAATCTCTCTTGCATAACACCACAAAACTCACAATCAATATGCATAAAATGTCGTCACATAACACCTTGAATCAACACAAAGTTTGAAAGCAGTTTGCCTCTTTTAATTGACTGTAATTTGATTTACATCTATGCTCAAAGTCTTAGAGTGCACATACAAATTGGCAGAGTTTTGTTGCATTTCCAAAAGATAGATATTACAATAGACCCCCTCAAGTATTTATAGGAGAAAAGCCTTGAGAAAAAGGTGGGAGGATCCCAACAAATTTGAAAAATTCTCTCAACCACTAACTAACTGCAATTGACTTATTCAACATTACAAGTTACAACTTTACAAGTGATATGATTACTTGCAATTACATTTTTCCATTTTACATGTAATTTGTCAAAACTAAATTACAAGTACACGATTGAAACTATTTTAAGTGTCCGAAAACACAACTTGAACTACATCATCCTTGATTGGGTCTTCATGCTGCTGTTTGGAAAGCATTCTTCCATCTCTGTCTTGAAAGCATTCTATGCTCAATCATGTCACTTATTCAACTCCTTGTGTGGCTTCGTCATGTTGTTGTTCTTTCTTTGTATCATTCTCCAGCCTTGGAATTTGCTTGAAAAGTAAGGCCCATGCCTTATATTATTGATTTGGTAGGTCATGTGTGCAAACAGGACTAATGAGAATGAGACAAAGGGGCTGCAAAAGTGGGGCCAAAGCTCAATTTCGGGTTTTTCAAACTAAAAAACAAGTGAAAATAACATAAAAAGGTCAAAATTGGGTTTTTAAGAACACTTTGCAAGTTAAAATCTCATCCCTTAAGCAAATTGGGCTTTTTAGACCCTTAAGCAATTTCACTTTTTCAACTTATAACTAAAATCAGACTTTTTGGAGTTCTCAGCAATTTTTTCATGAAGGGTCGGACTTTTTGGAGCATTTAACAATCTCACTTTATGACTTAAAAGGCAAATCGGACTTTTTAGAGTCTTTAGCAATTTTACTTTTCTCACTTAAGAGAAAATCGGGCTTTTTAGAGCTCTCAACAATTTTTTAATGAAGGGTCGGACTTTTTGGAGCATTTAACAATCTCACTTTATGACTTAAAAGGCAAATCGGACTTTTTAAGGCTCTTAGCAATTTCACTTTTTGACTTAAAAGCCAATCGGACTTTTTAGAATCTTTAGCAATTTCACTTTTTCACTTAAAAGCCAATTGGACTTTTTAAGAGTCTTTGCAATTTTACTTTTTGAACATAACATGTAAAGTGAGTAAAAAGTTCCTACACTTGTAATGGAGTTGAAAAGTTCCTACAACTCACTTGCAAGTCATTCAAAAAGTTCCTACAACTTGCAAGTTATTCAAAAAGTTCCTACAACTTGCAAGTTATTGAAAAAGTTCCTATTGACTTGCAATGAAGGCAAAAAGTTCACCTCGTAAAGTGTGCCTTAACACAAAAAAATCCCTACTTGCAATGGTGATCAAAAATCCCGAAATTGGACAAAACAAGGGGAAAAACATGTCGAAATGCTCCCAAATTTCACACGAGGCAAAATAGGAAGGAGACCAATGGCTGCACAATTCAATTGGAGAATTTTTGTGCCTCGAAATGCGTGCCATAGAGATTTATGAAGAAATTTTAAGCAAAATTTCATATGGGTTGTCCGATTTTGAGAATTCAAAATTGAGGACAACACTGCTGTCTTGAGCATTAAAGATGGATTTGTAAGAACACTCTCCCCCTTGGCCCCCCCCGCCATTTTACCTTGAATTTTTTTGTGCTCAACAATAAGACTTGGCAATGCAAACATAAATTCCTCTCTGCTGTTATACATATGTTTTGTGTTTGAGTGCAATGTAAATAGATCCTTCTGCTGTGATGACTTTCAGTTTTAAGTTTGTTAGATGTTTCTAGCAATAGGTCTTCAATTCTTGTGAATATACTAACATTGTAAATGTAAAATTACAATGAAAATGAAAGCAAAATGTAACCAGCAACTAGCATTCAAGAAATACCTCAATATTGGAGTCATACATAGTAATTCATTTTGTTGCAGCTGACTCAAAGGGAGAGACAATTAGCTCCAGCGCTAGAAAATAAGCTTAATAGCCAATTTATTCAACTTAACTCAATGTAAGGTTGAAAGTATCTGAAAGATAATCGATAGATTGATTGATCGGGAAATTACATTAGAATCAGGGGTGGCTGAGCAGCTACACCCTACAATCTTCCCAAAAATCACGTAGAACAATCTGAATCTTGTTTGTTTGCCTTCCCTTAACCGTGCACCCCCTATCAATAGATATTATGCCTCCAAATCAAGGCATTTAGCATCAAGAAAACACTCACCCCACAATTGTCATTGTACGGTTGGCTATAGGTGTACAACCCCTTAAAGAAATACACACTACAATTTTCTGCACTTAAGTGTTTCTAATCTGCTCGCCCATTACACACAATGCCAACTTTAAAATACCCATAAAAATTTAATGTATCACCAAGCAATGAAGATGATGTATGGCGTGTTGACGTGCTTTTTATGACAACGCCAGCACAGAATAAAGTTGCCCAACGGTCACTCTATTCTCTCTTGATCAAAGTGTCCCACATGCTAAGATTGCGTGAAAGTTCATGCGTTCAACTCCAAGGTTCCTTTTATCGCGAATAGACTCAGTTGGTTGATGTGAATATGCTGGTTATTTCAAGGGGACTTACGTGAGTTGCTCATTCTGAAGAAAGGATTCTCAAATTTTAGGAGATTTGTCGATGGCGCTCAGGTTGTTAAACTAGCCGGATAATGCTGAATGTAAAAGGATATAAGGATTAGGGATGCTACCATCTACTCCTAAAGGGTGGAGGACGAGGATCGGCTTAAACAATCTTCTGACCAGACTTTGCTTCGTCTCCCTTCGGACAACCTCTACGAAGTCGGTGCAATCTTCAAAGGATGATAAAAAATATTCAAATTGTGATTCAACATGTGCACTCCGTCACAATGATGCAAGTGAACACACGAATCACAACCGAAGTTAGGTACTGATATTCCAGTTGACCACGCAGGGCGGACTTACCATCAGCAAGCCCGCTAGTGGTATGAATGAAAGAAGATATGTTCAAACCAAAGCGCCACACTCCACAATTAACAACTACTTGCATAAAATAAAGTCTACTCTATTCTATCAATCTGAATTGGAAAGATGAAAAGGCCTTGCTAGCTATTCACAATAAAAGATAAAACCACCATGCAATGATAAACCTTTGTATTATGAGAGTTTTCCACAACAACCTCTTACAAAACTTTCAAAGGGAAAGTTTTCTTTCCTTTTCAAATTAAGCTAACTTCTAAGCTATCTCCCTATCTACTCTAACTTCTTGATCTACTCTACTCTCTGATCTGATGTCTACTTCTAATATATATTACAAATGAGGGGGGATGCCCCTTTTATAGTTGGCCTAGTCCAGCAGACGACTTAGATTGAATTACAATAAAGGGCTCAGATCGAGCCACATATGCCCTAATTAGGGTTCTTGCCCTAAAAACCGCCATAGAGAGGAGTGGGGCAATGAATGCACAGAATATTCTCCACTCCTCTGCAGGAACCATTATTTGCAATTAATGCCCATTATCTTCTTCTAGAAGATTCTCGTCCGGAAATGCGTTCCCACTGTTCTGCCTGCCAATTCTGTTGCGCTAGGAGGAGGGTAAAAGAGTCTCTAAGATTGTCTCCAGAGTTCGTCCGCTTAGTCGTTTCAATTCCTGGATGCATTTGTAGCTTTCATATTTCTTCAGCTCACTGCCTTGGGCGCACTCAGCCTCTTTTGCATCACGTTCTTGATGCCTTAGCCAAATCTTCACTGCCATTCCTCTTTTCGTGGGAACGTTTTCAACTTTGTCCCAACACTTAGCCATTTCTTTCAACATCTTCTTCTTGCAAAACGAACAAAAAGAAGAGCATTAGAACATTATAATATAAACTCACTTCACTTACCTTATTCTCACGTTTTGACTGCTTGATCTCCGGATCTGGTAGAATTCATCACTTTTCTAGCAAACTTTCATCATGGGCATATCCACCACCTTGCCTGGAGTTTGTGCCTTAGAATATATTTCACCTTGAGGATGCATTTGAATGCTTGATGTTCGAGCTTCAGTTCATTTTCAAATTCCTCCATGCCTTAGACAAATTTCTTCCCTGTGAGTGTATTTGACCCCCTGTTGCTCCATTTTCCCTTAGACAATTTTACCTGCTTTACAAGCCAAAGCATTTTTTTGTAGAAACTTTTCTCGTATTTGCCTTAGAGATTTTATTTTTTATTTCACCTAGGAAATCCATTAAACGGGTGCCAGGCAAAAATATCTGTCGAAAAAGCTTGAGCGAGGTGAGGAACAATTTTAAATCATCTCCTAGTGGAAAATGTTCAATACCCAGAAGAAATTTCCCCTCAAAAATCATCGTTTCCATGTGTATCCAGACGAAGGGGGTAAGTTTAATTTTTTTATTATTTTTGAAAATAATAAATTCTAAGGTTTATTCCACTTTTAATTCTGGATGTTCTTCCAGGCCTGCAACCCTCATTTTTTCTATGCCCTGGCGCTTTCCTTATTTCCTGAAGAAATTCCCCCTTCATGCTCTGGGCCATTTCGCCTTGTCTTCAGAAAATTTGATCATCACCTCTAGGCGTATTGTTTGTATTTTCCTTGCAATGCCTTAGAGAAAAATTTAAAATTAATTTCTTACCCATGAGGGGCGCCTTTGAGGGTGTGAACTTCCATTTTATGCATCACGCCTCAGCAATTTTATCTCACATCCAGTAATTTTCCCCTTTCAAGTCTTAACTCTTTAGGGTGCATATCACACATGATGGGGGCATTTTCGCACTTAATACTTCAAAATCACACCATCCTCACCTTTACCCTAGGCGCAAATAACATATGAGGGGGGAAAAAAAAAAAAAGTCTTGGGCGCATTTGACATTTGCTAGAGGGACTTCATGGCGCATTTAGCATAGCCAACTTCCACTCTACCTTTACTGGGCGCAAATTACATGTGATACTTTCATCTTGTGTCTAAGAAAATTGCCACGCCTTAGACAAATTTTATGCCTTCTTACTTCTCCTAGGGCGCAATTACTACCTCAAACTTTCATTTTCAATATGGGCGCATTCCCATGTGTAAGCTTTTATTTTGAAGGTGGGCGCATTCAGGCATGTCCACTTTTATCTTCAACACTTGGAAATTTTTTCAAGACCCCCATGTTACCTTGGGCGCATTTGGAGGGCCAAGCTTCCATTTTTGCCTTAGGCATTTTTTTGCCAACCCCTCAACTCACCTTGGGCGCATTTAGCATGTGTGGCTTTTATTTTAGACAAATTTTGTAGACCCTCAAACCCCTTTGCTTTTCCTTGGGCGCATTTTGACCCCTATGCTTCCATTTTTTACCTTAGAATATTTTCAGGTCATCAGTCTTGAGGTGGGCGCATTTTAGCTAGGAAGCTTTTGTTTTATGCCTTAGAATTTTCAAGGCTCTCATCATCTTGACTTGCCTTGGGCGCATTTTGGAGGGGTAACTTCTATTTTTCTTCACTTAGAAAATTTTCAAGCCTTCAGCATTTCCTTGAGGGCGCATTTGAGGAGGCAAACTTTCATTTTTGACTTAGAATATTTTTGAAGTGTCTTCAACAACTTGAGGGCGCATTTTCACCAGCATGCTTCCATTTTGTTGCCTTAGGAAATTTTCAAGGCTTTCATTAATCTCTTAAGGTGAGGGCGCATTTGAGAGGGTATGCTCTCATTTTCTCACTTAGTAAATTTTTCATGCCTTTGTCTGCCCTCGATCTCACTTTCTATTTTTAGCAAGTCTTTGATTTCCTTGACCTCCTCAATTCGGTTTTGCCTGAAAATTTCACCATCTGATCTTCTTCGCCTTGTGAACCTGTTTCGCCAGTCCTCTGCCCTGACCTGTTATTTATAGCCACCTGCTATTTATAGTAAGTTCTTGACTTTCTGACTTCAGCAGCTCCGTTTGACCTGAAACTTGCAACGCCTGATCCTGAGAACTTGAGTGTCGCTCTGATGCCAACCTCGGGTGCAGACCTGCTATTTATAGCCGTGCCCTGACTTACTAAAAATAGTAAGTTCTCCGATCCTGCTCAAATTTTGCCAGCAGGTGCCTTGAAGTATGCTGACATTGGTGGGGTACTTCGTTTTGACTGTTTCTAGATTTCACCCCCTATAAAAGTGGAAACCCTAATTTGACTTGCATGTACCCCGAACGGTGTCTGTTTGACTTTGTTTCTGTTGCATGTCGTTTTGTATGCTGAACTGAAATGTTGGGTGGCTGGGGTGAAACTGCTATTTATAGTAAGTGTCCAGAAAGTGGTCAATCGGACGTCGGATGAGTTCGCATGTTACACCGCTCGCGGGATCTCAAAAAACCCAGAAAAACCCAAAAAATTGGTTTGCATGCGGGCACTGGCTAAAAATAGTAAGTCCCTGAAAACTGATCCGTTCTGCTTGCATGTCACATCATTGCGAACGTCTCGCAAAACCCACATGGAATATCCGGACATGCACTGAAAATCTCTGCATGCAAACCCTAAAAATAGCCTCTGAAGGTTGTGCCGTTGAAAGTCACCATCTCGATTTGCATGTTACACCAGCGCGAAGGTCTTGAAAAACCCAAAAAGATTCTCCACACATGCACTGGAAAATCACATGTTTAAACCTTGAAAACTGCCTCCGAAGCTGGAACTGCTAAAAATAGAATGTTGTCTGGATCTGCTCCAATTTTGCGTGCACGTACTTTGATGTTCTCTGGATGTGTTGGAGCAGTTGGGATTCCAAAATCCTGAGGAAAAGACCCCAAATTAGGTACTTACTAAAAATAGTAAGTTGTCAGATCTTAACGAAAATCTGATGGGAATCTGCTAGAGGCCATATGAATGCCATGCCAAGCTTAGCCGTCGATTAGTCAACTCAATTTAACTTCAATTAAGCCTGAAGAAAAGAAAACCCTAAAATCACCGATTCACTTCAGCCTTAGCCAAAATTTCAAATTAGGTCAAACGGGACATCCCCAAAAGAACAGAAAGATCAGAGAGAGAGAAAGAGAGAGACAAAACAAAAGCCCAAAAGACCAGAATGGAGCAAAAATTAGGGGGTCCCCATTTGAATGGGGCGATGTGTGAAAAAGGTCACAACACGGCGGTAGGAAGTTACTAGGTAGGTAGTTTGGAATTGTACAACCAAAATAATTAAAAAACTCAACTTCTTTTTTCCTTTCCCACGCTTGTTTTCAAACTCTCACATTTATATTTAACTCTCAAGGATTTATGCAATGAAAGTTCCAAGTGAATAAATATTTAATTTGCCACTTCCAAATACCACTATACGGCATTAATCACAAATTCGTTGAAGTACAAAAGTGTATGAAATTAAGGAAACAAATTTAATTAATCAAATTTATGAACCTCCAATAGTACGGCTACCAATGTCAATATGAAATTTTCAATTATCATTTAAATCTAGATATGCCCTTTGTTTGTAATGTATGGCTTGCCTGGTCAGATAAATAGACAATTGAAATAACCCTTGAATCCTTTTGAAATAAAAATCAAATTAAAACTTGATAAATGATTTTAAGAACCAACACAATCCCTGTTTGGACTATCAGTGATCAAGAAGGATCTTCCACCTTCGAAGATGATATTTTCCGTGAAGGATTTCGTCTTCACAAAGTTCTGGAAATTTCCAGCCGCAATACATTCTTCTCCAAAATTTCATGCCTATACAAAATTGTCCTCTCAATTTGCTTTTCTTTCTCATCTGTAACTCCCACCTCCTTTCTTGAAATCCTCCATTTTTACTTTAAATTTAATTCCTTTCTTTAAAAAATAATCCTTATTTCACTGAAAAGTGACTTAATATTTTTAAGTTGCCTTTTAATTTATGTTTTCTTGGACAACTTACAATTAATTATTTGATTATTAAATATTTTTGGTACGATCTGTTGTGACCTTTTTCACACATCACCCCATCCCAGATGGGGACCCCCTAATTTTTGCTCCATTCTGGTCTTTTGGCTTTGGTTAGTGCGTCTCTCTCTCTCTATCTCTGGTCCTTCCGGGGATGTCTCGTTGTTTGACCTGGGTTGAAGTATTGTTCAAGTCTGTGAAATTAGGGTTTTCATCAGTTAGGCTTATTAAAGGTCAAACTGAGTTATAAAATTGAAATTCGAGCTTAGTACAGCAGTCAGAAGACTTCCAGCAGGGTCCCACTAAATTTTCACTGTACTCCGACAACTTACTATTTTTAGTAAGTATTCAATTTGGGGCTATTTTATCGAGATTTTGGAATTCTGTCAATTCCACCACAATCAGGCAGCTTCAGAATGCTTACACGCAAAATTTGAATGGATTCCGACAACTGGCTATTTTTAGTAGTTTAGCCTTCGGAGGCTATTTTCAGGATTTAAACGAGCAATTCTCCGGTGAGTGACAGGGGAATTGATCTGGGTTTTTCAAGACCTTCGCGATGATGTTACATGCAAGGCGAGATGGTGACTTTCAGAGTTCAGCCTCCCGAGGCTATTTTTAGGGTTTGCATGCAAGAATTTTCAGTGCATGTCCAGATATTCCATGTGGGTTTTGCGAGGCCTTCGCAATGATATGACATGCAGATGGATCGGGTTAGTTTTCAAGGACTTACTATTTTTAGCCAGTGCCAAAACTTTGACCAGTTTTCTGGGTTTTTCTGGGTTTTTTGAGATCCCACGGGCACTGTGACATGCAAACTTGCCCAACATCCGGGTGACCACTTTCCAGACACTTACTATAAATAGCAGTATCATCCCAACAGCTACCCACCACTCCAGTCCAGCAATCAGGTGCAATCAGGCACGATCAAGGACAGCCAGGAACAAATCGGAGCACATGCAGATCAGATTAGGGTTTCCCCTGCCACGTCTAAAAATAGATGAAGCAAAATGCAGAAATGATAGAACGAAGCACGCCACCGGAATCAGCATCCTTCCGGCTACCGGCTGGTAAAATTTGAACACGATCTGAATACTTACTATTTTTAGCAAGTCACCTCATGGTTAAAAATAGCACGTCCTCGTTAGGGAAAATGTGTGAATGAGTCTCTTTCAGCATCAAGTACAAGTGGAACAAATTTCAAAGCAAACGGAGATATGAAATTGATCAATTCTAGGGTTTACTAAAAGTAGCAAATGGCTAAAAATAGCATGTATTGCGCCAAATAAGATATGAATAGGATGACAACACCCGATGGAGGCACAACGACGCCAGTTCCAGTTCAGAACAGGGTGAAAATCAATGAAACCCTAATTTCTTCGAATTTACTAAAAATAGAAAGCCAGGCTGGGGCATAAAGGGCGTTGGAAATTTTACAAATATAGCTGACAGGTAAACACCTTCATATGCGCCCAGGAGGAATGAAAGCTTCAAAATTTTCCAAGTGTGAGATTTTCCTGAGCAAGGTGTGAAATGTGCTAAGAGGAAGGTGAAAGGTCACCAAAATTTGGGAATTATTCTAAGGCATCAAACTTCCTAAGGCATCCCAAAATGCGCCTTCAAGAGGCATTGAAATTCTTCTAAGGCAAAGAGTTTTTCCCTCTCACACCCCCATATGCGCCTAAAGAAGCTGAAGGGTCACCAAAAAATGTGAAAAAATTCACTAAGGCATAGCATTTTCCTCCTCACAAGCCAATATGCGCCTAAGGCAAAGAAACTTCCCTCTCACACTAGCAAATGCGCCTAAAGGAGCTGAAGAGTCACTCAAAGGGGGCGGAATTCCTTCCAACACAATGAAATGCGCCCAAAATGGAAGTCTACTAGCCTAAATGCGCCAAGGGGAGCTGAAAAGTAACTCTAGGCGTGGGTTTTCCACCTCACATGGGAAAATGCGCTTGAGAGTGGAAGTTGCTTGGGCTAAATGCGCCCAAGGAAGCTGAAGAGCCACTAGCTAGGCATGGGGTGAGGAAGGAAAAGTGCTCAAAGATGAAATTGAAGTCAACACCCCCATATGCGCCAAAAGGAGATGAAAGGTCACCACATGAAATGTGCCTAAGGTAACATGGTAACAAGGTAAGGGTAAAGACGTTGAAGGTAAGGGAAAAGCGCCAAGGGTAAAGGAAGTTGTCTCCTCAACATGTGAAGTGCGCTTGGAATGGAAGTCTACTATGAAGAATGCGCTGGAAGAAGATGAAAGGTCACCCTGTGAAATGCGCCAAGGAGGAAATAATGCTAAGGGGGGCGTGATTTTAAAAATGACCAAGGGTTATTCATGTTATTTTATTCTTTTCCTCTTTACCATGTGAAAGGCGCCTATGGAGTTGAAAAATGAAATAAAAAAATTTGCTAAGCATGAAAATTGCTAAGAATGTCTAGGCGTGGAATTGCCTAAGGAATAAAATGAGGTTCATGACATGTTCAAGTGCGCCCTCTAGAGATAAAATTTTAATTTTCAAAAAATTCCTAAGGCATTTTCTTAAGGGAAAAAGAAGGAATACGCCTAGAGGATGATGCCAGTTGCCAGAGGTACAAAAAAAATCTTCAGAGGAAAATTCTTCAGGGAAAATCAAGATAATTTGCCAAGGTCGGGAAGATCGAAATTGCAGGAGTGAAAGACATCCGGAAGGGGAAAAATAAACATTAGCCTTTTTATTATTTTTAATAATAAGAATTAAACGTACCCCTTCATTCAGATACACATGAAAACAATGGATTTCAGGAATATTTTTCTTCTAGGTATTGGACGTTCGCAATTCGGAAGTGATCCAGAGTTGCTCCACGCTTCACTCACGTCGTTTCGATGGATATTTTGCCCAATACCTATTTTTATAAAATTCCTAAGGCAAATTTAAGAAATTTCTCTAAGGCAAACGAATGAAATGGATGAGAAATTTCGCTAAGAAGTTTGAACTTGATAAATTTTGCCAAAATGACTTAGCCAAACTTTTCGAAATTGTTCGAAGAAGTAAACGATTTAACATTTTAAGAAATCAAACACAACGAGGCAGGCCTGTGCAGAGGTGATGAATTCATAATTCTAGAAGTCTGAGATTTCGATGCTTCAGACGACAAGTGTTACGACTGGAAAAGAGATGGAAAATGAATTCAAAATATTTGCTAAGATTAGCCTCTGCAGGAATTCGCCCAAGCTATAAGTTTTGAAGTTCTCTTCATTTTTCTCTCGCAAGTTGCTGAAGAGCTGAAAGTGAGAAGTTTGAATTTGTGAGAAGAGCTGAAAGTTGCTGAGGATTTCGAATTTTTAGAGAGCTGGAGGTTGAGGATTTCGAATCCCTGAAGGACTGGAGTTGCTGAAGTACGAATTGCTGAAGTCACAAACTTGCTGGAGAAGTGCGACCTACCTTGTCAGGATTTCAAGTTGCTAAGAAGTGAGTTTCTAAATTGCTGCAATTGTGAGGAAGTTCGAATTTACCAAAGTGAAGTTGCTGGATGCTGAAGTGTGACTTGTGAAGAAAGTTTTAAGTTACTGAAAGTGGCTAGGTTAGGAAGAAAGTACGAACTTGAAGAAGGAAGTTTCAAATCTGCTAAAGGCGAATTGCTGCAGGCAAACATTTCCCAGCATCTGACATTGTGCTGTTGCAAGTAGAGAAACTTCTAAGAAAACCTTGAAGTAAACAGGCGCAATTGAGGTTTGCAGCTGAAAGTGGCAAAGTGTTGCAGCCTTTTTATTTAAAAATCTGCTGGCACCCTCAAAAGTGATATTTTATTGTTATGAAATCTTGTTTGCTGACTATCTTACCCTTTTTTGCAGAATGGCCGAGTCAAGCAGAAGAGTTGCAGGCAAGAATGTCCACGCTGAGTCCAGACAGGCAGTAATCAAGAAATTAAGCAAGTCTTTTCTGCCAAAATCAAAATTCACATCAAAGTTGGGCAGGCTGGCAGACACAAACCTGGGCTTGTTTAACCTGGAGGCGTTCAAAAGAAGGATAATGGGGACTGGAGGCCATCGCCCATCAGTGACTTCACATAGCATTGTCAGAAGTGGGTTATATGCAGCTGCAAATTTTCCACTAGCCATCCGGTGCCCAGAGCTCATTATGGAATGCTCTCACCACTACGATTAAGAGAAGAGGACGATCGTTGCGCCAGATGGCAAGGTGCTGGCTAACCTGACACCACAAGCAATCGGAGAAGCATTCGGGATTCCCGCCCACGAGAAAATGATTTACAAAACGAAGGACAGGGCTGACAGAATGTATTCATCTACAACGGACCGATGTGCTGATGTGATAAACACTAGGTGAATGATCAAGCCCAAACCAACTCGTACGAAGTTGCCCAAATAGATAATTTCCGAAGACTTGAAGCAAGAGTTTGGCGACCTGATTATGATGTTGAGTAGAGTTGGAGGGTGTCCCCAAGCGTTCGTCTTCGAACCTTGGATGTTTTACTTTATCAACTTGGTACTGGAGGGCAAGGATTTCATGGATTGGGCACTGTTAATAAGTGATGGTCTACATGAGCAGCTCCGCAATGTGAGGAGGACTAAAACATTTTATATGGGCTCTTACCTCGTCTATATGCTGGCTCGCATGACGAGATATAGGGGGATCTCTTACAAAGAACCAATCGGTTGCGGTTCTCAGCAATTCAAAATATTCGAGGCTTGTCCGCAGTTGCATTTGACAAGCACTACTAATTACAAAAGAGTCAACGATGCCTTTACTAGGCACATCACGAGGACCTTGTAGCAAAGGACCCATCACAGAATATCGAGGGAGGCACAAGAAATGATTGAGAAATTTGGATGTTGGTTTATCCAATTCCCAAAATTCACTTACATAAGGCTGTAGGGATTCTCTTCCTACCCATACAGGTTGCCCCGATATCCCACGAACAGGGTAGTGATGTTGGAAGTTTCTAGGCAACTAATTGTCTACGATAAGATCCAAAAAAAGAAGAAGAAGGGTGGATTTGGGTTCCCGATTGCTATGGGAAATTCAGACAAAGTATGCCCATCACTGCAGGCAGCAAGGGAGGCAGAGGCGGAGCTCCAGTTCTTTCAGCTTTCTTACCATTCCAGCAGGCACTACTACGATCCTCATAGAAATATCAGGTGGGTATTGACAGAGGAGTTTAGGCACAAGGCACAAATAGAAGATTTTTGGGCAAGTGCAGTAGATGAGGTCGAAGTCAGAAAGAGGATGTTTTCCCAGATACCATTGGCAATGATCAGAGAGTGTGAGATTATTCCTGTGCCAGATCAGATTGAGGAGGACATAAATGTTGTACAGGCTGATTACGACGCAGTAAGAAACACGCCCTTGCCACTCCCAAATTGGTCAGAGCTAGAGATCACCGACTTGGATACACTTTGTATCCCAGTCCTGACATTTACACGGAGTTGGATAGAGAGACATGTCAGCCGACTAAAGGGAAGGTCAATTCCCCTTACCTACAATTTGATGGGAGACAGCAGGTTGCAGACAACTGATCCGAGGAGACGGAGTAATCCAACTCCAGAGCCTAGGGGAAAAGAGCCAGCTCGACCGGAGCCTGTGATAGTTGAGGAATCCTTGCACATGCTGGTTCGAACACATTCTCCAAGCATACAGGAAGTGTCCCTATTTGCTGATCAGAGGGAGAGGTTACAGGAAGAATAGGTAGAACAGGCAGTACAAATAGAGAGCCAGCCACTTCGTAGGGAGTCCGTGGCCAGAGCATCAACGTGCCCCGAGAGGATAATCGACAGGAGAACCGGCAGGAGCCCGATGAAGGCACTGCCACAGATACTCAGTTTCAGCATGAGATTGAGGTAGCTCTCGAGGACGATGTTGCTTCCGATCGAGATGCCCAGAGCTCAGGAGACACTGAGCCCATAGATGATGATGAGCCTCGTCAAAACAAGGGCCATGAAGTAGAGGCCGAGGTAGAGCAGCCTTTCATCATAGCAGACACACGAGAGGAGGTGCCCGACTGGCTGAGGGATAGGATGAGGCGTGATCCTGTGGATGAGATTGATCCTGCAGTCGAGATGGAGGAATTGCTGCAAAGGATCAATGCACCTCCCACAAAGAAGAAGGCTAGGAAGTTTTCCAGAATATCCACAGATGAGGATGGATCCCGAACCTTGCATATGGCAATTCCATGGGAGGAATGTGATAGAGACAAGGCCGTTCCTGAGAACTATATTGTGACAACCATGGAACTAGGCCGCCCTATTGGGGCACAGGTGGTAGAGGAGTGCGATAATTCCTATCGGGCACTCAAGGACAGATTGTCCCATGTTGAGGGCAAGTACAAAAGGTTGAAGGTAGAGCATCGGACACTGATTGGCTACGTGCAGCACTTGTCCCGTCCTTGTGGGCAAGAAAATCCTGCAATCGAGCTCCCAGCTGAGTTTTCCAGGGAGTCAATCAGTGGTTTAGAAGATTTAAGGAGAATGGCACAGCAGGCAGACACGTGGGTTGCCAGTGTGCGTACAGAGACAAGAAAGTTTATGGAAGATCTTGCACATGCCTATGGGCAAGCTTCTGATATTATGGCTAGAGTGGAGGCAGTTAACCATGCTTGGGGTGAGGCTCGCATCTATCAGACGAGAGTTGTTCTCCGTCTAGGGGCTTTGATGAGCATACTGTTGTGACCTTTTTCACACATCACCCCATCAAGATGGGGACCCCCTAAATTTTTGCTCCATTCTGGTCTTTTGGCTTTGGTTCGCTCTCTCTCTGGTCTCTGGTCCTTCCGGGGATGTCCCGTCGTTTGACCCAGGTTAAAGTATTGGTTAAGTCTGTGTAATTAGGGTTTTCATCCTTCAGGCTTATTAAAGGTCAAATTGAGTTATAAAATTGAAATCTAAGCTTAGTGCAGCAGTCAGAAGACTTCCAGCAGAGTCCCCCTAAATTTTCACTGTATTCCGGCAACTTACTATTTTTAGTAAGTATTCAATTTGGGACTATTTTATTGAGATTTTGGAATTCTGTCAGTTCCACTGCATCCGGGTAACATCAAGCTGCCTACACGTAAATTTTGAGCCATATCGGACGACTTGCTATTTTTGGCAGTTCAGGCTTCAAGAGCCATTTTCAGGGTTTCCACATGAGCTTTTCAAATGCATGTCTGGAGAATCCTTCTGGGTTTTCCAAAACCTTCGCAGTGATGTAACATGCAAACCAAGACAACCACTTTCAGAAGTCAGCCTTCGGAGGCTATTTTTAGGGTTCGCATGCAGTGTTTTTCAACGCATGTCGGGTTTTTCTTTATGGGTTTTTCGAGAGCTTCGCAACGGTGTGACTTGCAAGCGGAGAAGATCGAGTTTTGAGGACTTACTATTTTTAGCCAGTGCATGCATGCAGACCAGTTTTCTGGGTTTTTCTGGGTTTTTTGAGATCCCATGGGCAATATGACATGCAAAACCATCCGGCAGTGGATGAGTCACTTTTCAGGCAGTTTCTATTTTTAGCAGGTACACTCTGGCAGCCGCCCAACACTCCAGTTCAGCAAGCAGAACGACATGCAGAAGGAACGAAGTCAAACGGAGACCGTTCGGGATACATACAAGTCAAATTAGGGTTTCCACTTTTATAGGGGGTAAAATCCAAAAATAGCCGAAACGAAGTACCCCACCCATGTCAGCACACTTCAAGGTACCTGCTGGCAAAATTTGAGCGAAATCGGAGAACTTACTATTTTTAGTAAGTCAGGGCACGGCTATAAATAGCAGGTCTGCACCCGAGGTTGGCATTAGAGTGACACTCAAGCTATCAAGATCAAGCGTTGCAACTTTCAGGCAAAACGGAGCTACTGAAGTCAGAAAGTCAAAACTTACTATAAATAGCAGGTGGCTATAAATAGCAGGTCAGGGCAGAGGACTGGCAAAACAGGTTCACAAGGTGAAGAATATCATATGATGAAATTTTCAGGCAAAACGGAGCCTTAGAGGTTGAAAATCAAGGGACTTGCTAAAAATAGCACAACTTGCTAAAAATAGAATGCGTAAACAAAGGCAGGCAGAGGCATGGAAAATATTCTAAGTGTGGGAAAATGAAAGTATCCCCTTCAAAATGCGCCCACCTCACAGATTGATAGCTTGAAAATTGTCTAAGGCAGAATTCAAAGTTGAGCATAGCAAATGCGCCCACCTTGATGGAAGCCTTGAAAGTTTCTAAGGCATGAAACAAAACCTCCACCATGGAAATGCGCCCTTGTGCTGGGAGTCTATGGAAAATATTCTAAGTGTGGGAAAATGAAAGTATCCCCTTCAAAATGCGCCCACCTCACAGATTGATAGCTTGAAAATTGTCTAAGGCAGAATTCAAAGTTGAGCATAGCAAATGCGCCCACCTTGATGGAAGCCTTGAAAGTTTCTAAGGCATGAAACAAAAGCTCATACCTCAAAATGCGCCCAAGGAGAGGTGAGGGAGTTTGGAAAATTCCTAAGTTACGAAATAAAAGCACACCCATGAAAATGCGCCCTTGGCTTGAGGTGTAGGAGTTTGGAAAATTCCTAAGTTACGAAATCAAAGCATGGCACTTGAAATGCGCCCATGGTGAAAATAAAGGCAAGCCCTCTAAAACGCGCCAAGAGAAGGAGTGGTTAAGTAAAATATTTCTAAGGCATGTAACAAAAGTAGCCACCCTTATTTGCGCCCTCAAGAGAAAGTGAAAGCTCAAGACCCCATATGCGCCCAAGGCAGGATAAAGCGGCTAAGGCATTGAAGATAGAAGTTCACCCTATGAAAAACGCCTAAGGTAAAAATGGAAGCTTGGCCTAGCAAATGCGCCCATGATGAAGAGAAGATGGGAGAATTCTCTAAGGCATTAAAAGCAAAAGTTGAGAGTATCAAATGCGCCCAAGGTGTAAAGCTTGCATGAGTAAGATACGCCCAAGAGGCAATAAGATGCTAAGGCACGAGGAGTAGAAGTAGACACATGAATATGCGCCCTCACCTTGAAAGGATATTCTAAGTGTTTGAAAATTTTCTAAGTGTAAAATGAAAGCTTCCTAGGCAAAATGCGCCTTCACTTGAAAGTCTCACCCCTCAAATGCGCCCATGATAAAAATCAAAGCTCCACTAAGGAAATGCGCCCAAGGTTGCTGGAGACTTAAATTTTATTTCTAAGGCACAAAATGTGAATAGCATAAGCCATTTGCGCCCAAGGAGGGATGAGAAACTTGGAAATTTCTAAGGTACAAAATGAAAGTGGGTTATGTTAAATGCGCCCTCAAGGAAGAGAATGTTAATAAAATTTCTAAGGCATGGAGATTTTAATTAAATAAAATAAAATGCCAAGGGGAAATATACGCCTAAGGGGGGTGAAGATTTAAATTTTCTATTAGGTGTGTGAAGTGAAGAATGTCTAAGGCGTGGGAATTAAAAATTGAATGAGATCAAATACGCCTGAGGGAGAAAAGGATTTTAATAAATTTCCTAAATCATGGAAAATAAAACGCCAGAAGTATGAAGATGTTCGAAATTTTCCTAAGTGAAACAAGTATTTCACTAGATAGAAATACACCCTTGGCATGAAGAGTTTGAGAGACGATATGAGAATTTTCCAGACATTTAAACGGGGTTGACAACTTGATGAAATATTTTCTAAGTGAAAATTTAAATGAACCCGTTTAAAGTACACCCATGGGTCGAGAAATTTTAAAATTAATTTCCTAAGGGAAATTTTAATATTTTCAGAGGAAATTCGTTTTGCCTAGATTATTTTCCTGATGGAAGTTAAATCTCAGAGGATGAATTATTTCGAGCATGCAAATAATTTTTAATCACCCGGAGTTGAACATTTTAATGAGAGAATTTAAAATGTCTAAGGCAAATTTTATGAAATTGAGGATTTAAATGGCAGACATTTTAAAAGTTGGAAATGAATCTACAACTCCCACGAAATTTTTCGAGTTGAATTTATTTAAGCACTGCGAGATTTTAAAATGGAATTTTAAATCAAGTCAAGTGATTGTTTTTTCTCGCGAGTTGTTTAAATCGCCAAGAGCTAACTGGCAGACTAGAAAGGAAAATTCGAAATTTGAAGAGGAAGGAATCATTATTAATGGCGACTGCCATAATGACCGGCTGACGACTAGCACACTACTGCGCTTGAATTAGAAGATTCCGAACGAAGAGAGTGGAAAATTGATGAAGGTGCCAAAAATAGCCCCAGCACTACTTAGCAGGATTCTCCGAGAAGAGTTATTTAAACAATCTCTTCTCTCATTTCTCCTCACATTGTTTCGAAGTTGAAGTTGCTGAAGAAGTTCTTGAGAGATTGAAATATTTTCGAAGTGGTTGAGGAGAGAAATTCTTTGAGAGTTTATTTTATTTCGGAGTGTTGAGTTGCTGAAAGTACGAAGTGCTGGAGAAATTTTCATTTGCCGAGACTCTTTCTTTCGAAAAGCTAAAAGTGTGTTGCTGCAACTTCGAAGTTGAAGGTTGAAGTTGTTTTCCGGAGTTGCTGGAAGATTTATTTGTTGAAGTTGCTGCAGAGTGTTGAGTTGCAGAAATTTATACTGTGCTAGGGATTTATTTCGAAAGTGCTGAGTATTGAAGTTGCACGAAAGTTGAAGCTTGCTGCAGATTTTATTTATTCAAGCTGCTAGAAGTTGAAAGTTGCTGAGGTTGACGAAGTCAAGACAAAGGATTTAATTCGCTTTGTGCTGAGAAAGTATCCACATTGCTGAAAGTTGGTAGTTGGCTGCAATTTTCTTCGCCAGTCGGAAGTGCAGTCGTTGAAAGCTTCTTTATAAGCTTGAAGTTTTTTATACAGTACGAGGTTTGGAGTTAGTAATTTATGCTGAGAGTTTTTATTTTCAAAAAGCTAACTCCACGTTCGCAGCCGTCTCGGAGGTTACTTCATTTTATTTAAAAATCTGCAGCCTAACTTATTGCTATTCTATTTTATTTTGCAGATGGCCGGAGCAAAGGATGTTGCAGGAACAAGCAGAGCCGCAGGCAGAGCTGCAAACACTGAAGCAGGCAAGGCTAGCTCATCCCGGCAGGCAATGATTAAAAGGCTCGCTAAGCCATTTCTCCCAAAGTCAGCAATAGTTTCAAAGTTGGCGGGATTAAATGACACCAACCTTGGTTCATTTAATCTAAATGCACTCAAATCGAGGATGTTCGGGCTAGGGGGCCATCAACCATCAGTCACGGCACATAATATAATGAAGAGTGGAATCTACGCAGCTGCTAGTCCGCCAGCAATTCAGTGTCCGGAGCTAATTATGGAGTGCGCCAATCACTACAAGCCAGAACGTAGGACGTCTCTCTCTCCGGTGGTAAACTGCCAACTTCACACCGGATGCCATCGGAGAGGCATTTGGGATTCCAACTGCTGAGGAGATGTTATACAGGACAAATAAGAGGGCAGATAAATGTACTCTTCCTCTTTCGAAAGAGTCACTGCAGTCATTAACAGAGTTTGGATGCAGAAGCCGAGGCCACCCCGCACTAAGCTCCCAAAGCAGATAATTGCCGAGGACGTGAAACAAGAATACTGTGATTTGATAATGATGCTGAGCCGGGTGAATGGGAGTGCACAGGCTTACATTTTCGAGCCTTGGATGTTCTACTTCATCGAGATCATCTTGGAAGGAAAAGAGTGTGTCGATTGGGCTAGGATGATTAGCAACCACATCGATGAGCAATTCAGGAGCTTGAAGGTGACGAAGACTTTCTACATGAGCTCATATGTAATTTACATGTTGGCCAGAATGACTAAGTACAGAGGGATTTCGTACAAGGAGCCAATCGGCTGTGCCCCTGGTCAATTCAAAATCCACGAAGCCTGCACATAGCTACATTTAGCTAACATTGCCAACTATAAACGGGCAAATGATGCATTCACAATGCACATTGCGAGGACACTTCAGCAGAGGACGCAACAGAGAATATCTAAAGAAGCACAGACATTGATTGAGGAATATGGGTATTGGCTCATCCAATTCCCGAAATTCACATATATTAGGCTGCAAGGGTTCACTTCGTATCCGTATCGGTTACCACGATACCCCACTGATCACATAGTAATGCTTGAGGTATCTAGGCAATTGATTGCCTACGATAAGATTCAGAAAAGGAAAAAGAAGGGTGGACTTGATTTCCCTATCACCATGGGAAATTCCATTGAGGTGTGTCCCTCTTTGCAGGCAGCCCGAGAGGCAGAGGACGAGCTGCAATCTTATCATTTGTCATATCACACAGGCAGGCAGGATTTCGATCCTTACAGGAACATCCGGATGATACAGAACGTTGAATACCGGCACAGAGCTCATCTGGAGGACTTTTGGGCAAATGCAGTGGATGAGGCTGAGATAAGAAGAAGGATGTTTTCCAGACTTCCTCTCAAGTTGATTAGAGAATGTGAGATTATTCCAGTTCCCGACCAGGTGGAGGAGGATGTCAACGTCATGCAACCCGACTATGGGTCAGTTAGGGATACTCCTGTCCCACCACCTGATTGGTCCGAGCCAGAGATCATGGACTTGGACACTCTTTCTATCCCGGTGATGACTTTTACCAGGACTTGGGTCGACAGACATGTATGCAGACTCAAGAGCAAGTCGATCGCCCTTACTTATAGCTTGATGGGTGACCCAAGGCCGTTATCGGTAAAAAGGGGGAAACAAATTGCTCAGACATCGAGGGCACAAGTGGAAGTGCCAACCCAACCGATACCGTTGAGGATAGAACAAGCATCACCCGTGCACTCACAAACTCAGTCTTCGAGTTTGAGAGTGGTTTCATTATTTGCCGATCAGAGGGCAGGATTAGAGGAAGAGCGGGGACTTGAGGAGGTAGATCAGCCCAACGCCCGGGAATCAGCTAGTGTCAGTCTATCCAGGGGCGGCCAACAGGAGGAGGAAGAGGAAACAATGGCCGACACCCATTTTCAGCAGATGTTGGACACGGCTTTGGAAGAAGAAGAAAACACAGAACAGGGGACCCAAGGGTCGGGAGATACCCAGCTTATAGAGGAGGATGAGCCTGAGCAAACCAGTGCAAGAAGGGAGGAAGTGCACGAGATGGAGGCAACAGAAGAACAGCCCCTTGTCATTTGTAATCCACAGCAGACAGTGCCTGATTGGCTTTCCGACAGAATGAGGAGAGAACCCGAGGATGATACGGATCCGGCCATTGAGATGGAGGAGTTCCTCAGGAGGATCAGTGCGCCACCAGAGAAGAAAAGGGCCCGAAAGTTTTCAAAGATCTCGACTGACGAGTCAGGCTCTCGCACGCTTCAGGTGGCTATTCCGAGGGAAGATTGTGATCGAACCGAGGAGAGGCCTGAAAATTATGTGATCACCACAGTAGAGTTGGGTCGTCCTACGGGAGCCCAAGTTATCGAGGAGTTCGATAACTCCTATCAGGCATTGAAGGATCAGTTGCTCCGCACGGAGGGGAAGTATAAGAAATTGAAGAAGGAGCACAAAACTTTGATAGGATACGTACAAAATCTAGCACATCCAGGTGAACCAGCAAACCCAGCAGTGGAACGTCCATCAGAGCTTCCGAAGGAGTCAGTTGTTGCCTTAGAGGATTTGAAGAAAATGGAAACGGAGGCAGACAAGTGGGTTAGCCGTGTTCATACTGAGACAGGGAAATTCATGGAGGACCTCGCCGATGCTTATCGACAGGCCTCAAGTATTTTGGCACGGATGGATATAGTAGATCAGGCCTGGGGTGATACTCGCATCTATCAAACGAAGACTGTACTTCGTTTGGGGGCTTTGATGCATATACCTCTAGAAACCTTGGTGGATGGAGGTGTAATTCAGAGAGGTGATAGGTATGATTTCACCAGTTGGTACTCCTCGGTGGTCACAGGCCGTGGATTTCACGACGCAGCAAGGGCAGATTCAGCTAAAGTGAGGAAAGCAATGGGCAACATCTTGGGGGGAGTCCTCAATACATTAGAAGCCATATTTGCTAGAAAGTTGGTCCCAGAGGAGATAACTGCTGATGGCTTGAAAAGTAGACTACCTCCATTCTTCTTAGCTGCGAGGTCACTTGTCCTGGATGACTTTGAGAATGTCTCCACGTTCTCTAGTATAATTCAGCATACCCAGGATGCCTTAGTGACATGGAGAAAATCTTACACCAGATACGGACAGACGGTAGCAGTCTTGGAGTTCCAGCTCAACCATATTCCACCGATCTCTACACAGGAGGTTGAAGCAGTATTGGCCCGGTTGATCGAGTTTGCTATCCGGGAAAAGGCCAGTGGGAACGCGCTGCTTGATGAGGATCTTCTTGATGATGGTAGTGGGCATTAATTACTCATTATGATTCCTGCAAGGGAGTGGAGAATATTCTGTGCATTCATTGCCCACTCCTCTTTGTGGCGGTTTTTAGGGCAGAAACCCTAATCAGGGCATAGGTGGCTCGATCTGAGCCCTTCATTGTAATTTGATCTGCACCGTCCACAGAATTGGACTTATTATAAAAGGGGCATCCCCCCTCATTTGTAATCTATTAGAATTAGAATTAGACATTAGAATTGGAATTGGATCAGAGCTAGAGAGTAGAAGGCATTTAGCTTAGAAGTTAGCTTTAGATTGAGGAGGGAAGAAAACTTTCCTTTGAAAGTTTTGTAAAAGGTTGTTGTGAACACTTTTCATAATACAAAGAGTTTCATTGATTGGTGATTTCTTCTTTGTTATGAGTAGCTAGCAAGGCCATTTCGTCTTTCCAATTCAAGGTAGATAGAGTAAAATAGATTTTATTTCATGCAAGTAGTTGTTAATTGTGGAGTGTGGCGTTGTGATTTGAGCATATCTTCTTCATCCATACCACTAGCGGGCTTACTGATGGTAAGTTCGCCTTGCGTGGTCAACTGGAGTATCAGCACTTAACTTCGATTATGGTTCATATGTTTGTATGCGTCGTATTGACGGTATGAACATGTTGCGTCATAGTTTGAACACTTTTCTCATCCTTTGAAGATTGCACCAACTTTGTCGGAGTTGTTCGAAAGGAGACAAAGCAAAGTTTGGTTTGAAGATTGTTTAAGTCGATCTTCGTCCTCCACCCTTTAGAAATAGATTTGTAGAATCCCTATCCCTATCCCCTTTAAATTCTGCATTTTCCGAGTCAGTCTAGATACCAGAACAATATTGCCAAATCATTCATGTCCTAATTGCTTCACAGAGTCGAACAACTACGTAAGTCCCCTTGAAATAACCAGCAAAACACATCAACCAACTGAGTCTATTCGCGATAAAAGGAACCTTGGAGTCGAACACATGAACTTTCAAGCAATCTTAGCATGTGGGACACTTTGATCAAGAGAGAATAGAGTGACCGTTGGACAACTTTATTCTGTGCTGGCGCTGTCATAAAAAGCACGTCAACACATACCTCAACACACTTTGGTTGAGGGAGGTGTTATCCAGCAGGGAGATAGATACGACTTTGCCAGATGGTATTCTTTAGTAGTCACAGGCCAGGGATTCTATGATGCATCACAAGCAGATTCGGTCAGGGTCAGGAAGGCCATGACGAACATCTTGGATGGAGTTCTCAACACATTGGAGGCAATCTTTGCCAGGAGGTTGACTTCTGAAGAGATAACTGCAGATGGACTAAAGGACAGATTGATGCCATTCTTCTCTGAGGTGAAAACCTTCACTCAGGATGATTTCGAGAACATTGCCACGTTCTCTAGCATCATACAGAACACCTAGGATGCCCTTGTTGCCTGGAAGAAATCATGTGCCCGGCATGGGCAAACAGTTGCAGTATTAGAGTTTCAGTTGGATCACATTCCTCCTATCTTCGATCAGGAAGTTGAGGAAGTATTAGCCACGTTCACCAGATTTGCAGCCAGCGAGAAGGAGAAAGGAAACGCTCTTCTGGACGACGATTTGCTGCAGGAGGACGATGTGCATTGATTGCAGGTAGTGGGCCTGCAGAGGAGTGGAGAATATTCTGCACATTCATTGCCCCACTCCTCTCAGTGGCAGTTTTTAGGGCATAAACCCTAATTAGGGCATGGGTGGCTCAATCCGAGCCCTTTATTGTAATCAGATCTGAACCGTCCACTGGACTGGGTTTATTATAAAAGGGGTATCCCCCCTCATTTGTAATTCATTAGAACTAGAATTGAATCAGAGATATAGTTGAGCTAGAGAATAGAAGGCATATAGCATTTAGCTTAGAAGTTAGCTTAGATTGAGGAGGAAAGGAAGTTTTCCCATTGAGAACTTTATAAGAAGTTGTTGTGAACACTCTCATAATATAAAGATTTATCATTGTTTGGTGGTTCTATCTTCTATTGTGAGTAGCTAGCAAGGCTTGTTTGTCTTTCCAATTCAAATAGAGTAAAGTAGAATAGATTTTGTTTCCATGCAAGTAGCGTTAATTGTGGAATGCAACATTGGTTTGAGCATATCTCCCTATATCCATACCACTAGCAGGCTTGCTGACGGTAAGTCTGCCCTGCGTGGTCAACTGGAATTTCAGCACTTAACTTCGGTTGCGATTTGTGTGTCCACCTGCTTCGTGGTGAAGGGGCGTGCATGTTGAATCTCGATCTGAATATCTACCTATCCTTTGAAGATTGCATCAGCTTTGTCAGAGTTGTCCGAGGGGGAGACGATACAAAGTTTGGTTTGGAGATTGTTAAAGCTAGTTTTGCCTTCCATCCTTAGAAATAGATTGTAGGATTCCTATCCCTTTCCCTTTAATTCAGTATTTCCCGATCGATTCGAACATCAGAGCAATATCGTCAAAATCATTCATTGTTTCACTATGATTGAACAACTACGTAAGTCCCCTTGAAATAACCAGCATATACACATCAACCAGCTGAGTCTATTCGCGATAAAAGGAACCTTGGAGTTGAACGCATGAACTTTCACGCAATCTTAGCATGCGGAATACTTTGATCAAGAGAGAATAAAGTGACCATTGGACAACTTTATTCTGTGCTGGCGTTGTCATAAATAGCACGTCAACACGATCAACTGAAAAATATAGAAATCATTCAGAGATTATATCTAAGGGTGCCAAACAAAATACATAGGAGCTCATCGGGAACATCAAACATCCCCTTCGGTGGTCACCGAGAAAGCCAAAGCTAATTACGATGCTGATGTGACAAAAAATGCTAATTAATGAAAGAGGAAGTTCTTAGTAGTGAAAATGCCTGTTGGAGTGCTGGAAAGTATGAAACAATTTTGTTATATAAATCAATGTTGATGAATGGTAGCTTAGGTCAGATATAAACGATGATTGCTATAAGCATCATCATCGTTTATATAAGATCAATTGCTCTTCATAATTAATACTTCTCAAATAAGTGAAATCGACTTTTATAATGCATGTATAAAATCGAATTTTATATAAATGATGTTCAAAATTCTTATTGAATTTAATTCGGAATTCTTATAAATATATATTCGCCATGTGGGAAGGAGTATATGTGTTAAGTTGCCTAACAAATGGTAACCGGCTGTAGAGAAAGCCCGCGCGCCCAAAGGGACACGTCCTCTCAAGGGACGCATCCCTTGGAGGCGGGCCTCTCCACATACAAATAGGAGTTCCTTCATTGATATGCAAACATCGAAATTCATTAATGTTCTGCAATCAGCACATTTAGCAAAAGAAAAGAAATCTGGAAATCGTGTTTACTTAGAATTCTCACATAGAATTTCAGTCTTCAGTTTTAACCTTAGATTTTAGGATCCTATTTGATGCAGATTTGATTACATTTACATGGTATCTGAGCCACGCTGTGTGAATCCAAATCAAATCTAAAATCAGATTGCTCAGAAATTCGTATTTTCTAAAAATCGAATTCACATCACATTCTTCATAATGTCAACTGTGATCAGATTTGAAGATCGTCTTGCAGGAGCAGATAACTTTACATCATGGAAATTTAGAATCATGATGATCCTAAAAGAGAATAAACTAGACTCACTTGTGAGAGAAAATAAAAGGGAACCTGAGGCTAAACCTGAGAAAAATCAATGGATTGAAAACAATGAAAGAGCCATGAAAATCCTTGTAGATGCAGTTAGGGATCATATAGTGCCTATCTTAGCAAAACATGAAATTGCATACCATATGTACAAATCTCTTGAGAGTACTTATGAGATCAACAACACCTGTAGGACTCTAGCATTAAAACGGCAAATCAAAAATGCTCAAATAAACAAAGGAGAGTCCATTAATGCATACTTCATGAGGATTATTGAACTTAAGGATCAATTATCCACAATTGGATATCGAATTGACAACAAAGAGTTAACCCTAATTGCACTAGGAGGCCTACCAAACTCATGGGAGTCATTTGTTCAAGGAGTAAGTGCGAGATCTAAACTCCCTAAATTTGATAGGCTAAGAACTGACTGCCTTAAAGAAGAAACAAGACTTTCCACAAAAGAGAATAAATAGAAAAACATAGATGAAGACATTCATGTTCTCCACACAACATCTAATAAGAGGAGTAAGAAAAACTCTTACAAGAGAGGATTTTTTAAAAGAAAGAGAAATTCCAATGGAAAGGAATCTTTTAAAAAGAAAGACATCTCTCAAGTGCAATGCTTTAGATGTGATCAATATGGTCACTATGCAATGAAGTGCCCTGACAGATCTAAACAACAAGCATCTTTTGCCAAAGTAGGAAAGACAAATTTAGATCATGAATCTAAAGACCTTGTGTTCTAGGAAAGACAAATGGATATAGAGTTACCCTTATGGATGGGAAAATTCTAGCATGGCCTAAAAAAAAAAAAACTCAACTATTAAGAAAACTCAAACTATTGGTGTAAGACAAGGGTACCTTTACAAACTATGCATTGAAGTCTAAAACCATCCCATGAAGGAACTTGTAAAGGTTGTGTCTTAGGAAAGAAAGTAAAACCTTAAAGATGGATAATAGAAACCTACACTGCTAAAATTTAAGAAATTCTGCATGAGTGGTGGAATTAAGAGGGAGTTCACAAGTTGCTTGACCTTAACATTGAAACCATTCAAGAGGGCAAGAAGTTCTAGTGAGATAGAAACCTACTCCCCTAGAGTACCTGAAGAGGAACCTACTCCTGAGATTCAGAAGGAGCATCCTGAGGAAATGCCACATGAACTACCTTCTAAATCAGATGAGAATACAAATGACAACGGTAGAAAGAGACCACTTTGGGCCAGGAAGATGATCAAAGAAGCCAAGGATCATACAGCACCCAAGAATGCAACGACAGAGGAATATCAGTCCATTCTAAAGAATGATGTATGGGATATGGTGCCTAGACCAAAAGAGAAATCCGTTGTCTCTTCTAAATGGCTCTTCAAAATCAAGCATGCTGTTGATGGCAGTATAGAAAAACATAAAGCACGTTTTGTGGCTAGAGATTTTTCTCAAAAGGAAGGCATTGATTATGAATAAACATTTGCACCTGTTGCCCGTTACACATCTGTGAAAGCAGTATTAGCCATTGTAGCAGCTAAAGGCTGGAAGATCCATCAAATGGATGTGAAAAATGCCTTCCTGAATGGAACCATTGAAAAGGAAGTCTATCTGGAATAGCTTGAAGGTTTTGTGATACATAAATCTAACTCACATGTGTGCAGGCTGAAGAAAGCTCTCTATGGGCTTAAACAGGCTCCCAGGGTCTGGTATGAAAGAATTGACAGCTATCTCTTGGGATTAGGATTTTCCAAGAATGATGCTGACTCCAACCTCTACTTCAAGGTAATAAAAGGTGATATGCTAATAATTATTTTATATGTTGTTGACCTGCTGATAACAGGAGAAGATCACCTCATTGCTCAAGGGAAGCAGGATTTGATTTCTGAATTTGACATGAAAGACTTGGGCATTCTACACTACTTCCTAGGTTTAGAAGTGTGGCAGAAATCAGAGGGCATTATACTAAACCAAGGGAAATATACAATTGATATTCTGAAGAGATTTGGAATGTTGGATTGTAGACCGATGTCTACACCTATGGAAACCAACCTTCACAAATTAAAAGAAGCAGCAGCAGAATCCAAAAGTGCAGATCCAACCCTTTACAGGCAGATGATTGGATCTTTGATGTATCTAGTTAACACCAGACCTAATATTTGCTATGCAGTAAATGTTCTCAGCCAGTTCATGTGTGAGCCAAAGGAAATTCACTTAATGGCTGTGAAACATATTCTGAGATATCTTCAAGGCACTATTGGATATGGTCTTCTCTACAAGAATGATCAACTAGATCTACATGGCTACTCTGATTAAGATTGGGCTGGAAGTGTAACTGATCGGAAAAGCACATCAGGATGTTGCTTCAATTTAGGATCGGCTATGATCTCCTGGATTTGCAGAAAAAAATCTTCAGTTGCATAGAGCTCAACAGAAGTTGAATACATTGCAGCCTCAATGGGAGCAAGAGAAGCAATGTGGCTTTGTAAATTGCTTGTGGGACTCTATGGTGAGCCCTTGAATCCTACAATTATTCATTGTGATAATCAGAGTTGCATAAAACTCTCTGTGAATCCTATCTTTCATGACAGATCTAAGCACATTGAGATCCCCTATCATTATGTAAGAGATATGGTGGAAAGGAAAGTGATTCAGTTGGAGTATATTAGTACAAATGATCAAAATGCAGACATTCTCACCAAGCCTCTCTCCCGGATCAAGGTAGAGCACTTCAGGAAGAAACTTGGTATGGTTGAAATGTAATTTGTTATTTATGTTTGAAATAAAAATTGTTTATAAATTGTACTAATATATAAAGATGTTTAATGTGTAAACTCTTTTGTCATGTGTGTGACTCAATGACTTTATGGGCCTACTTCCCCTGTGTACATTATCGAAAGGTGACGATCTTTCAATAATGAACACTTGTATTTGACATTGTAAAGTGATGACTCTACAATGATGAACTATCATGATAGATATCATGTGACTTGATATCTATGGACATGTCATGATAGTATCTCTTGGACACCTTGATGGATATCATGAGACTTGATATCTGAAGATCATTGTGATCCTTAAGAGATAATCATGGTGGATATTTATATCCGTGGATATGCCATGAATTATGGTAGACATCATGTAACTTGATGTCAGTGCACATACCATAATGAAGATGTGTTATGGAGAATGTCATGTGACTTGACACTTTCAAAAGCATACCATATCTTCTGATATCACGAGTTAGGTGATATCACTTTTGGAAGTTATCCTCCCTAGTTAAAGAGGGAGTATTGAATAATGAAGATGTGTTATGGAGAATGTCATGTGACTTGACACTTTCAGAAGCATACCATATCTTCTGATATCATGAGTTAGGTGATATCACTTTTGGAAGTTATCCTCCCTAGTTAAAGAGGGAGTATTGAATAATGAAGATGTGTTATGAAGAATGTCATGTGACTTGACAATATTGAGAAATCATTCCATATCTTAGATATCACGTGTTAAGGTGATATCTCTACTTATTTGATTTGAAATATCTTCCCTAGCTAAGAGGGAGTGTTGATGAATGGTAGCTTAGGTCAGATATAAATGATGATTGCTATAAGCATCATCATCGTTTATATAAGATCAATTGCTCTTCATAATTATTACTTCTCAAATAAGTGAAATCGACTTTTTTAATGCATGTATAAAATCGAATTTTATATAAATGATGTTCAAAATTCTTATTGAATTTAATTTGGAATTCTTATAAATATATATTCGCCATGTGGGAAGGAGTATATGTGTTAAGTTGCCTAAAAAATGGTAATCGGCTGTAGAGAAAGCCCGCGCGCCCAAAGGGACACGTCCCTTGAGCGGACGTGTCTCCACTCAAGGGATGCATCCCTTGGAGGCGGGCCTCTCCACATACACATAGGAGTTCCTTCATTGATATGCAAACATCGAAATTCATTAATGTTCTGCAATCAGCGCATTTAGCAAAAGAAAATAAATCTGGAAATCATGTTTACTTAGAATTCTCACATAGAATTTCAGTCTTCAGTTTTAACCTTAGATTTTAGGATCCTATTTGATGCAGATTTGATTACATTTACAATCAAGGACAATGAAAATAGGTTTGCTCTGCATTTCTATTTCATACTTTTCATCCTCTGAAAAGAGATTTTCTATTGAAACTTCAAATGGAAAATTTAGGTTTTCTCCGCAAACTTGTTTCCTACTTTTAGCACTCCAACAAGCATTCTCTCTCTCTCTCTCTCTCTTTATATATATATATATATCCATCCTCCCACCATTCTTGGATCTTATGGATAGAAGAAGGAAATGCCAAGAATAAGAAAGGCTGTCACCAAAAATCTGAAGAAGTGCTATTCGTAGATTATCCCATTATGGTCATCCAAAGAAAGAGGTCTAATTTGCAGATTCATAGGTCCATGTTCCTCTCATAAGAAATTTTGATACAGGAAAATGGATCAATCAATGATTAGAGTTAAGATGGAATATTGATAGGGCTGAGATGATGTTTCACAATCTTGTTCCCATAATCAAAAGATTGGAAAACAAATTTTCAGAGAATGTCATGGTTAATACATAGAGCAAGGCTGTTTGAAATATTGGTCAATAGGATTCAATCCAACATAAGAATTGCTTGTAGTTACTGTTACCTGATTTTTTTGAAAAAATAGAACAAAAAAAGAAAATATTTTTTTGCAAAATCAGCAAAACATGAAAAAATAATAAAGAAGGAGCTAACTTCAAGGATAAGGATTACAAATATCTTATCCACAGAGGATAAGGATTACAATTACAAATATCTTATCCATAGAGGATAAGGATTACAGATGTCTTATCTATAGAGGATATGGATGACAACTCATAGGATAAGGTTGACAACTCATAAAGCAAAAAGGTAAATCTTATCCATAGAGGATAAGGATGACAGCTCAAGAAAAATATCTAAAGTCAACATGACTTTTTGAGTTTAGGCTCTCAAAATCTATAAATAAGAGGCCTACGCTTTGTTGCAAAGGGATGGGAAAAGTTTATTGTGACAAAGTGACATTCAATCCTTGAATTTTTTAGTCAAAATCAGGTCTTTACTTCTGTAATTTTCTCCATTGATTGCATCTTCAACCTTGTTTCACTCTGACATAATGGTCGATTGTATGCTTTTGATGTAATCTTTTATTGTTTTTCTAGAAAACAATCACTGTAGCATCCTTTAGTAAATCAAAGATCAGTATTTTTGCCTCTACTTGTTTCAATTTTCTCTGTGTGTGAAAGAAAAGTAGGTATTATTGCGAGTTCTATGATTCCTTGATTGTTGTTGTTCTAAGTTTACCTCTGAATTATTGTTGCAAACTACTGTGTGAAGCTTTAGATTGAGATTCATAAGTTGTGTTGCTGAATGGAAGTAGAAATTGTTGATGTTATAAGCAGCTTAGGGCTGCACTTCCAGTGCACACACTTCAAGGAGAAAGCATAAATTAAATGATAGCCTTTTGGCTATTTAATTTATATTGCTAATAAGTAATAAATATAAAGGGCCGACCCTATATAGGTTCGCATGTTTTGTTTATATTGGGCCAACCTCTTTTGTATTTAATGTATTTATATTATTCTCCCAAGGGAGCCGACCTAATTGAGGAGGTGCCTCATTTGTATAAATACAAGGTCATTCTTTGTCATTTTACATTCAAGTTCATTCATCATAATTTGCAGCCTAGAAGAAGTTCGCACTTGTGTAGCAGCAGTCCGATTTCAAGGAAGAACATATTCATTTGTATCTTTTGCATCTAGGAGAGGTGCGACTATTCATTGTATCTATTTCGGCCATTGCTGGGCCTGAGTTGTAAGCAGATTTCTGCTCTTGTTCCTATATATTATAAGAGGATTATTTGCTGGGTTTTTCTCCCTCAAGAAGAGGGTTTTCCCAGGGTATCTTGTTGTGTTTATTATCTTATGTGTTGCAATATTTAAGTGCTTTCAGTTATATAATCTGATCTAAGAAACACTAACAGAAATTTGCTATATTTGGTGCATCACCTTCATTTTCTATTTTAGATTTAGATTATTAGTTCTTTCTTATCTCTTTTCCTAGTAAAGTTCTTTAGTTAGAGTTAGTTTTTAGGGGATTTACCAAAGGGGAAACCACCCTTTAATCGAAGGTTGACCTCGAGTTTCACAAGTCCCACAACTCGAGGTCATCCCATGTTTCATAGGATAGCTGGATTCAAGATTTAGCAGGATGCATATTCTAGGTGATAACAGTTTTTTGCATGCTCGATGGTTCATATTGAACTATCTTAGTTCAATCTTTGTCCCCTCATTGCTAATATTTGGTGTGTATGTCAACAATTTCTGCCTTTGGAGCTAATACTTTCACACATCTGACGACTCCAAGTTCAATCTATTGGTTTCAAGTGGACTAAGTGTTGGTATGTGCCTAAATTTTTACAAAAACTTCAATCCTGACTATTCTTGTTTTAAAAATATTCCAATGAATTTCTAGCTTGTTTAAATGTTGCACCATGTCATCATTTCGCCGAGATGTGTTTTATCATCACCCATTTCATGAAAAGGCTACTCTTATCACTTCTTTCCAGCCATATCACACTAAGCATGCAGCTGGTTTTAGCCCAAATGCCTTTTCTATACAAAGAGACCAGCATGTTCAATATACTTGCCACCCACCCACCCTTGCTCAATATTCTTGGCAGCCTTCACATACTTCCAATCAGTCTCAAGAAGTCATTTCTATGCCAAACTAGCATTGTTACTTCCCTAGCCAGCCCCAAAATGCCGACAGTATGGGGATTGGTGACATCAAAAGCATATTGTTGGACTCTAATAAGCAATTGGATGATATCAAGAGACAACAAGAATTCAATTTGCAGCAAGAGGAGTCAGCTTACCAAGCCTACCAGTGCCAACATGAGAGAGATACACAGAGGAAGCAATATGAGGAGTCTCTTGCAAAAGAGATTTCTACCAAACAAGAACATATGAAGCTATTACTTGCCCAAGTACAAAGACTAGAATCTCAAGTTCTCAACCAATCTCTTGCTTTCTAGATCAATTTCCAAAATATGAGGCTTCTAAGTACAAGTTTCCAAGATTCAAGCAAGATAAGCCTCCTAAATACTCAAATTAGCTAGGAGAACAAAATAACAAGCAAGAAGGGAGTGGTGAAGAAAAAGAGTCTACATTTTGGTTTGATGAGTTGCCTTCTTTTGTTGAACAAGATGAAGAAGACATGTTTATACTAACATCAACATCAACAATAGGTTTGGAACAAGGAGACAAAAAAATTCGATAAGGTGTCGATCTACCAAGAACAAAATGAAAATAACCTTGTTTTGAAGAATGAACAAATTGATAAAAATGAGGAGAGTATGCTAGAAATTGATGAAGACGTTTTCTACAGCATCATACAAGACTTCTGTTCAAATCTTGATGTCAAGATTTTATCTCTTGAATCAATAAATTATGAGCAACACAAACTAGAGGAGAAAGCAACTATGTTTCCATTTGAACAACATGAACCAAATCATTCCAAAGTGCATGTCATTAAAGAAGTGATCCAGAAAGACGAAGCCAACAATCAGAGTTTGAAGTTTGTTTATTCAAGAGGGTGTCTTATCAGACATTTAGCCAGGATGGAGGCCCACGAAGCATCACAAGTCATGCTTGCACCCAAGCATGAAGTTGCAGCTGAGGAAGGACGCATTCAGCTTACCTATGCATTTCAAGATAGTAGTATATATGATAAACATGAAGGGATAGGTGAGTTTATTTACATCATTCATGAAGCATTGTAGTAGTTTATAGAATATCTATTTGTGTTTCATCTCCTCTTAGCAGTTTATGATCATTAAAGCATCCTATGTTGGTCAGAAAATGAAGTTATTTTGCATAACCAATTAATGGATTTGTTTGAGCATCACTACTATTGGTTAGTATAGGTGTTCTTTCTTGCTAATAAGTGTTGTTGTACAAGGTTTAAGTGTCCTTTCCCTAATTTCTTTATGCACAAGTTGTTGTTTGTAGCAAGCTCTTTTCAATTGGAGTAGGTTGGTAGCAATGTTTTTGATGAGGCAAAGAGTTTTTCTTTTTATCCATATGAAGACTCCATGCCCAATGGAAAAATGCAGGCAGTTGGTCAGTTATTTAGCAGGCAAATAACCCCCTTGAGATTGCCAAAATGTTACCTGATTTTTTTTTTTAAATCAGAGCAAAAAAAGGAAAAGAAAATATTTTCTGCGAAATTAGCAAAGCATGCAAAAATAATAAAGGAGCTAACTTCAAGGATAAGGGTTACGAATATCTTATCAACAAAGGATAAGGATTACAAATATTTTATCCACAGAGGATAAGGATTACAAATATCTTATACTCATAGGATAAGGATTACAAATATCTTATTCGTAGAGGATAAGGATGACAACTCAAAGGATAAGATTGACAACTCATAAAGCAAAAAGGTAAATCTTATCCACATAGGATAAGGATGACAACTCATAGGAAAAATATCTAAATTCAACATGACTTTCTAAGTTTAGGCTCTTAAAATCTATAAATAAGAGGCCTATGCTTTGTTGCAAAGGGATGGGAAAAGTTTATTGTGACAAAGTGACATTCAATCCTGGAATTTTTTCAATCAAAATCAGGTGTTTACTTCCATAATTTTCTCCATTGATTGCATCTTCAACCTTGTTTCACTCTGAAATAATGGTTGATTGTATGCTTGTGATGTAATCTTTTATTGTTTTTCCAGAAAACAATCATTGTAGCAGTCTTTAGTGAATCAAAGATCAGTATTTTTGCCTCTATTTGTTTCAATTTTCTTTATGTATGAGAAAAAACATGTATTATTGTGAGTTCTATGACTCCTTGATTGTTGTTGTTCTAAGTTTACCTTTGAATTATTGTTGCAAATAACTATGTGAAGCTTTAGATTGAGATTCATAAGTTGTGTTGCTGAAAGGAAGTAGAAATCTGCTATATTTGGAGTATCACCTTCATTTTCTATTTTAGATTCAGATTATTAGTTCTTTCTTATCTCTTTTCCCAGAAAAATTCTTTAGTTAGAGTTAGTTTTTAGGTAATTTACCAAGGGGAAGCCACCCTTTAATTGGAGGTTGACCTCAATTTTTGCGAGTCCCACAACTCAAGAGGTCATCCCATGTTTCACAGGATAGCTGGATTCAAGATTTAGTAGGGTGCATATTCCAAGTGATAACAGTTACACCCATTTTTGTTAGACAATTTGCTTTGCCAATTGAATTGTCGTTGTCCTTGGAGTCCTGTTGTGACCTTTTTCACACATCACCCCAGTCAGATGGGGACCCCCTAATTTTTGCTCCATTCTGGTCGTTTGGCTTTGGTTAGTGCGTCTCTCTCTCTATCTCTGGTCCTTCCGGGGATGTCCTGTCGTTTGACCCAGGTTGAAGTATTGGTTAAGTTTGTGTAATTAGGGTTTTCATCCTTCAGGCTTATTAAAGGTCAAACTGAGTTATAAAATTGAAATCCAAGCTTAGTATAGCAGTCAGAAGGCTTCCAGCAAAGTCTCACTGAATTTTTATCGAATTCTGACAACTTACTATTTATAGTAAGTACTCAATTTGGGACTATTTTGTCGAGATTTTGGAATTCTGTCAGTTCCATCGCATCCAGGTAACATCAAGCTGCCTACACGTAAATTTTGAGCCAGATCAGACAACTTGCTATTTTTGGCAGTTCAGGCTTCAGGAGCCGTTTTCGGGGTTTTCACGTGAGCTTTTCAGTTGCATGTCTGGAGAATCCTTCTGGGTTTTCCAAAACCTTCACAGTGATGTAACATGCAAACCAAGACGATCACTTTCAGAGTTCAGCCTTTAGAGGCTATTTTTAGGGTTTGCATGCAGTGTTTTTCAACGCATGTCGGGTTTTTCTTTATGGGTTTTTCAAGAGCTTCGCAATAGTGTGACATGCGAGCGGAGAAGATCAAGTTTCGAGGACTTACTATTTTTAGCTAGCGCATGCATGCAGACCAGTTTTCTGGGTTTTTCTGGGTTTCCTGAGATCCCACAGGCAATATGACATGCAAAATCATCCGACAGTGGATGAGTCACTTTTCAGGCAGTTTCTATTTTTAGCAGGTACACTCTGGCAGCCGCCCAACACTCCAATTCAGCAAGCAGAACGACATGCAGAAGGAACGAAGTCCAACGGAGACCGTTCGGGATACATGCAAGTCAAATTAGGGTTTCCACTTTTATAGGGGTAAAATCCAGAAATTGTCAAAACGAAGCACCTCACCAACATCAGCACACTTCAAGGTACCTGCTGGCAAAATTTGAGCGAAATCGGAGAACTTACTATTTTTAGTAAGTCAGGGCATGGCTATAAATAGTAGGTCTGCACCCGAGGTTGGCATCAGAGCGACACTCACGTTATTAGGATCAGGCGTTGCAATTTTCAGGCAAAACGGAGCTACTGAAGTCAGAAAGTCAAGAACTTACTATAAATAGCAGGTGGCTATAAATAGCAGGTCAGGGTAGAGAACTGGCAAAACAAGTTCACAGGGCAAAGAGTATCATATGGTGAAATTTTCAGGCAAAACGGAGCTATAGGGGTCGAAAATCAGGGGACTTTCTAAAAATAGCCTGACTTGCCCAAAATAGACGGTGAAGACGAAGGCAGGCAGAGGTATAAAATTTTTTTCTAAGTCTGGAAAATGAAAGTTGCCTAGTGAAAATGCGCCCCAGTCAAGGTGATGAGGACTTAAAATATTCTAAGTATGGGAAATGAAAGCTCATGTGTCTAAATGCGCCCTCAAGTCAAAGCTTACATGTGAAAAATGCCTAAGGCACGAAAATAAAAGTAGCCTACCTCATTTGCGCCCTCACCTTGAAAGGATATTGAAAATGCTGGAAAAAGTTCTAAGGCACAAAATGAAACTAGGCATGTGGAAATGCGCCCTCAAGGCAAGTGAGAAGACTTTGAAAATTGTCTAAGTCACAAAATGAAAGTAGAAGGTGTAAAATGCGCCCATGAGTTAAGAGGGTCTTAAAAAACGCCTAAGTGTTTGAAAACGAAAGCTCACCACATCAAATGCGCCCTCAAGTCAAAGCTTACATGTGAAAAATATTCTAAGGCACAAAATAAAAGTGGCCTACCTCATTTGCGCCCAAGGTAAAGTGAAGACCCTCAAAGAAAATTCTAAGTCATTGAAATGAAAGTTCAACATGGGAAATGCGCCCTCACCTCAAGAATATTGAAAGTGTTGGAAAATATTCTAAGGCAACAAAATGGAAGCATGCTAGTGAAAATGCGCCCTCACATGAAAGCTCCTCCATCAAAATGCGCCCAAGGTTATTGGAGCCTAAAAAACGCCTAAGTATGGGAAGTGAAAGCTTCATAGGCAAAATGCGCCCAGCCAAGATGAATTTATAAAAATATTCTAAGGCAAAAACGGGAGTAGCCATGGCAAAATGCGCCCTCAAGGTAAATGGGAAGGCTTAAAATGCGCTTAAGGCATGAGAAATAAAAGCTCCCACATGTGAATGCGCCCAAGGTTGCTGGAGACTTAAATTTATTTCTAAGGCACGAAATGTGAGTAGTATAAGCCATTTGCGCCCAAGGAGGAATGAGAAACTTGGAAATTTCTAAGGCACAAATGAAAGTGGACTATGTCAAATGCGCCCTCAAGGAAAAGAAAAGTTGAAAATCTTCTAAGAAATTGGAAACTTCCTAAGGCGTTAAAATGAAAGCATGCTTATCAAAATGCGCCCATGATGGAGGAGTAGATAGAAAATGCCTAAGTTCAAAATAAAAGCTCACCCTCTCTTTTGCGCCCATGAAAGGAAGGGATTTTTTTTAAAAGTTCTAAGGCATGGAAACTTTTTTTTAAATAAAATAAAATGCCAAGGGGAAATATATGCCTAAGGGGGGTGAAGATTTAAATTTTCTATCAGGTGTGTGAAGTGAAGAATGTCTAAGGCGTGGGAATTAAAAATTGAATAAGATCAAATACGCCTAAGGGAGAAAAAGGATTTTAATAAAATTCCAAAGTCATGGAAAATAAAACGCCAGAAGTATGAAGATGCTCGAAATTTTCCTAAGTGAAATAAGTACTTCACTAGATAGAAATACACCCTTGGCATGAAGAGTTTGACAGACGATATGAAAATTTTCCAGACATTTAAACGGGGTTGACAACTTGATGAAATATTTTCTAAGTGGAAATTTAAATGAAGTTTAAAATACACCCATGGGTTGAGTGAAATTTAAAATTAATTCCCTAAGGGAAATTTTAAGTATTTTCAGAGGAAATTCGTTTTGCCTAGATTATTTTCCTAACGGGAATTAATTCTCAGAGGATGAATTATTTCGAGCCCGCAAGTGATTTTAAATCACTCGGAGTTGAATATTTCAAAGAGAGAATTTAAAATGTCTAAGGCAAATTTTATGAAATCGAGGATTTAAGTGACAAACATTTTAAAAGTTGGAAATAAATTTACAACTCCCACGAATTTTTCGAGTTGAATTCAATTAAACACTGCGAGATTTTAAAGTGGGATTTTAAACCGAATCAAGTGATTTTTCTCGCAAGTTGTTTAAATCACCAAGAGTTAACTGGCAGGCCAAGAGGAAAAATTCGAATTTTTACAAGGAAGGAATCATTATTAATGGCAACTGCCATAATGACTGGCTGACGACTAGCCCACTACTGCGCTTGAATTAGAAGATTCCGAACGAAGAGAGTGGAGAATTGATGAAAGTGCTAAAAATAGCCCCAGCACTACTCAGCAGGATTCTTCGCAAAGAGTTATTTAAACAACTTCATTTCTTTCATTTCTTCAGACGTTTCGAAGAGCTTGGAATTGCTGAAGTGAAGAATTTTGTGAGAGATCGAAATCTTTTTCGAAGTTGCTGAGAGTGAGGTTGGATTTTATTCTTCTAAGAGCGAAGTTGCTAAGGATTTTAATTCTTGAACTGCTGAGAGGGTGTTGCTGCAAATTTCGAAATCATATACTGCAGTTGCTAGAGATTTTATTTTCAAACTGCTGAGAGCTGAGAGTGTGTTGCTGCAATTTTGAGGTTGAAGGTTGAAGTTGTTGCAGATTTCCGGAGTTGCTGGAAGATTTATCTTTTGAAGTTGCTGCAGAGCATTGAGTTGCAGAAGTTTATTGTGTGCTGAGGATGTATTTCGAAGTTGCTGAATATTGAAGTTGCACGAAAGTTGAAGCTTGCTGCAGATTTTATTTATTCGAGCTGCTGAAAGTTAGTTGCTGTTGAAGTTGAGAAGAAGTCGAAAGTTGCTGAGGTTGACGAAAGTTGAGGAGAAAGATTTAATTTATTTTGTGCTGAGGAAATAACCACATTGCTGAAAGTTAGTAGTTGGCTGTGATTTTCTTCGCCAGTAAGAAGTGCAGTCATTAAAAGCTCCTTTATAAGCTCGAAAGTTTTTACACAGTTTGAGGTTTGGAGTTAGATAATTATGCTGAAGAATTTTATTTTCAAAAGCTAACTCCACATCTGCAGCCGTCTCGGAGGCTATTTTATTTTATTATAAATCTGCAAGCTAACTTATTATTATTCTATCTTATTCTTGCAGATGGCTGGAGCAAAGGATGTTGCAGGAACAAGCAGAGCCGCAGGCAGAGCTGCAAACACTGAAACGGCCAAGGCTAGCTCATCCCAGCAGGCAACGATCAAAAGGCTCGCCAAGTCATTTCTTCCAAAATCGGCGATTGTCTCAAAGTTGGCAGGATTAAGTGACACCAACCTCGGGTCATTTAATCTAAATGCACTCAAGTCTAGGATGTACGGACTGGGAGGCCATCAACCGTCAGTCACGGCACATAACATCATGAAGAGTGGTATCTACGCAGCCGCTGGTTTTCCACCAGCAATTCAATGCCCGGAGCTAATCATGGAGTGTGCAAACTACTACAAGCCGGAGCGTAGAACCATTGTCTCGCTGGATGGAAAATTGCTTGCCAACTTCACGCCAGATGCCATCGGAGAGGCATTTGGGATCCCTACTGCCGAAAAGATGCTATACAGATCAAAGGAGAGGGTGGATAAAATGTACTCCACCTCCTTCGAGAGGGTTGCTGCGGTCATCAACAAAGTCTGGATGCAAAAGCCAAAGCCACCTCGCACTAGACTCCCAAAGTAGATAATCGCCGAAGATGTGAAACAGGAATACTGCGACTTGATGATGATGTTGAGCCGAATAAATGGGAGTGCACAAGCCTACTTCTTCGAGCCTTGGATGTTCTACTTCATCGAGATCATCTTGGAGGGAAAGGAGTGTGTTGACTGGGCAAAGATGATCAGTGATAACATAGATGAACAGTTCAGGAGCCTGAGGGGGACGAAAACCTTTTACATGAGCTCGTATGTGATATATATGCTGGCAAGAATGACCAAGTACCGAGGGATTACATACAAGGAGCCAATAGGCTGTGCACCTGATCAGTTCAAAATCCATGAGGCCTGCACACAGTTGCATCTAACGAACCCTGCTAGTTACAAACGAGCTAATGATGCATTCACAATGCACATCACGAGGACCCTTCAGCGGAGAACGCAACAAAGGATATCCAAAGAGGCACAAGCATTGATAGAGGAATACGAATATTGGCTCATCCAATTTCCGAAATTCACTTACATTAGGCTGCAGGGGTTCACTTCGTATCCATACCGGCTACCGAGGTACCCCACCGATCAGATTATAATGCTGGAAATATCTAGGCAGTTGATCGCCTATGATAAGATTCAGAAAAAGAAGAATAAGGGTGGACTTGACTTTCCTATTGCCATGGGAAATTCCACTGAGGTGTGTCCCTCCTTGTAGGCAGCTCGAGAGGCAAAGGATGAGCTGCAATTCTATCATCTATCGTATCACACAGGCAGATAGGATTTCGATCCTTACAGAAACATCCGAATGATACAGAACGTTCAGTACCGACATAAGGCCCACATTGAAGACTTTTGGGCAAATGCTGTTGATGAGGTTGAAATAAGGAAAAGGATGTTTTCTAGGCTTCCCCTCAAGTTGATCAAGGAATGTGAGGTCATCCCAGTTCCCGACCAGGTGGAAGATGTCAACGTTATACAGCCTGACTATGGTTCAGTCAGGGATACTCCGGTCCCACCACCTGATTGGTCCGAGCCAGAAATCATGGACTTGGACACGCTCTCTATTCCGGTGTTGACTTTCACAAGAGCTTGGGTCGATAGACATGCATGCAAACTCAAGAGCAGATCAATCACCCTTACTTATAGCTTGATGGGTGACCCAAGGCCGCTATCGGTGAAAAGGGGAAAACAGGTTGCTCAAACACCGGAAGCACAAGTAGAAGTACCAACCTAGCCGATACCGTTGAGGATGGAACAAGCATCACCTATGCACTCACAAACTCAGTTTTCGAGTTTGAGAGTAATTTCATTATTTGCTGATCAGAGGGCAGGATTGGGTGAAGAGCGGGAGCTTGAGGAGGTGGATCAACCCAACATCCGAGAATCAGATAGTATAAGCGTCAGTGTATCCAAGGCTGGCCAACAAGAGGAAGAAGACGAAACAGTGGCTGACACTCGTTTCCAACAGATGTTAGACATGACATTGGAGGAAGAGGAAAACACAGAACAGGGAACCCAAGGGTCCGGAGATACGCAGCTCGTGGAAGATGATGAGCCCAAGCAGAGCAGTGCAAGAAGAGAAGAAGTACACGAGGTGGAGGCAACAGAAGAACAGCCCCTCGTTGTTTGCAATCCGCAGCAGACGGTGTCGGATTGGCTTTCAGACAGAATGAGAAGAGAACCCAAGGATGATACGGATCCAGCCATTGAGATGAAGGAGTTCCTTAGGAGGATCAGTGCGCCACCAAAAAAGAAAAGGGCCAGGAAATTCTCGAAGATCTCGACTGATGAGTCAGGCTCTCGCACGCTTCAGGTGGCTGTTCCGAGGGAGGAGTATGATCGAGCCGAGGAGAGGCCCGAGAACTATGTGATCACCACCGGGGAGTTGGGTCGTCCTACAGGAGCCCAAATTGTCGAGGAGTTCGATAACTCCTATCAGGCGCTGAAGGATCAGTTGCTCCGCATGGAAGGGAAGTATAAGAAACTGAAGAAGGAGCACAAAACCTTGATAGGATATATGCAGAGTCTAGCACGTCCGAGTGAACCCGCAAACCCAACAGTAGAACACCCACCAGAGCTTCCGAGGGAGTCAGTTGTTGGCTTAGAGGATTTAAAGAAGATGGAAACAGAAGCGAACAAGTGGGTTAGCCATGTTCGTATTGAGACAAGGAAATTCATGGAGGACGGTCGATAAGCATTTTGGCACGGATGGATATAGTGGATCAGGCCTAGGGTGATACTTGCATCTATCAAACGAAGACTGTACTTCGTTTGGGGGCTTTGATGCATATACCTCTAGAAACCCTGGTGGATGGAGGTGTAATTCAGAGAGGTGATAGGTATGATTTCACCAGTTGGTACTCCTCGGTGGTCACAGGCCGTGGATTTCACGATGCAGCAAGGGCAGATTCAGCCAGAGTGAGGAAAGCAATGGGTAACATCTTGGAGGGAGTCCTTAATACATTAGAAGCCATATTTGCGAGAAAGTTGGCCCCAGAGGAAATAACTGTTGATGGCTTGAAGGACAAACTGGCTCCATTCTTCTCAGCTGCGAGGTCGCTTGTCCTGGATGACTTTGAGAATGTCTCCACCTTCTCTAGTATTATTCAACATACCCAGGACGCCTTGGCGGCATGGAAGAAGTCTTACATCCGGCACGGACAGACGGTAGCGGTCTTGGAGTTCCAGCTCAACCACATTCCACCGATTTCTGCCCAGGAGGTTGAAGCGGTATTGGCCCGGTTGATCGAGTTTGCTATCTGGGAGAAGGCCAATGGGAACGCTCTCATGGATGAGGATCTTCTTGATGATGGTAGTGGGCATTAATTGCTCATTATGATTCATGCAGGGGAGTGAAGAATATTCTGTGCATTCATTGCCCACTCCTCTCTGTGGCGGTTTTTAGGGCAGAAACCCTAATCAGGGCATAGGTGGCTCGATCTGAGCCCTTCATTGTAATTCAATCTGAGCCGTCCGTTGAAATGGGCTAGCTATAAAAGGGGCATCCCCCCCTCATTTGTAAACTATTAGAATTAGACTTCAGATTAGAGCTAGAGAGTATTGGAGATAGAAGTTAGAGAGTAGAGCTTAGAAGTTAGCTTAGATTGAGGAGGGAAGAAAACTTTCCTTTGAAAGTTTTCTAAACGGTTGTTGTGAACACTTTTCATAATACAAAAAGTTTCATTGCTTGGTGATTTCTTCTTTGTTATGAGTAGCTAGCGAGGCCATTTCATCTTTCCAATTCAAGGTAGATAGAGTAAAATAGACGTTTATTTCATGCAAGTAGTTGTTAGCTGTGGAATGTGGTGTTTAATTTGAGCAAGTCTTCTCTCGTCCATACCACTAGCGGACTTGCTGACGGTTAGTTCGCCTTGCGTGGTCAACTGGAGTAATAGCGCTTAACTTCGATTGTGGCTCATATGTCCATATGCATCGTTGTGATGGTATGAACATGTTGTGTCATGGTTTGAATATTTCTCTCATCTTTTGAAGATTGCACCAACTTTGTGGAAGTTGTCCGAAGGGAGGCAAAGCGGAGTTTGGTTTGAAGATTGTCCGAATTGATCTTCACATTCCACCCTTTAGAAGTAGATTGTAGAATTCCTATCCTTATTCCCTTTAAATTTAGCATTTTCCGGTCAGTCCAAATACCATAACAATATTGTCAAATCTTTCATGTCCTAATTGCTTCACAAAATTGAACAACTACGTAAGTCCCCTTGGAATAATCCAGCAAAACACATCAACCAACTGAGTCTATTCGCAATAAAAGGAACCTTGGAGTCGAACACATGAACTTTCAAGCAATCTTAGCATGTGGGACACTTTGATCAAGAGGGAATAGAGTGACTGTTGGACAACTTTATTCTGTGTTGGTGTTGTCATAAAAAACACGTCAACAAGTCCAACCAACGGCTTCCAATCAAGAAAGACCTCAAGAAGTGTAAATTGGATAGGGATGTGGAGAAATTGGAAACAAGCTGAAATACACTTCTTGAGTGTTCATAATTTGAATTTTACGAAAAAGATGTATTAAATAATTAAAGGGGGGGCATCTAGCGCTCTTTAGTAGATGAATGAATAAAGCTAGTGATAATTTTTTCATAGAAAACTGCGTATGATTAAAGAACTTGGCTATCAGTGCACTATACACTACACCAGGACTTGAGGATGGGTAAACAAGTTTCAAGGATGACTAGAGAGAGGGGTCAACTTCTAGGGCATGGCATGAGGAAGAAGGAAAATTAGGATGGAAAAGAATTGATATGGATTAACAAAAGATGCACAAAATGCACTGAATGCAAAATAACACATTTTTTGAAGATCTAGAACTCTTAAGATTTTGTTTTATCTTGGATTTCATTTCAGCCTTCAGGGGATTGCAGTGGGTGTAGTAAGTTATTACGAAAAAGCAGGACTTCTGGTAAGATGGATTACAGGTATAGGGTATCATTTTCAGGGGTGCTTGTATAGGTCGTTTAGTTATGGTTTTTGTTTTCATGTCTTTCAAGCATCTTGGTTTTCAGTAATGTTCAGTACAGTTTTCAGTAGGAATTGTCTCTGTCCAGTCTGAATGGAACATTGTTGTCTTTATTTCCTGCTGTGTGTAAATATAACACTCCTTTCTTTCTGTTAGCAAAAAACCAATGTTATAGTGTGCACCGTGTATGTTCATGACATGCAAATCTCATTCAAAGATGCTCATCCTTCTCATTTTGTATAAATTGGTTTTTTCAAGAAAAATTCTGATGGTGTTTATCCTTTCATTGTTCAAATTTTATTAATATTTTAATGAGTGTTATTTTGTTTGTTTTCAGTGCTTTTGTTGGGTGCTAGAGTGGCAGCATCAGCAGCAGCCTCTGGGGCAAGTGTGAGTAAAGCATGGCTTATTTTGGCATGGGTTAGTACTGTGGCAGGCAACTTAACATTGGTAGGTTCAGCTGCAAATTTAATTGTTTGTGAGCAAGCCAGAAGAACACAGTTCTTTGGATACCATCTGTCATTTTGGGGTCATTTGAAATTTGGAATTCCAGCGACCTTGGTGGTTGTGTCTGTTGGTTTACCCCTTATAAGGAGCTGAGAACTAAGAAATTGAATCATTGGGCTTTACTCAGGTTGTAGTAACCATGTGTAGGTATGACTTGTTGAAGTTGAACAAAGCAACTTTATTCTTTTCTACAATGATACACTTTTTGGTCAGATAATACCAGTTGTGGAGAAAGCTTTTTAGAATCTTCACTCCTTTGATGTAATGGTGGCAAGTTCTTCTGTCATTGAAAATGGCAGCAATTTTCATTATCATTTGCTTTATTTTCATATGATCCAGAGTAGAGATGCAAAATGCATTTTCATCAATTTGATTGGCTAAAATTTTCAGCTCTTAAGGGTGATTAATATGAAAGTCGTGGTGCGGCCATATATTGGCAATTATGACGGTAGGCAGAAAGGAGGGCCGTGGGCATAATTATTTCTGACTGAACTAATTCACTCTCCTTTTGCGCTATTTTGATGTGTTTGTTGGTGGATTTGGAAGCAAATGCTATTAATCACTGGCTTTTTTTATCCAAATTTTAGCTTATTTTAGTTGCACACTTTAAATTTGCTACTATAAGTCACATTGTATTTTGAGAATCTCATTCATATGTGCAGGTTTTGAGGTTACTAATGGAAGGCAGAGCATCCTTTGCCATTTTCTGATAGCCGGGAATATATGGATTGATAGATTTTGAAGCTCTCAGTCCATCTTTATCCATTTTTTTGAGCTAAATATCCCTCTTTGTTTCCCATTAGAATTTCAAATCTGGAAGATATTTCTATGGTGTTAGTTAATCGCTTTTTCTTTCTATTATTGCTAGATGTCTGTCTTTCCTTCAAAAATTTTGGCTTCTCCAATTAAGAAACTGGTCTGTAATACCATTATATTGTAAAATATATATTTTTGATTGAATTTGTCAGGTCCAAAGCCAGTTTCCAAGACACGGCCTTTTTTTTCAAAGCTTATTACAAGAATTTATAGCTGTTCTTGTCAAAACCCCCAAGCCTGAACATTCATTGAGATAAAATTCCCTTTCAATTCTAGATTCGCATAAATCTGGACCTGGACTCTGTAAATTAGGCTTAAGAGTCTGCACAGAAGAGAGACAATGGCCCAAAGCATAGGGAGAAGAGGAATTTGATAAGAAATCCCAGTTGGGCTGCAGTACAGAGCAGGAAGTGCACCTCATTCCTCTGCTATTGTTAGCATGCCTTGTGATTCTTTACATTTTCTCCTACACTCTAGATGAAGGTAAGTGTTTTTCGTGGATTATATTATTACTTATGCCATTAATGCCTTTCGAATATTGTTATGTGTATAATAATACTGGTAATGACAATGCATTTTGTCATTCATTTATACGGTAATTCTCAAAGACTATTAATTTATTGGGTGGGTTAATGATAGTCCGTTCATTCATATAGATAGAAATGCAAATATGAGTTCTGTGTCATGCCAATATATATCATAAAACTCGAGTTGTGTTATGGGTATGGGTAATGATTATAAAATGTGAACCCATTTTAAACATTAAAATGCAGAATGCGTTTTCTTCCAGTCATTTGTCCAATAAAACTGAATTATTAAAGTTTTGGGCATGTATACTGATAGTGAAAACAAATGATTTTGAGTGAATCCTTGATAGTAGTAATAATAGTGCAGGTTTTGGGTTGTGCGATGCATTTATCCTAAGAGCTCTACTCTAAAATGTTTAGGCAAGAATAATGATAGTCAAAAACGTGATCTAGGTGGATTTATAGAGGTAACAGAAATCGTAGAATCTCTGTTATTCCATTGTTTTATACCATAACCATATTTTATTTACTTTGTGATTATTCATAGTAGTAATACCATTAATTCCTCTCTTCTGTTATTGTTTTGGGTATAGATAGTAATAGTGAATATTTTGGGTGAATGCACAGAGGTAATACCGTAATAGTTAAAATGTAGATATCCTGTTATGCTATTTCTTTATCCTGCAGGCATTTTTATGTGTTCTGTGCTTGTGCATAACAGTAATAACAACAATGAAGCAGGTTCTGTTCCAGAAAATGCCAGGCTGATCAACTGTGTCAAGGAGCCCAAGTCTGCAAACATCCTCATGGGAAGCAAAGAGGAGGTACTGCAAACTTTCTCAGTATATAATCACAGAAGCTTGCATCGGCTCAAGAAAACACAACATAAAGTGAACCAGGATAATGTGATGAAGCAGAAGGAGGTCAAACTGCTTTCATGTAAATGCATGTATGAGTTTGGCTTCCATGTTTTGACAATATATGTAGTTTCACTCTACTTATCTTCTTCTATTCAGTATTACCATTTAGCAAACTGAAGGTCTGGATATAGTTGTCAGAAAATATATCATAAGTGAACTCTCCAAGTACAATCCATGAGGATTTCTGGTTTTCTTTTTTTTAAAAGTAGACCCATAAACCTTGAATTGCTTTGATGCACTTGTTAAATCATATGCCAAGCTCTGCTCCAATAAAGAACACATCAATAGTTAAAAATTATATTATATTTTTATTTTAATTGCTTTGGTGCAATTGGTAAATCATATGCCAAGCTTTGCTCCAATAAAGAATACATCAATAGTTAAAAATTATATTATATTTTTATTTTTATTTCTTTGGTGCACTTGTTAAATCATATGCCAAGCTCTGCTCCAATAAAGAACATATCAATAGTTAAAATTTATATTATATTTTTATTTAAAGTAAAATACTGAGATTCAGTAAGAACGTAACACTTGTAAGACTACTTTAGAAGAGAAACGCCCAATTGAAGAGGAAAATTCCCAGCAATCCCTAGGATAGATAAGATAAATGTGAAGAGTATATTAAAAGGAGAGAAGAGAAATTTTTTATCTAGTAATATACTTTGAGCATTCCTCAGGGAACAGAACTGTTCATCAGGGCCAAACACTAAACCTGACAAAAACTAACCCCGAATCAAACAGATCTACTCATCCTTCAATTTTTAGTAATATAGAACATGAATAGTGGAGCTTGTAAGCCAAAACCTTCTTTAGGCTTGTCTCTCTGGATGTGATCATATGGTAAGTACAGGGTGCTTCACACTCTGGTAAGCTGAACTGGCGTACAAGCAGGTGATGAATTTGAAGAAATAAATATCTCTTTAACTTGGTGCCCGAGCAGAAAGATGGATTTACAGTAATAGATAACCCTCAGATCTGACATCTAAGCTGAATGGTATTTGAAAGTGAAATGCCACTTAGACCTAAGGAGAAGGTAGATTCTTGACATGGTGCAGTGCAGCTCTTTGATATACTAGAGGTTACTTTGTAAAATTTGTTCAAATTCAAAATCATGTGCTCATAAACTTCAAAATATTCTCCCTTATTTAATGGCTTCTAAAACTATTTTTTTTATATCCTTAAAAGCTTTTTGTTACTCTCTACCTTTATTATTGGGATAAAAATCTCTTTTTTATAGTAGTATCCATGTTGGATATATTGGTACTACAAAAGTTGTATGTAAATAAAGATACCCGTGTATTTATCATTTCTATGAGTAGCTCCAAGTTAGCACAGCTTGTAAGCTTCCAGGAGGGAAAAAAATACAATCAATGTAAGGCATAAACAAAATAAAAGATTAGCTTTTTCGGGATCTTACTATAATAAATAACTTTGCAAGCAGGGAAAAATTCTGTGCCTAAGACTAGTGTCTCATTTAAGATAAAAAATCTATTAAAGATTTTAAAAAGGGTAACATTGCTGCCTTTGGAACATGTTCCACGCTGATAGCTTCAGCAAAAGTGGAAATCCTAAGGCCTATGATGATAGAAACATTACTGCCTTTGAGAGGAAAGCATCTCCCTGGCTCTCCAAATCCAGGCTTAAGTATCCCATTAGCAAGGGGATGATTCAAGGAAAGTAGATTATTGGAAACCTGCCTCCAAGAGAGGGCCACTCCGGGATAGTGCCCATCAGAATGTCCTAAAACCTTTCCTCCACCATTAGCTATAGCATTATCCACTCTTCCAACTCAATCAGCAGAATTCTTTTCAAAATCTGCTTCAACTATCCTTCTTGTTGCAGCCCTGATATCATCCAAGCTAAACACAACCTTCCTGTCCCCAACTTCATCCTTTGCCTTCAAAGCACTGTTGATGAGATCCATGGCCTCTGTTAGGTTAAGGAGACCCTTTTCTTCAACTATTTTCATAGACTCTTCCACCTCTTGCAGTTGCTCATCCATTTTATCAAGCTGTTTTGCAAGTACGTGAAAATGATCTCTGATGGCCAACTCCATCTCAGATTTTTAGTTTTTCCAACTCTCCAGCCAGTTTCTCATCTGCTAAATCTAGCTTCTTCTATACCCATTTCTCTATCTTTTTGGAAAATTTCTCCAATGTGGTTTGAAGCTCCTCCAAATTATTATTGGACTCATTTGTGAAACTATGAGGCCAACTCATTGTCGGTATAAATGATAATGGGTAATCTTTACTTAATGGCCATTCTAATTTCAATGGTGTTGACATAATGACAGAAACCAAAGCAACCAGAAAGCTAAAGAAAACAACTATGTGCAAAGCTTTAGGACAACACCTTCCTGTATTTTTTCTGGCATGTTCTTGGGTCTTTTGTAGCTTTGTATTTACTTCAGTCTGAGGATAACTGGACCCTAAATCGTTTTTGGGATGAGCTTTCCTTCTCACAAGTTTTTCAGATATTTCATGGTACTTCTTTGAAGAATATGAAGTCACTGCATGAAAATGATCTATCACAGAAGTTGGAGATCTTGTAGTATTTGCAGAATCTTCTCATCAGGATCCCTGGCACCCATTGTCTTCTTTTCTTTAAACTCAAATTAATGTATTCTCTACTAATGGGTAGTTAGAGATTTTTTAAAAATTGGCTAAAGAAAACAGAAAAATCGTATTTGGAGAATTTTGAGGCATTAATGAATTTGTCCAACAGAATTTGTGAAATCTGCAGCATGGGAGTGTGAATCCCATATTAGCAGATTGCAGAAAGAGTGTGAACCATTATCAGGTAGTATTTCAAAGTAGATTTGAAGAACTGCCCAAATAACTACCTTATCCGTACAAGTTTCAACTGACAGCAGAAAATTTTTATACCTCATTTCTCATCTTTCAACTTGCCAATGAACTATAAGATTTATTTTTATAATACTGATTTATTTAAAGAACCTTTTTACCAAATTGTGATTGTAACATAGTTGTATCTCATAGTTAACAAGTAGCAAATGCTACTAAAAATACTGCACGGCAATGCAAACTGTGAGTGTTTGGCTAAGAATGGGCTAAGGAAGGAGATTTTGAGCAAATGTCTGTTCAAGCATTTAGTCTTTCTCATTTCTTATAGTGACATTAAAGAATATGTTGAACATTTTGCTGGCGGAGACAAATCCCTGCTTCTGTGCAGTTACCCTATTCATTGGTTTTCAACATGTAATGTCCCCTTTTGAGAATTACCCTAAATCTTGCCCTAGAATCACAAATTTCATTAAAATAAGAATTGTAATATAGCTAGAGATAACTTACCAATTTAATGCCCGTTAACAAGATAAATCCTGATTTAGGTCCTGCAATCATATCAGGAAATATTGCATATGAATATATAATTCATAAATTCAATTATTTCTATTAGGGTTAATAATCGCACATAGGAGTACAAATAGGTAAAATCATCATAACCCATTAGATAAGTTAGGTTACATCTATACTTATTTTTTAGTATTCAATCACAATAGATTTGAATGAGGAAGAATGATAGGTTGGCCCAAAGAAAACCCCACACTAAACCCAAGAGTAGACACTAACCTTCTTGGCCCCAAGTGGCAAGCACATTGGACATCCAGCATGGGGTGGTCTACCTTGTGGGGTGCTTGTATCTGCCCTCCCTATTCATATCTTCTTATTCATCCTCTTATGACTTTTGATTTCTCCAACAATCAACCATCATACAGGTTGGAAGGGAAACCGCAATAGAGTTCCCAGAAATCCTCCTATCTAAGCCCAAGAGCAGACACTCACCCTCTTGGCCACACAAGTGGCAGGCACATTGGACATCTAGCATGTGGTGGCCTACTTAGATGGTGATCTCGTATTTGTTCCCCTTCCTTGCATTTCCTCTTCTCCTCCACATGATTGCTTGCCGGGTTATTAATGATTTAGAATATGCATTTCACATACACCACAATTATTGATTCTGTTATTCATACTCATATTAAAGAATCATAATTACTTATAAGACTCAATAATTTCTGCAAGCATCATTATTGCATAATCGTGAATAACATATATATAGATATATATAGTTATTTCTGATTGATTTTTGAGTAATCATTTAATATGAACTTATTTATATACATGTAAGGATATTCCATCTTTTGATTATATCTGCTGCAATACTCAGAAATATATTCCAGATTTCTTACTTATTTTCCCTCCATGATCTGTTCTTTTATTCAGACTTCTCCTTGATTTCTATTCCCTGATTTTTTTTCCTCAATAAATCTGCTGATCCCCCTTTTTATATCTATTTCATGCCTTTTCACAAAGGAGGCAATTATTCACAAGAAGTCGGCCTCATGAAGGGTCTCTGCTTTTCCCACTTTAATCACGGTCTAAAATTTAAATTATAATCGCTGCACTTTGCTGCCACCCCCCATCATTGGATCGATGTCCTTAGACTATTTCATAAAATACTATTTATGCCTTGACTAAAGGAGGTCGGCCATAATAATATATTTATTTAGTTTAATTTCTATTTTAAGGTAGTGCTAAAACAATAAGGTCGGCCATCATATAGCAAGGGTGTAAGGGGATTTGAGCGTTGGTATATTTATTCAGCGGGGGCAAAAATAGGACATCACACAACAAATCTCCTCCTTTAAATCTTGCCTCTGTACAACATTTTCTCCTTCGTTTTTGCCATGAATACTTATTATTCTTGTGCTTCTTTTTTTCAATTTCATCAAAGCTTTTAAAGCCCCCGTGAAGGCAGGTTCCTTAATACCTACCTTTTACCTGGCCTTGAAATTTTTTCAGCACTATAACTCAGCATATCAACTTTAATTATCTTCCCTACCCATTTAAAATTGGAAAATTTGTGCTTAATATGTATGTATATATATATATATGGTGTGAATGGGGTTATTTGCTAACTATTCATTAGTGAGGACCTACTCACATTAATAAGTTTACTTAGGAGTTAAGTTAGTCCTAGTTGCCATTTTTAGAAGTTAGTTATAATGGGGCCATGTCTCATTATTTACTTTTAGTTATCTAGGCATTTAATAGTTTTCCTATGCATTATCTTATGCATTTATTATTTTGCATTAGGCATTTAATATTTGTATCAAGGGTAGTTATTCTACCTCATCACACCTTGCCTATATATACAAGGTGCTTGTACATTTGTAACATATTCTAGATCAATTCAATATCATTATATATCATTTGATCAATCATCTACCTTCTTGCTCATGTTGCAACACTTTCTTGTGGATGGTGTCTTTCATGGTTGATCCTTTGAAGAGTGCACAACTTGAATTGGGTTCATTGTTCATCAATATTACCAACATGGTATCAGAGCATAGGCCTTGCAAAGTCCATCTCGAATTGGAGAGTTGAGCTAAGGAGATTTTCATTTCAGGTTCAAGGGTTTACATTATGCACTAGTTGTCGTCATTCAAGAAGCAGCTGATTTTTGAAGCACATTGGGTCAGATCTGACCCCGCTATTGCGTTCAGGAGGTCCTTAAACGCCTATCAAATCATCGAAATCCGACATCTTGACCCGGAGGCATTAGAGGTTTTTTCTTGCACAGCGTTAGGTATCCGTACTGTATGGATCATACAGTCTATGAAAAAAAAATTGCCCCCCCTTGGTTGCAAAAAAATTTGAGTCGCAATATTATTATTGTAGGTTAATTTTTCAATTATCGAGTATTTTTTTCTATAGTTTGGGCGAAATTTATTATGGTGGCATATATATGGTGGATTAATTAATCAAAGTTCTGCGGACATTTTTTTCGAGACCCTGCATGATCTACAGTTTTGTCGACTTCTACAAAGTACCTTTGTCAGCCTTCATTGACTTTTCCGTCCGCTTGCAAATCTTGGCTCGTGCGTCCTTTTGTCGACCCAAATTCATTGGCTGTCAAGGGGCATTTATTTCCACCAGCTGATTACATTTATCTCCCTGCTATCCACAGTGTTTTCTATCAACATCAAAGTTTGTCGACCGCCAGATCACGTCGAGCTCCTTTTCATAGCCCAAAGTTCTATCGAAAACCGCAAGCTCCGTCGTGGAGTAGTGCACTACCAGGCAATCGTCGCCGCTCGAAATTGCTGCCCTGCCTCCACTAGCGGCGTGCACAATTTTTTTCGCCCTCAGACCCCGTGGTCATATTGCAGACCAAGTGCTTAAGCCCAGGGGCTTATTTTTGCTCCAATTTAGCTTGCAAAGTGCCTAATACAAGCCTTTTTTCATTTTGGCATAACAGTTTGCTAAGATATCGAAATTTCACAAACTAGATACCGACAAAAAGCTGGTTTTGCGTACTTCGCAGTGGTGCAGAGTATTTTGCTAGATTTATCTATAGGTACAAATTATTTCCAATTGAAGTCAGTTCTTCCTTTTGGACTCCCGAGCTAGCATCTTTTCTCGAGATTATCGGATTTTGGAGATTCCAATGGCATTGTGAAGGTGATAAAGAGCTCTATCATTCTATCCATGCACTTTTTTCAGATTCAGCTCTAGGTACAATCCATTGAGTTTTTGCAATTTGTGGCATTTTCTTGATTACTTGGACATACTGCTATTTGGAGAAGGTCTATTTGATTGAGTGTTAGTGTTTCTTAGATCAGATTAAACAATGAAAGCACTTAATAATATTGCAACATATAAGACAATGAACACAACAAGATACCCTGGGAAAACCCTCCTCTTGAGGGAGAAAAACCCAACAAATGAATCTCTTATATAAAGTAGAACAAGAGCAGAAATTTGCTTACAACTTAGGCCCAACAATGGCCAATACTTGATACAAAGAAATTTCCCTTCTTCTAGATGCAAACTATGTAATGAATATGATATCTTCCTTGAATCAAATCTGCTGCTATGAAAGTGCGAATTCTGCTCTGCTCTTAATTGCGAACTTGCTTGAATTGAATGAATGAACAAATGACAAATAAGACCTTGTATAAATACAAGAGAGGCGTCTCTTCAAGTTAGGTCGGCCCTCTTAGGAAAAACATAAATGAAGATAAATACAATTAGGGTTGGCCCATGCAAGAAATAGTAAATGCGAATCATACAGGGTCGGCCCTCTCCATTTAATAAAAGTTGTAGTCATGAATTAAATAGCCGAAGGCTACTTATTTAATTCATGATCTTCTCCTTGGAATTTGTGCAAAGAAAGTGCAGCCCATAGCTGCTATAACATCAACACTCCCTCTCAGCTAGGGATGAACTTCCACCTGCACAAGACACATCATATCAGAATGAAAACAAAATAGAATATCACCTCATCATGATATCAACCATTATGGCTACCTCCATAGATGGTATGAACAAGTGCTCATCACTTAATGTGATGTTGTCACCTCAATGTGACTTTCACCATGGCTCTCCCAGAGGGTGATACACAAGCACGAATAAATCATCACAGATTCCCTCACGTGATGCTGTCATGGAGTCACACACATGACATCCACCATGGCTCTCCTAGAGGGTGGAAACAAGGGCTTTCACCTCAAATCTCTCTCAATAGAGAAATGCATTATCAATCAAGGATCACTGATACTGAGACTCTTTCTCAGTTAAGGCTGCATTCTCCACCATACCAAGCTTTTCTCGAAAGTACACAAACTTGATCCTGGAGAGAGGTTTGGTGAGAATGTCTGTCGTTTGCTCTTTAGTGCTGATATACCTCAACTGTATAGCTTTCCTTTGTACCATATCTCTAATATAGTGGTACTTGATCTCAACATGCTTTGTTCTGTCATGAAACACGGGATTGATAGAAAGCTTTACACAGCTCTGATTATCACAGTGCATAATGGTAGGCTCCATTGATTGTCCAAACAATCCTGCAAGGAGCTTACGAAGCCACACTGCCTCACGAGCTGCCACACAAGCTGCTATGTACTCTGCCTCGGTTGTACTCAAGGCCACTGAAGACTGTTTCCTGCTACACCAAGAAATCATAGCAGTCCCCAAACTGAAGCAACAACCAAAGGTACTCTTCCGATCTGAGACACATCTTGCCCAATCAGAATCAGTAAAACCATGCAGCTCTAAATCCACACCTGAAGAGTATTTCAATCCATATCCAATTGTGCCACATAAATATCTCAGGATATGTTTAGCTGCTACAAGATGTATTTGCCTTGGTTCACACATAAACTGGCTAAGTGCACTCACTGCATAGCAGATGTCAGGTCTAGTGTTAACTAGATACATCAATGAACCAATCAACTGTCTATACATCGTAGAATCCACTGATTTTGAACTAGCTGCAGCCTCTTTCAACTTATCTAGATTAGTCTCCATAGGTGTAGACATGGGTTTGCAGTCAATCATACCAAACCTTTTGAGAATGTTAATGGTATACTTGCCTTGACTTAGAATCATCTCATCTGGCTTTTGCCAAACTTCTAAGCCAAGGAAGTAATGCATGAGACCTAGATTCTTCATCTCAAACTCTGAAGCTAACTCCTTCTTGCATTTTAGAATTAGATGTTCTTCACCAGTGATAATCAGATCATCAACATATAAAACCAGAATCAAAGCTTCACCCTTTACTACCTTGAAGTAGAGGTTAGAATCTGCATCATTCTTTGAGAAACCCAGGCTTGATAGATACTGATCAATCCTTTTGTACCAAGCACGAGGAGCTTGCTTAAAACCATACAAGGCCTTCTTCAGCTTACAAACATGAGACTCCTTCCCATGTACCTCAAATCCTTTAGGTTGCTCAATGTAAACCTCTTCTTCTATTACACTATTTAGAAAAGCTGTCTTTACATCCATTTGGTGAATCTTCCATCCTCTAGATGCGGCAATAGCAATGATGGTTCTGATAGACGTATATCGAGCCACAGGAGCAAAAGTTTCTTCATAGTCAACTCCCTCTTTTTGTGAGAACCCTCTAGCCACGAATCTTGCTTTGTGCTTCTCAATGCTCCCATCAACTGCATGCTTGATCTTGAAGAGCCACTTAGAAGACAACACAGATTTGCCTTTGGGTCTAAGAACTATATCCCAAACATCGTTCTTAAGTATGGACTGATATTCCTCAGACATGGCATCTTTCCATACTTGTTGACTAGAAGCTTCTTCGACACTTGAAGGCTCTGACTCAATAATCTGACTCATCAAGGCGACATAACTAGAGAACTTGTGAGGTCTCTTGCTTTCTCTGAAGGCTCCTCTTGGGGCTGCAAAAATTTTTGCCTCCTGCATTGTCCTACGAGCCCAAAGAGGTCTTTTCTTTCCAATCACAATATCTAGAGGCCCATCAGTAGGATCCAAGGGTTCAACTGGATCAACATCTTCTTTAGGTTCTGGAGCCTCCTTCAGGTTCTCTGGAATATGGTCAACTTCCATATCTTGAGGAGGTTCTTCTTCATCGATCTCCATAGGAGTGCCCTTGGACCTTTTGAACACAACATCTTCCTCAAATGTGACATCTCTACTAATCTCAATGGATTTTTGTCCTGGTATGTATATCTTGTAGGCTTTTGATGTCTCACTGTAACCAACAAGAATTCCTTTCTTCCCAGAAGGTTCTAGCTTTGTTCTCTTTTCCTTTGGAATATGAACATAGACTGGACAACCAAAGATCCTCAAATGACTAACTTCTGGTTTCACCCCTGAGAATGCTTCTTCAGGAGTTTTATTCTCCAAGATCTTGTGGGGACTCTTGTTCTGAACATAGACGGCTGTCCTTGATGCCTCAGTCCAAAGAGAGATTTGCAGATCTTGATCATGGATCATAGCTTTTACTGCTTCCACAATAGACCTATTCTTCCTTTCAGCAATACCATTTTGTTGTGGATTATAGGGAACACTGAACTCCCTCTTAATCCCTGCTTCAATACAAAAATCTCGAAAGGTTCCAGAGGTGTATTCTCCACCATTATCAGATCTCAAAACCTTGATCCTTTTCCCAGACAGGTTTTCAACCTGCGCCTTGAATTCTCTGAATCTTTCTAATACTTCTTTAGATTCTTTAGATCTCAAGAAATAAATCCAAGTCTTTCTAGAGTAATCATCAATAAAAATAATATAATACAAGAAACCACTAGAAGATGCAATAGACATTGGACCACACAAGTTAGAATGAATGAGATCAAGAATACATTTAGATCTACTTTCACTAGAATGAAACATACCTTTTGTGTTCTTGCCTAGGGCGCATCCCTTGCATGTACCTTCATGTTCTTGATTGAATTTTGGAAGACCGGTGACCATCTTCTCCATGATAGGTAGAGCACGAAAGTGAATGTGAGCCAATCTTCGATGCCATAGATCGCACATGCTGGAACTGTTATGCACAAGTGCTTGAGGGGGACGAGTGCATAACCTGTAGAGACATTCATGTCTAACACCAATTACTTGAGCAGTTTTGAAGTTGGAGTTCTTTGCCCATATAAGAACATTGCCTTTAGAAAAGGCAACTTGATAACCCTTGTCTTCTAATGCTGAAATTGAGACAAGGTTCCTCTTTATCCCTGGAACGAACAGTACATCATTCAACTGCAATGAAATCCCGGAATCCAAGTGAAGAGTGGAGTTTCCAATTCCTTTCACAGAATATCTAGCATCGTCTCCAATAACGACTTGATCACTAGAGTTGCTCTCCACTAAGTTTGAAAGGTGACCCCTGAAACCGGTGATGTGCCTAGAAGCACCACTATCAATCAACCAAGTGTTGGCATCGGTAGATACATTGCTTGACAAAGCTGAATAGAACAGATAATCACTGGAGTCCTTTTGTGGAGCGATTTCTTCAACATTTGCAGTGGCAACTTGTTGCTTAGGTCTTTGAGGACAATCCTTCACAAAGTGACCATACTTATCACAACGAAAACATTGAATCTTGGACATGTCTCGTTTCCTTTTGAAGGCAGGAGCACCATCATTTCTGTTTTCTCAATTCCTCTTGAAGAACCCTTTCTTAAAGCCTTTTCCTTTCTTTGACGAATGAGAGGCAAGAACTTGTAATTCTTCATTCTTTGAACTTTGACCAATGTTGTTAGTCTTGACTCCTCTTGGATACAGTCAATTCTCAATCGATCAAACTTGGGAAGTTTAGATCTTGCACTAATTCCTTGAATAAACAATTCCCATGAAAGCGGAAGACCATTGAGAGCAAGCATAGTCAAATCTTTGTCATCAATCATGTGACCAATTGTAGAGAGCTGATCTCTTATCTCTGAAATCCTCATGAAGTATGTAATAACAAATTCTCCTTTCGCCATTTTCACATGATGAAGTTGTTGCTTCAGTGCAAGAGCTCGACTGGTGTTGTTGATTTCATACATCTCTTCCAAGGTTGTAAACATCTCTCTTGCCGTATCCAACTTGAAGACAATCGGTACAACATGATCTTTGACGGAATCAACCAACACTTTCTTTGCCCTAGTATCTTTCTTCCTCCACTGCAACTTCTCTTTTCCCTCCTCAGGTTCAAGAACTTTTGTTTTCACAAACTCAGTCAAATCATTCTCTTCCAATGTGAGCATGATCCTGAACCTCCATGATGTGTAGTTCGAAATTCCTTCGAGTCTATCCTCGATTTTCAGACCGTTCACCATCTTGAGAAATTTAGAAGATAGACTGAAAAAGAATAAGGCGAGTGTTGCAAACTAAATCTGATCACGATCTTTTTCACACCCGCTCTGATACCATGTTAGTATTTCTTAGATCAGATTAAACAATGAAAGCACTTAATAATATTGCAACATATAAGACAATGAACACAACAAGATACCTTAGGAAAACCCTCCTCTTGAGGGAGAAAAACCCAGCAAATGAATCTCTTATATAAAGTAGAACAAGAGCAGAAATCTGCTTACAACTTAGGTGCAACAGTGGCCAATACTTGATACAAAGAAATCGCCCTTCTTCTAGATGCAAACTATGTAATGAATATGATATCTTCCTTGAATCAAATCTGCTGCTATGAAAGTGCGAATTCTGCTATGCTCTTAATTGCGAACTTGCTCGAATTGAATGAATGAACAAATGACAAATAAGACCTTGTATAAATACAAGAGAGGCGCCTCTTCAAGTTAGGTCGGCCCTCTTAGGAAAAACATAAATGAAGATAAATACAATTAGGGTCGGCCCATGCAACAAATAGTAAATGCGAATCATATAGGGTCTGCCCTCTCCATTTAATAAAAGTTGTAGACATGAATTAAATAGCCGAAGGCTACTTATTTAATTCATGATCTTCTCCTTGGAATTTGTGCAAAGGAAGTGTAGCCCATAGCTGCTATAACATCAACATTGAGGAGGCTTCTTTTTTCAGTTTAGACTCATATTTTGGGAGTTTCACATTAGTTTCTATCAGATATTTTTTATTTTGCTTGATTTGTGTTTGTGGCTCTAATGGTAGACCCAAGATTTGAGGTTCTTACTCATAATTATCACACATGGAAGGTGAGGATGCAGAGATTACTTTGGTCTAGGGGATTATGGTCTACCTTGGGAGAGGAACAACCTTCTCTTCCTAGGGAATATGAGAAATTTGCACATCGGAACAAATGTGATGAGGCGATGGGCTTGATTGCACTACATGTTTTCGACTCCTTATTCTTCCACATTGAGGAGTGTTCTACACCAAGACAAGTATGGGATAAATATAAGGACCTCTTTGGTTCAGTTAGTGATGTAAGAGCTTTATAATTAGAAGCAGAATTGGCATCTCTTTCTACCAATTCATTTCCTACTATGGAGGATTATCTGGTGAGGTTCAAGTCTTTGCAAACTCAATCAACTGGTTGTGGGAAAGAGAAAACTGATAAGGAATGTATATTTTTAATTTTGTCTAAATTGAAAGGTGTGTTTGCATATTTTGCCACTTCCCTTTATTCCACCATGGCTGGGTTAGGTGCTTCATTTGTCATGCCTTCATTTGAGACCTTTTGTGAAAGATTGACTAGGGAACAATCAAAACTTAGCCAACATAATGTCACTTATAAGCCCCATGCATTGATAGTCACACCACCTAAGGGGAAAGGGAAGAAAAATTACAAACCTAAGGCAGAATCTAGTGAGACTTCCACCACCTCTTCTAAAGAGGGCAAATCCAAGAGGGAGAAACCTACATGTACCTTTTGTAAAGGGATTGAGCATAGTGAACAAGTTTGCTATAAGAAGGAAATTCATGAGTTGAAACAACTCCTTAAGGAACATCATATTTCCATTCCTTCTTCATCCTCTTGTTCACACTCTCCTACCACAGATGAGGACACTTCTCACATTAGGACAGTAGGAATTGCTATTGAAGATTTGAAAGAAAAGGGACATGCATTGATTACCACTCATGTTGATGGACCTAATGGATGGATTCTTGATTCGGGTGCTTCATAACATATTGCTAGTTCATTTGATCATATTATTCCAGGGTCACTTGGAGCATCTTATTTTGATAGGATCTTGATTGCAAACAATGAGTTTGTTCATGTTGCTGGTATGTGTGATGTTGACTTGGGTACAAGGCTAGTGTATAATGCTCTTTATATTCTTGAGATGGCCCATAATCTTTTTTCAGTTTATCAGATTACACAATCAGGCAACACAATTGAGTTCACATCTGATTCAGTTTTCATTCGTAAGGAGACAGGAGAACTCGTTGCTATGGGTCGGGTTGATCATTAGTCTAAGGTGTATACCTTCTCCCACTTTTGTCACAATGATGATCCTTATGTTCCTCAAACTCCTTCTAGTGTGGGCAGTAATTCAGCTGATGGCTATGGTGGCTAGCTGAATTTGGCTCTTCTTTGTGTGGCTCCATCATCTCCTGCTTCATCAGAGTTGATAGCTGATTCCAGGACTTCAACAAAGCAGGATATATTCAGTTTTTCAGATTTGTGGTTGCAGGATGGCTTTATTTCTGGTATTGCAGATTTGGCTTGTCATTCTTCTTCTACAAGTTCGGAGGACATACTTGAGGGGGTAACTCCTCTTTTCATATTCTTCTTTGGAGGACATTCTTGAGTCTCCTCATTCCATTGTTTCTTCCTTGATTGGGGATCTTGATTTTGGTGAGACACCTTTGGAGGCACTTGATTCTTTTTTAGAGATTTCATTGGTGAGAATTCTTCCTTCTCGTTTCATCATGGAGTTGGACTATCTTCTACCATTGGATTTCTTTCTTTCTAAGGGGAGACATGTGGTGTTTCGTCATTGGGTTCTTTTTTGGCTTCAAATTTTCTTCAGTGGTTTTGATGATACTTCATTATGGGGGTGGATCTAGTATCTATCTTTCCCTTCATTGGAGGGGTCATTATATTATATTCTTGTGATGGATGTAGCTCGTGGCGGGTATTGATGTTGAGACCTCTACACATCACTTCTATCATCTCTTTTTTGGAGAGGAGTTTTGTCCTATGAGGTTTTCTCCTTTTCTTTGTTTGTGAGAGATTAGTTGCATGATTAGTTGTACATGGGTACCTAACATGGCCTCGTTGCCAGGACCCATATTGCATCTTGCATAAGAACTACACTCCCTAGTTGCACTTATGGGGGGGGTGTTGGTGTGAATGGGGTTATTTCCTAACTATTCACTAGTGAGGACCTATTCGCATTAATAAGTTTACTTAGGAGTTAAGTTAGTCCTAGTTGTCATTTCTAGAAGTTAGTTATAATGGGGCCATGTCTCATTATTTACTTTTAGTTATCTAGGCATTTAATAGTTTTCCTATGCATTATCTTATGCATTTATTATTTTAAATTAGGCATTTAATGTTTGTATCAAGGGTAGTTATTCTACCTCATCACACTTTGCCTATATATACAAGGTGCTTGTACATTTGTAACATATTCTAGAACAATTCAATATCATCATAGGTCACCATTTGATCAATCATCTATCTTTTGCTCATGTTGCAACACTTTCTTGTGGATGGTGTCTTTCATGGTTCCTTTGAAGAGTGTGCAGCTTCAATTGGGTTCATTTTTCATCAATATTACCTACAAGGTAACTACGTTAACCAAGTAAATGGTTTCTTAGCTGGTTTTGTTTTGTTAAAAAACTTTGTTTGAGTGCTTGTGAGGGTACTTAACCCTCAGCTGCTGCATTTGTTGATTCTCATTTAATTACATTATATATTGTTTAAAAATTGTCCGCTAATTTATTTTTTCTTGGTGAAAGCTTGGGAATAACCTAACCCTTGCAAATTCACCCATATCAGAGGAACAAACACACACCATAAAGAAATACAATCAAAGTATGAGGGTTGACACTATTCTAGGGAATTCTAATCCAGGGGTATCTTAATGACAAGCTCGACAAGCAACAAGTGGAAGAAGGCAGTTAAATTGAATCTATGTAGACAACATTTTAAGCTTCACTACATTGACCTAGACTTCATCCTTGCACCAATGTTCCCCCTTTATCTCTCAGTAAAATTGTGCTAGAAATGTAAAGAATGTTCTGCTTAGAATTTCATTATTAGTTCTAGGTTTTCCATAACTTTTTTATTACTCTATGCGGTATGATGCATCAAATGCTGTAGATGGTGATATTATACCCACAATATTCTATGGAGTTACATTATGCTTGCAATGCATACAGTTAAAAGTTAGTTACATTACAATTTTTTTTTGGGCTATGGTGTAGTGATAGAGATGTAGCACTACCATGCAATATTATTTGATAACTCTTTTATTCCTCTTGCAATACAATCCAAAAAGTTTTTCAGACAGTTGCATTATTGGTTGTTGGCTGTTGTTGAGATGAGGAAGTGGGCTTAGCCCCCCTTATTTGGCTGCATTTCAACCTTAGTCCCATAGTCCCTTGGAGTATCCCTTGAGTCCTAAAAGTTCCTTGGAGTAAATTTAAAAACAACTGTTTTATAAGTTTTACAGATCTTATTGGGTATTATATTTTAACTTTTATTTTGATTGAGTGAAATATTGAGATCTTATTAGTACCTTTTGTCAGGCAATACTATTGCAATCAGTATTAATTAACTAGTTATTACTAATTGTTTTTAACAACAAATTAAAAATGAGTATTTTTTTCTCTTGAAGAGAAATTTATTTTTTCTAAAGTAAAAATTTAAGATTTATAACTTTAAATATTTTTGAAATTATTTTTCATGAATAACTGGCTAAAAAATTTAGGTGTTAAGGGTGATTTTGTCAGGATGGTGGCAATTAATTTGGTAATGTAGGTTGTGACAGTTTTTTGAGTGATTTTATTGACATTTTTTGGCTACTTTTTCACCATTTTTTGAGTCGCTGTAAATTGCAAACGAATTCAGCGATTGTGTCTCCACTAAATTTCATGGCTTATGGGCTCATAGATTGCTGTTATGGGAGCATGAAGAAATTGACAACATTTTTTGAGAGAGTTACATGGATTTTAAAAATAGCCCATAACTGTCATTCTTGGGTAGTGGACTTATCACTGAACTTGACATGATCCACAAAATCCAAAACCATTATCACACATTACCTTGAATGCATGCAAATAGATTTAATCTCTGACCAAAAAATGAAAACAATTTTCAAAAGCCCCTTTGTTAGCAAAAGCATCTTCCTGAATGGGCATGGCCATGTTTTTGGAAGGAAATTCATATTAGTTGGTATTTTTGATAAGATAGTATACGTAAATTCATACTAAAGACAGGTAGAGATACTTGGAAAATCCCCTTGCCTAAGGCTGTTGAGAAATCTCTATTTAAAATAGTAAATTTCTCTTTTTGGTAAGATTCCCTATTTTGGAGTTTTGTGAAGTATACTCATTTCATGGACTTCACTGCAGCATGAAAATGAGTATGTTATCTCCCTACATGGAATCCTGCTCTTTAAAGGGTTAAGTTTGATTCAATATTGAGTGAGCCCTTAGGCAGGAAAGCCAGTTTGGAAAGCATAAATGAAGCTGTCCTCTTTGAACAGCTATTTATATTTAAATTTGTTGTATATTTGTCTCAGAACTTACAGTTCATGAAAGTTGTTTTCAAATAGAGGCACTATAAGATAGTCTTGTTTTGAATGTCAATGTGTACCGGACTGTAGGTTAGCTCATTTGTCAAAAAGTAACTGCAACTCATACCATATGTAAAAGTGCATCCGCTTGTGAACAGGGAATCATACAAAGGTTTGAAAATATTTTTCTAAGATAAATCATTGCAATATTTACATTGTCGTTGAATATAAATTTGGAGATTGCAGACTGTCAGAAATGAATGGGAATTACGAGCTGCAATAAGAAAAAAATTACTAACGTGTAGCCTAAAAAAATGGCAGTCTAATTTTTATCAGAACTAACAATTTTTGCCTAAGTTCAAATTGAGTTAGGAATAGGGAGTGCGTATTCCAAAAGCAAGGAAGGTCCAACAATTCAGGGCTTGTTGTGAATATGCAATTTTCCCCATTTTTGCTGTTCTCCAGGATTAAAAAAATTGCAATCAAATTTTCAAAATATTTTTAAGTATTAGGATCTAGCTTACTTAGTATTAATTGGTTTCTGTTTAGATGGATTGCATGGACGGTTTGTCTTACTTCAGGCTGCTGTTGTATTTCAATGTAATGAATCTGATATAGAAAGAGGTTTTCACAGTGGGTTGCATTGAGTTGCAGATGAATACAGAGCTTGGCATTATTGCTTGACATTGTTTAGGTGTTTAAGGTTTAATTATCTTAGTTTCAGTTCCTATTTTTATATGGTTTGTTTGGCTTTTGGTGGTTGAGGCAGCTGTAACATTTTGCATTTAAAAGGTCTTCCTACTTCCATTTCTCTGCAAAGAAGGAATGCATTGCATGGCAGGCTTTGGTGTACATGTCTATCAGGGCATTTGTAACTATGGCATTTGACAAAAAAATGTTTTCTATTATGCTCTAATGGATGTCCATGCTTTGTCCACATTTTGTATACATGTCTACCAGGGCAATTGCAACTATAACATCTGGCAAAAATTCCCCATCCTTTATCCTTTGATAGATGTCCATACCCTGTTCCAAACTCCCATTTTGGCACAGGCAGGCAGGATGCTGGGAAAAGTCATGGAATTTCGCTTTACACCTACTAATTGTGTTCACTTGAAAGTTTCTAAAGCCTTTTTAAAAAATTCCTTTTGTGTGTATCCTGCAATCATGGCATTCCACGAGGCCACATTTCATTGAGGCATTCTGTCAAATAAGTTCCTTGCTTTGTTTATGCATCCACATTTTGCATTCATGTCTACAAAATAGAACATCAAATGTTATGGTACAGTCTAATTTGGTGATTTCAAGCATTCCTTTTATATTTACAACCTTGCTCAGTTCTGAGTTTCTCCTTCCTGTTCTTCTTCAAATACCACTAATGTGCTTGGACTATCTCCTCATTTGTTTGACCAACCCAATGCTAACGCTAATGCAGCACCATCTTAATATGGACATACCACTCAATCAACATTTGGACAACTAGCTTATAAAGTCCTGCAGTTCCACAACATATTTCAGATGGCACCCGTTGAACCTTTGCCATTCTGTCTACTTGATAACTATATCAAGGTGTGGAAACCCTCAATATAAAGGTAATACGGTAAAGGTTAATTGTTTGACAATTTGCTTGTGGTGTGCTTCTGGATTCATCAGATGAGTTTTCAAAGGCAGAGGTTAATTATTTTGATCATGATTGTGAATACAAGGACAAGATAAAATCACCAATTTGGTTCAATGCTACAATGCTTTCCTTATTTGTGTAACACATTCAAATCAAGACACTGGTAGGTTTCTATAATACTACAAGGTAATGTCTTTAACATATTATGGACAGCTACAGCTTTGGTAGTTAGGATGTTGAGCGGGTATATAGGCCTATCTTATTTACATATTTAGATATCTAAATAACTCAACTTTTAGCGACTGTTTTATCGTGGTGTTTGAATTCAAAATCTTAGTTAATGCTACAACATTTAGATTTTCAATTACAGTATCGGCTGCAAGGATATCAGTGTTATTATAAGTTCAACCTGCTTGATTTATTGTCCATAATTGAGCATTTCCTCTCTTGGTTTATTGCCCTCTTAAAATTCTCTCAGTTGGCTCTAAGTTTTGCTGCTGATTTTGGCAATACCTTTTATCTGATTTAATAGGAGATGTGCCTTATTATATAGCACTACTTGACATAAACAGTTAAGAAGCTTTTTGTTTGTCAAGTTAGTTTATTTTGGTCCTTTCTAGTGGTTCATTTGATGTCAACTCTGTACATGGTATTCTTTTGACATCAACCTCAACTTTGATTTGTATAATGATAATATTATTCTTTTTGCAATATCTTGCCATTTACAACAGCCAACATCGTGCCATCTAGTAATCTAATCAATTGTTATTCAAGCATACTTTCAAGTTTCAACAATCTCTATTCAGTTTTTAACTTTTTATATAACATTATAAAGAAACAGACAACTATTAGCCTAAGTTTCGATGAACATAGATTGATCTGCCATTTTAAGTGATCTTTAACTCCTTGCATCTCTGGTCACATTGAAATCTTAACTTAAAAGCTTTGTTACAAACAGTGTTAACATGAATTATCAAGGTATTCAAGGAAATAAGTTGGGAAGAAGATAATGCAAATGTGTGTCCATGCTTTATACTAGCAATTGTGTTCTGATTAAGGTAAGTAGGGGTTTTGAAAGGGCCCGGAACTTTGTACAGAAAGAAAGATTAAGCATTAAACATATCAAAATAACAAAGGACAATCAAGAGAGTCAATGAAAACACAACCAAAAATAGGACACTACAAATCCTTACAAACTACCAACCCAAAATCAGGGTGGTTTGCAGTCAAATTGTTCTGATGATTTTTGCTTAACCATAGTGCAAGAATCTTTCTGTCCTAAACTTCTTTTTTGGAACAAGGAAGATTCATAAATCCACAAGCAAAAATTTGGAACATTTGTTGATTTATGCTTTTCATCCTTGGGAGCATATTCGATTGAATCGTTCAGTTGCAGAGAATAGATCCCTTTCCCTGTCCTTCCAATCGATGGGGTGGACAGGTACTATGGATCCTCTGAGTATAGGAAAATCAATAACTTACCTTTAGTTTATAGTTGATGCACCTCTGCCTCTCTCTTATCCTATTGATTCGAGGAGAGTTTCTGCTACAATCAACACAAAGGCTCTATAGTCCAAAAAGCCGAATGTGGTCTTTTCATATCATTGATAGGTGATTTAGTGCCAAGTTAGCATAGCAAAGTCTACCAATTTTTATTGAGCTATAGAGTCATATTTTTATTTTTTTTATGGAGGTCATCCACAAATTAATTTTTGCTACCCGATACGGGACCACGATCCCGGCCTCATCCCTTTTTCGGTGTCGGAGCCTTTGCACTCAACAAGACTTGATCCCTGGTGGGCTCATTTAGAACCTTTCAACTTCACCAGTAGACCAAGGGCCCATTGACTCAAAATTTAAAGTAGAATGCTTCTTATCATCTTTTTTCATTACAAGTTTCTTGTATATCTTCAATTTCCACGTCGTCTTAATTATTTCTTACATCACAGTCAAGCCCTAAGCATTCTTTTCATGTTTTCGATTAAGTGCTAAAATTTATAGTTTCAATATTTTTTCTATCATATATATTGCAATTGATTACAACTTTGTCGAACATGTTTCACTGATAAAACCTTGCAAAAGGTTGTTTTTCCCCAGTTCATATATATTTAAAAAAAATATAACTATAAAATAATTTTAAAATAAAATAAAATGATTCTTAGTAAATATAAATAAAATAATTTTTAAATTATAATAAAATAATTTTTAAATTATAATAAAATAAAAAATAGATATTTTCTTAAAATTTATTTTTATGTTAGAATAATTATATTTATGTGGATATATAAATTTTATTTCACTAATATCAAGTTTAAAATTTTATGTTTTTTTTTTCTATATTTTTAATTTGATTAATTATTTTACTATTTAAAATTTATATCTTCATTCAACTTGTTTTCAATCAAAATTTTAATTATAATTAACAAATAAAAAATATTTTCAATTAACAAATTAAAATATTTTCTTTCTTAAACATATTTTTTTTTAATAAACTGATTAATCTTTTAAATTTTATAGGTTTTTTTCTTTCATTTAATATTTATATTTTTGTTTTAGATGTTAAATATTATATTTATCAAATATTAATATTTTGGCATATAAATGGTTCTTAGATTTAAGATAAAAGGTAAGAGTTATTATCAACACATTAACACCATTATTTTATTTTATTTTATTTTACATCTATCTTAAATTGAGTGTGTTCAAAGTAAAATATTCATAAAAATATAAAATAAATAAATAAACTCAAGAATGATATCTTTTAAAATAATATACATTTATTATTTATCTATATATTATTTGAAGAGATGTTTTTATTTAATTTTAACTATAATCCTAATTTTAACTCTAATGTTATTCTTAATCGTAACCTTAATCCTAATTCTAACCCTTACTCTAATCTTTATTCTAACCATAATAACAATAAATATAATCCTAATTGTTATTCTAATTTTAAACCTTACTTTAAGCCTATCTCTAATTTCAACCATAGCCCAACTTTTTAAGTGTGATAAGGAGATATTTTTTACATTTTTGTGATCATAAGAATAACCCTTATTCTAGCCCTCCTAACTCTAACCCTTATTTGTGCTAAGTTTGGCTTACAAAACTACGACCGTGAAATCTTCAACAATCTGGTGAATGCCATCCTGGCTGATATGCTTCACAAAGTGGGCATCCGCTCCACTAAGCCTTGTTGGAAAGATTGGAAGTGGTTTCAAGACACCCCTTTCAAGAACTACAAGCCTCAACTTGGTTATCAATGACTCTCGCCTCATTTTTCAATGATTAATAATTTGAACCAGAGGTGGCATCTACAATCCTCGGTGTCTATTTGGCACAAAAGGTTTTCTGCTACGTGGTATGCCATTATTGAGTCCAAGCTCGCCCACTTTGCTTGGTGTATTTTTTTTCAAGGCTTATCATTAGAGTCCCGACTTTCTCACTTGGGGGTCTAGGATCCTCGTTGCCCTTTTTCTGGGCAGGCTAAGTCATTTAAGCACCTCTTTTGGTTCTACACTAGAGCTTAGCGATTGTGGAATTGTATCCATGACTTCTTTCAGCCATTTTGATCAGAGTCTTTCTCTTGGCATATGGTTTTGCTAGGAGACTCTCCCAGCCTCTCCACTAAGTATACCCGAAATTGGCACACTTTCAGGTTGGAAATCCTCTTCAGTATTTGAAAAGATAGAAACTCCAACATTTTTTCTCACAACTAGATTGATAAATATGTTTCTCTTTATTCTAAAGCCATTATTTTCTCTAATGTTCTTTTGCAAATTCAAATGAAAACCAATAAAGTTGTGCTTGAAGTTGCTCACCTTCGTGAGCTATTGGACCACTGAGGGAATGCCCCCTGCATCATGGCTTGTGTGCCTCCCTCTCCCACCTCCTCTTGGAGCCGGTCACCTTCGCGGGGTTGACAGAGAAGTGGTTATGTGAGGGATTCTCAAGCTCCTCCTCACCATGACTCACTTCCTTGCAGGTGATCGCCCTCTCCTCCTCAGGCTAACCTAGGGTGGCCTTTTGGAGGAGCATCGGTGGGTGGTGATGGTGCTTTTGGGTGGCCTTCTAGTGGTGCTCCTAGAGGCGGTTCTAGTTGGCCTATTGATATTGTTAAATGGCTTTCGCGTTTGGATCTGGCGATTTCTCTGCATTGTGAAGATGAAGACAAGGATGACGATGGTTGGGCTCCTCCTAATCTCGCTTCGGACCCCACTGTTGTATGGGAAAAATCAGATGACAAGGACCCACCTCCCTCTGTTAGCACTGTTATGGCCACTTAGCGACTTTTTTTATTTGTTATTGTAATGTTTCATGCTTTCCGGGCTCTGCCCATGTGACTTTCGGGGTGTGTCTTCTAACCACCCACCCTTTTTTGTGAATGTGTATTTTTATCTTTTATTAATTTAGATATAGAAACCTATTCATAAAAAAAAAGTCTACCCTAACCTTGATCTTAACTCTAATTTTAAACCTAACTCTAGTTCTTATCTTAATTTTAATTATAATTCTACCCTAACCAAAACATAATAATTGCAATTAGAATAATAATTTAATTAATTAGAAATATAATTTAAAATATTAAATAACAAGTTAGAATTATAATAATTATGATGAGATTTATAATTTAATATGAAAACAGTAAAAAATACAATGCATATACAATTTAGATATATTTAATAAATATTAATGTATTAATAATATTTACATAATCATTTAAAAATTAACACATCAATGTTAATTATTATTTAAATTATGTAAATAATATACTAATCACTATAATGTAAATTGTAGCATGTCTATATTCTAAATTAATGAAACAAAAGGATAGCTATATGCATTTATTATTTTTAAAATTATAATGTTAAAACATATACATGCAACGATAATTATTTTTAATAATTTAATTTATATAATTTGAAAAATATATAATAAATAATTTTAAAGTAAAATAAATATAATAACATGTTTCAAATTTTAATTTGTGTATTAATAATAATATTATTATAAATATAAATTATATTCATTTTTAAATTATATATTTAAGATTTATAAAATAATATTATAAAATATTTTATTATAAAAATTATAATTTTTATATTAATAATGTTAGTAAAAACATAAATGCTTTCTATAAAAAGAATAAAGTAATATTAATAATATATTAATAAAAAATCAAAATAGAAATTAAAAATTAAAAATATTAGAATTTTTACATGATAACTATAAAATAATATTATATAAATATATGATGAGACATTTCATGATTATTTTTAATTTTTTTATTAATTATCATTAAATTTATTTTAATATAAATAATAATAATAATAAATAATTAAAAAAATACAATAATTATATTTAGATACATTTTGTAAATGTTAATATATTAATACATATTTTACATAATCATTGACACATTAATATTAATAATTATTTAAATTATTTAAATAATATATTGATCATTATAATGTGAATGTTATCATTCTTATATTTTAGACAGAAAATATATATTTATAATAATTATGTCGAGAGAGACGTTTTACAATGGCATTTGGGTGTGTTCAAAAAAACTCTACCTTAAATCAAGGAGAGTTCTTGAAATCATCACCCTCCATTTAAAAAATCATTGATAATGCGTAATAAATAGGAATAAAGGAGAATAAAGGAGTTCGCCATAAGATTAAATCATGGGAACTTGTGTAACTGTTTCTTCGGTAGTCGTTTTATGGTTGAGATCAAAATAACATAATTATTTCTTCGATAACCGTTTTGAACTTGGCCTCCGTCTTCAAAATGGATGCAATTTTTTTGCTTTAGTTGCTATGACTTCTGATGACTTTGTTGCAACTGAAATTTCTTTTCAAGTGCTCCTTTTTGTTTCTTGCAAAGTTTTTCTTTTTATGATTGAAAACTTTAAATTGCAGGAGATTTGATATATGAAAATAGGTGAGTCAATGTACATAAATTATGAATGTGGGCATCCCTTATATTCGATTTATGAATGTGGGCATCCCTTATATTTGATTTATGAATGTAGGCATGACTTATATATGGTTTTTGATTGTGAGCATGGCTTATTATGATGTAGAACCCAACAATGTTTCCACCAAAAGCTAGATTCAGATAAGCTATGGCACTGAGGATATCTGCAAACAGGGCCATATATTCTCAACTGTGGATTCTATGGTCACTAAAATACTCTCTATGACTAGTAAGGCAGCCATTATTTTCTCAATTGCACCATAATGGGCATTGTAGACTTCATTTTTGGCAATGGGAGATCTCTTTATGAGGTAAAATCCAAGAACACAATCTAATGTTACTTAAAAATAACTTTTAATGAAGATTACTACAAATTTATATGCATGTAAATAACTTAAAGCACAATGGTTGTGTGTTTGAAAATGGCACTCCCACTGCTAAGCCAAACATTGACAAAGAAAATGGCACTATTGCTTCTTAAGAAAATGGAACTTCTGCCACTAAGCCAAAGGTAGCTAAAGAAAATGGTGCTTTCACAGGTAATTCCAAGGTCACTAAGTTGTGTGGGAGCGCAACCTTATTAGATCACCTATCCCTAAGGTTGAGACGTAGAGAAAATGGCCTTGGCACTACTAGGACACAATTAGTTTTTCCTCCAAGCTTTAGCATCTCTGCTACTTATCTCCTCTCTTATGAATAGAATAAGGTTTTAATATGGGAAGGTTAAGAGGGGTTTCAACTTTTAGTGTATATGCTTGTCAATGTCATGCTAATCATTTGTGGCAATCACTTCATTTAAATTTTTATGATGTTTTTTTTACCATCTTCTGTAGAAAAATAAGAGGGAAAAACCAACGACAATGATGGGTATGATTCTTTTCTCCCTTGCGAGCTCTCTTTGTTGTTTCCTCACTTTGTTTTGATGCATTTACTGTTTTGAAGTGGGCATCCATTGTTTGATTGGTTTGATAAACTCAGGGATGATAGTGAGGAGATAAGTTTGATGGCAAAGTCTCATTATATGCAAGCTCGGGTGGATGGAGTCCTCTATAATCTAGGTGACTGTGCTTTTGTTAAGGTCGGTAGTTACTATGGTTTTGTTTGTATAGCATGGGCCTAGAGTTTTGGTTATTGTTTCTATAACCGTTGCAGTGGAGTTTTTGGCAATGCCTTGAAATTATATAATATTAGGTTATGGGTGATCCCACAATACTGGTTTACAATTTTTAGCAAACTAGACACTGCACTGATTTTTTTGAACTAAATCTTCACTTTAGGTCTGCTATAGGAGCTAAATCGTGAGGAATTTGAAGATGATGCAAACTAGTGATTTGTGAAATTTTGTCTATAGATTCTAAATATATTTTTTCAAAAAATTTGGAATCAAATTGCACTTTTTTTTTCATCTCCTTCGAAAACTAGTTTTTATCAGTAAACAACATTTTTAAGGAGTGATGCTCATTGTATACAACATAACTTTTTTTGTATGAAGGATAAAATTATATTTTTTTGGAATTTAGATTTGTAACTATGATATCTAACCAGTTCATTTGGTTTCATAGTGTTTTATTAAATATTTTTCCTCAATCAAGTTTTGAAGTCAAACCAATTACAACTCAGACATAGGCGGACTGTATACAACATAATTTTTTTTTGTATGTATAAAAATTCAAATTTTTTTAATGGATCAAGGACATCAATAGCCAGCCTGAATATTTTTTTTAATTTTTTTTTTGATAATCTTCTATTTTCCACATGTGCGGAACAAAGAGCTTGATTTTCGGTGAAAAACCTACATTCACAAGAAATAAAAAATATATATAATAATCAAATTAAATTTAATTAAAATTATACTTTTTTGGAAGCTTACAATAAGGACTACATACTTACAAAAACTAAATTTTAAATGAATTCATTTGATCCCCCAAAAGGTTAATCAAAAGTGGTTTTTTTTATCAGCATTTTGATAGGTGTAAAGGAGACTCCATTATAGGTATGGTTTAAAACTAGCGGGGTTCTATCTAAGGGGGCTTGGTCTAAGGTGGTTTGATCAAACCCTCTTCAATTGGAATCCTTTAAATGGAACTTTTTAAGGCTTAAATCATTATATTTTCTAAAAATATGTGATTTCATCAAAAATCAGGATCTCCTAGAAAGTGTAAACCACTACTATGGCAACACTGTTATTATCTTGCAAATACTAGAAACAAAGTAAATCATCATAAAATCTAAAGGACCCAATTTCAAAATATTTGTGTATTTGATTGCAGCAATACCAAAGTTTTTCTCCCTAAAATGCTAGGGAATTTTAGATATAATCAATATATAGTAATGTTTGCGAAACAAATAAGAGTGATTCTTATGTTTATAAATATCCGCCTTCTAATTTATTTTGGCACTTTTGAGCATTGTCATATTTTATTTGTTGTCTTCTTCCTTTAACTGTCATGTACTAAATATGACTCTCTGTCATGTATCTTGTCCTCCCTTAAGACTATCTTGCTTCCCATAGATTATAACTCCATTGAAGATTATACAGACTCCCACAGATTATAATACCCATATTACAGCTATCTAGATTTTGGGAATGCCAATATTAGAGAATGTACTAATTTTAGCATGGTTTAGGCTCTGGTTTTGTAAATATTTTGTTCATATATTGTTCCCATGAGAGCTATTGACTTAGCATCATATCTTGCCATTATTCAAGCTTGATCATCATGTGAACCTATTTCACATTTGTTTTAATGTACATAGATAATGGCAACATCACCATTACCTGGAGTTTGTAGATCACCCCACGTTGATATATTAGTAGCCACAACTTTAAATCCTATTGAACACGAAAAGAAATACCTTGTTATTGTGAACCCCCAAAAATGGCACGAGCGCTGGCAACATAACAACTTGTCTAGGATATGTTCTAATTTTCACAGTTTAAGAGGTATAAATGAAACAAAATCAAGCAATTACATCTATTAAAGATCTCATGAGAAAAATGTTATGATTACAATGGGAGAGAAAAATGTCTCTGTCCTAATTGTCTTTTATATTGAATGGGAATTATGTGTATTCAAGTAAACTCAATAAATGCATTCAAGTATTAAATAGATCAGGTGAATAATAATTGAGCTGAATATTAAATTAGTAATTGAAATGTGGGAAAAGTAAATAAATATGTTTAATTAGACAATTAAAGATGGGATTAAATGGAGAATATTTTGAAATATTTTGGATGTTAAATTATTTTGTGGTCTATAAATGTAAGTTTTGACATCTAATTCAATGATATAAGTTCTTTGTTGGACTTCCTTTTAGCTTTCCATTTCTAGGCAATGCACACTATCTATCGTGTCAAAATTATAGTTCATTTGGGTATAATTTCAAGACAATTAAGTATTAACTAGAGGAATCTATTATCATTTGAAAATTAAATATCACTTTGATTTTATTATGCACTTGAATACTTCATTCAATAAGCTCGCATTGGACCTACTATCTCTTTTCATATTCATTATACTTTTAGCTCACTCGTTTACTTTAGCTTGAGTCAAGTTCTAGCAGCATCCAAGCTCATCGAACTACAATAATCCATTTTAACATATTAGGTCATTATGTTTCAAAACTTAGTTTCTCTCACATGCGTTTGTTTGGACAAAACATTCAAGGATCTATCCAAGATTGAATCTTCAAGAGTACACTCCATATGAATATAATGGAAGCATTCTTACTTATTTAACTCTTTAAATTATGTTTTTCTATTTATAGTTGCTCATATTTTTTGTATATCAAAATCTCAGATTGTCATTTTTGAATTTTCACATCAAATCAATAAATAGAAATCAGAGTAGTTTTTTGTAAATTTGAATTGGTAGACAAACCACCAGATAACATCATATTTAATTATAAATGATAAATTTTTTAGTGAAACATTTTAAAGAATGAAGATAGATTACAAAGAACACTACTTATTCTAATCACTTTTATTCCATTAAATAATATAAATAAATAATAACCAAATCATTTTAATAAAAATAATTCCACTTTATTTGACTTCTATTAAAGTTTTATGTTCTACAAAAAAAAATCAGTATTTAACCGATCCAAGCATAACCGATCCATTATTTATCTTTGACTGTCATCTTTGTTAAACCCATGCACTCAATTCACTTGACCTATAGTTCATTATTGTTTTGTAATATAGAATATATTTGTATGTGCCAAAGGGCACTACCACATTCAAACCTCCAATAGTTTATGAATAGAGTAACTAATTTATGTTTAAAATGAATTTGATACTTGGTTATGCCTCTGATGATGCACTTTATTTTTCTTGCTTATTGTAAATACTATTTGGTTGGTATGATCCTCGTAATATGTGACATACAAACCTGACTAGGTGCACATCCACCTAAGCATGTGGTCTCCTAAGATGCACCGTGCCATGAACTAGTTGCATTTGGTATGTCCCTTGCTTAAGGAGCACCTAAATCAGATTTAACTAGATGTGCCAATGCACAATGAGAGATGGATGGGTAGAGAGAGGGGGACATTTCTAGACATGGAGAGGGGGACAAGAATATAAGAGAGACAAATAAATAGAAGTAAAAGTGAATATAGAATAAGAGAGGAAGAGGGAGAAAATTGGATAAAGATATAGAGAGTGATAGAGGGAGAAATAAAGAGAGAAAAATAGATAGAGATATAGAGAGTGATAGATAGAGAGGAAGAGATAAAGAGATAAGGAGGAAAAGGGGGAGATAGAGAGAGACATATGGTGAGATATAGAGTGATATAAAGATAGAGATATAAGGAGATATAGAGAGGGGGAGAGGGAGAGAGATAAAGAGAGAAATAGAGAGAAGTAGAGAAAGACAAATAGAGATGGAAAGGGAGATAGAAGTAGGGGGAGATAGAGATAGAGAGTGAGAGAGAGAAAAGAGAAGAGAAAGACATAGATATAGAGATATATGGTAAGATAAAGAGAGAGAGGTTGCGATATAGAGATAGATAGGGGAATAGGGAGGGAGCAAGAGAGGGAGAGATGGGGAGAGACAGAGAAAGGGAGAGAGATAGGTAGAGGAGGAAGAGAGAGAACATGGGGAAGAGGGAGATATATGTAGAGAGGGAGAGAGAAGAAGAGGGGGGAGAGGGAGAGATATAAATAGAGGGTGATATAGAGAGATAAAGAGGGATAGGAAAAGAGATAAAGGGATAAGGAGATAGATAGATAGGGAGATATATGCAAAGAATGATATGGATAGAAAGAGATAGAGAGATGAGTGAGAGGGCTTAGATTGAGTGAGAACTAAAGATAAAGATACAAAGTAGAAGAGATGGAGTGAATAAGATAGAAGATGAAGAGGGGGAGAGGGAAAGGATATATATGTATAGGGATAGAGATAGAGAAATAGATGTAGAGAGATATCTAGATAGAAAGAGATAGAGAGAGGAGTGAAAGAGAGAGAAAGCGATAGAGGTAGACATAATGAGGTATAGATAGAAGGGGGGAGGGAGAGATAGGGAGATAAAGATAGAGGGGGAAAGAGAGAGAAAGAAGGTGATAGCTCGATAAGTAATAGAGAGGTATAGATAGGTGAAAAGATAAAGAGATAGAAATAGAGGTAGGGAAGGAGAAAGAGGGAGTGTGTGTATATGAGTGAGAGAGAGATAGAGAGGAATATATATTTACAAATCGATAGAGAGGGGGGGAGAGGGGGGAGAGAAATAGAGATAGGAGAGAGAAGTAGAGAGAAACAAAAAGAGGGAGTGATAAGGAAAGAGGGAGAGATAGGGATAGATACAATTATAACTTGGGAAATATAGAAGTAGTGTGAGAAAGATAGATAAACATATAGAGAGGGAGTGATGGAATGAGAGAGAAAGAGGGAGAGGGAGAAATAGAGATAGAAAGAGGGGGACGGTGAGAGAGGGGGGGATACTGAGATAGAAAGATAAAGCTATAGAAAGTGATATAGAGGTAGAGAGGAATATATAGAGGGGGAAAGAGTGAGAGATACAAGCGGTGATAGAGAAAAGCAGTAGAGAGGGGTAGAGGTAGACAGATAGAGATAGGGTGGGAGGAAAAGAGAGTGTATGTATATAATATTTATAATTAATAATATGCATCATATTCCAAAAAATATGTAATAATAAATATAAATTGAATATATTTTTCAATAAATATAATATATATTTTTCAATAAATATAATATATATTTTTCAATAAATATAATATATATTTTTTAAAAAATATAGAGAAATATCAAACTACTAATATATTTAACATTTTAATAATTTTCAATAAATATAATCTATATTTTAGAAATAAATATAGATAAATAATAAACTGGTACTATATTTAATTAGTAATTTATTTGTAAGAAGTTAAATTATATTTATATTTTATAATGTATAGCCTATATAAATATTAAATATATAATAATTATTGGGACAATTAGGATGAAAATTATTAAATATATATAATAATAAGTATTATAGAAATTTTATTAAATTTATATTGTTTGATATTTAGATAACATTATAATATTATTTAATTTAATGTAATTTTTAAAATTACATTAAGTTTATAAAAAATGTTTTTTTTTTGTTCAATGGTGAATTGCTGCTAAGGGGCGGCACATGGATCACTTTTGATTGGAGCTATGAACCGGTGAGGCCACATTCAAGGGACCTCATCCACGTCATTTATGCCTACCTGCATTCCCGCCATGCTCCCTACAAGACCCGCCGTCATTCCTCCGACTGCTATGCCTGCCTGCATTCCCACCAAGCTCCCTGCAAGACTCGACATCAACCCTTCATCTGCTTTGCCTCACTTGCCTGCATTCTCACCAAGCTCCCTATAGGCCTGGTGCCAAACCTCTACTAGAACACCCCCGCCAACTTTGTCACACCATCATTCCCTCCAACATTTGACCCCGCAGTAGCGCCCGAGCATCTTTCGTCCTCCTTCGTCCTCTTGGTGTGTGTTCGTCCCACCTTCCACCGGTGGGATTTGAACACTGGAGAGTAGTTTCACTATTGCTTGCAACTTGTCATTGCATTGCGGGGTCATCCCCAAATTTATAGAAAACTTATTTTCAATAATAATAAGCATAATATGTTATAATTTTAATAATAATACAAATGTAATATAAATATGTTAAATAAAATTTTAAAAAAATCACTCCTTGAAAATGATATATCTAGACGTTATTTATATTATTTAATAAGATAGATATGCTAGTTATTTTTAATTTCTAAAATTGAAGATTAAATAATAAATTTATCAACTATACTTTTTACTAAAATATTTATTATTATTTCATTTACCTTCTTCCTTAAAATTTTCATTTCTAATTGATTAAAAACAACTTATTAATAACTAATTAAAAAAGAATAAAAATAAAAATAGAATAAAATTATATTTGTGCATTGAATTGACAACCATTTACATGTCAAAATATTAATAAATATTTAAGAACAAACATAAAATTAGTGATATCATTGAATGAAATAATTCTTAAATAAAATATAAAGGAAACCAACTTATCATTTCTAAAAATAAAGTTAAAATTTTAAATAATAAAAATAAATTAAATAATATATTATTTATACGTAAAAATATTATAATATTATTACTTTTATATATAAACAGTATTTTATGGTAGGTTACATTTTTTGATGTAATTACATAAAATGAATCTTAAATAAATAAAATAGTTTGTATGAAAATAAATTCATTTTGAAAAAACTTTAAATATGTACTTTTCAAATAAAAAATAAATATAACAATTGAATATTGATATGGATGTATTTGAGATATTTATATTAATTTAATGAAGTTCAAAATTTAAAAATAAATTTCCCTTGCTAATGAGGCGGCGAATATTAAGGCTAAGATAGTAATACGAAGGAAGGGTGGATATAATATGACAAGTAAAGGCCTTTGGGGCTCATGCACCTAGATGTGTTTGGCCCTACAAAGGTAACCTCTATTGGAGGGGAAAATTATTTTGTAACATTTCTTAACGATTGTACTCGTAAAGTATGGGTTTATATGCTAAATCAAAAATCAGAAGTATTTAGCAAATTTAAAGTTTTCAAAGCTATTGTTGAAAATCAGACCAACAATAAAATTAAATGTTTAAAAATGGATAATGGTGAGGAGTTTTTCTCCTTGGAGTTTGATATTTTTTGTGTAGATAATGGCATCCAACATATCAAAATTGTTCAATTCACTCCTCAAGAAAATGGTGCAGCCGAGAGGATGAATCAAACAATTTTGGAGAGAGCTCAGTGTATGGTGACTAATGCAAGTTTGGGCAAGGAATTTTAGGCAGCGACAACTAACACTATAGTATACTTGATTAATCGAGGCCCTTCATCTCAATTGGATTTTGAAACACCGGAAGAGAAATGGTTGGGAAAATGAATTTCCTACAACCACCTATGAGTTTTTGGTTGCAAAGCTTTTGCTCACATTCCCAATGAAAAGAGAATGAAATTGGATCCAAAATCAAAATGGTGCATTTTTGTTGGTTATAGAGAGGAACAACATGGTTTCTGGTTGTGGTATCTGGTTGCCAAGAAACTTGTTTGCAGCAAGGACATCATATTTAATGAAAAACCATTTCCTAGTTTAGAAGAACAAAAGCCATCAACAAAGAAATTTGTGCCTTTCTTAGACATTACAAATCATAGTGAGTTGCAGTTTTCACATCCAAAAATGACACCAACTATGCCTCAACAACAACAATTCATACCAAATTTGGCACGAGCTGGAGAAAAGATTCATCCCACACCTAGCAATACTGGTGGAAATCTCATGCAGGGCCTAGCACTTCAACAAGCTCCCACACAAGTTTCAAATTTTGGAAAGTTCAAACTATCATTTGGCAAGTGAAGCTCCTATGCAAGTCTTGAAAACTCTAGGCCACCACTTTCTAATCCATTGTTGCCTTTTCAAACCTCCACATTGTAGTTTTTCATGACTATATGCAACCAATAAATGGTCCTTCACAAGAACGATTAATAGGAAATATAATTCCCACACAAGCAATAAGGGAGACGCCAGTCATGAGGGAGCAGTCAAATACTTCAAAGTTGATGCCCATTTCAAGTTACAAATATATTGCCAATAAAAATTATCCCTCATAGCTAGCAAATAGTGCCAATAATAGAGCATGTGGGATGAGGGATCTAGAAACTAAGGCCATGGCTAGGGATGTTAGTGATGCTCAAATAGAAATTACTTTATCAAACAAAAATAATATGTTTCCTTCATTAACATCCTCTTAGTCATAACAAATTCAAAGGATTAATCTTGAGTTGTCAGGTGGGATAAAATCACAGTCTAGACAATCAAATGTAGAGAGGCAAGGTCCTAAATTGAGGAGGTCCATTAGGGAATGTCGACCTCCAAATTTTTTAGAAGACTACCAATTATTAATCTTTGATCAGGCAGAATCAACTACCTTCAAAGAAGCTTTCAAAGATATCAATTAGGAGAAGTGGATGGATACCATGAAGGAGGAAATGAATTCATTAATGACTAATCACACTTGGGATTTGGTGAAGCTTCCACCTAATAAAAAAGCCTTGAAGAATTGATGGGTGTACTGATTGAAAGAGGAAGAGGGAGGCAAGAAAATTTACCGAGCTAGATTGGTAGTGAAGGGTTATGATCAACAAAAGGGATTGACTTCAATGAGATATTCTCACTGGTTGTGAAGATGACTACTATGCGAGCGGTTTTGGGCCTTAGAGCGGTATATGAACTTGAACTTGAACAACTAGATGTCAGGACTATATTTTTCCATGATGATACAGAAGAGGAATTATATATGTAGCAATTTGAAGGTTTTGAGAAACAAGGGCAAGAGGACAAGTTTGTATGGGCTCAAACAAGGCCCTCAACAGTGTTACCTAAAATTTGATCCGTGTGTCTAGTACAAGGTGTTGGACAATGGTGAATTTGTTTTATTTCTGCCCTATGTTGATGATATGCTAGTAACCGACACTAGCATGAGTGTTGTTTGTGATTTGAAACAACAATTGGCTCACAAGTTTGTAATAAAATATTTAGGGGCAGCGAAGAGGATTCTTGGTATGAGCATAATCTATGATAAATGAAAAAGAGAAATTAGATTGTCACAAGAGAAATTCAATAACAAAATTTCAGACAAGTTTAATATGAAGAGTGTTAAGGCTATAAGAACTCCACTTGTTGATCACTTTTGTTTATCTTTAACAATGTGTCCCAAGAAACAAGAAGAACAAGAAGAAATGAAAGGTATCCCATATTCATCTACTGTTGGAAATCTCATGTATACCATGGTATGCACTCATCTTGACATTTCCCATGTAGTGGGAGTAGTGAGCAGATTTATGAGTAATCTAGGTATAACTCATTGGCAAGCAGTCAAGTGGATCATATGGTATTTGAAGGGAACTTTAGATTATGCTTTATTCTTTGGTGGGAAAGATGCATAGTTGCAAGGTTTCGTTGATTTTGATATGGGCAGTGATTTGGACAAACAAAGATCAACTAAAAATTATGTCTTTACATTTATCAGGGCATCGATCAGTTTGGTTTTTAGATTGCAACATTGGTTGCACTTTCGACTACCAAGGCCAAACACATTGCTCTTATGGGTGATCCCACAATATTGGTTTACAATTTTTGGCCAAACTAGACATTGAATTGAATTTTTTTAACTAAATCTTCACTTTTGGGCACCTATAGCGGCTAAATCGTGAAGAATTTGAAGATGATGCAAACTAGTGATTTGTGACATTTTGTCTGTAGATTCTAATTTTTTTTTTTTTTTGAATTAGATTGCATTTCTTTTTCCATCTCCTTCGAAAACTAGTTTTTATCAGTAAACACCATTTTTAAGGAGTGATGCTAACCGTATACAACATAACTTTTTTTCTATGAAGGATAAAATTCTATTTTTTTTGAATTTAGATTTGTAACTACGATATCTAACAAGTTCATTTGGTTTCATAGTGTTTTATTGAATATTTTTTCCTTAATCAAGTTTTGAAGTCAAACCAATTACAATTCAGACATAAGCGGACCGTATACAACATAACGTTTTTTGTATGTATTGAAATTCATTTTTTACTAGATCAAGGACATCAATACCTAGCTCAAACATATTTTTCAGAATTTTATTTTGATAGTTTACTATTTTTCCACATGTGCAGAACATAGAGCTTGATTCTCGATGAAAAACTTATGTTTAATCAAACTAAAAAAAACAAATACATAATAAAACCAAAATATATTAAAATTATATTCGATGGATAGCTCGTTCTAAGGACTACCATTATCCAATTGGGTCTGTGAAGTCTCCTTCATTTTCATCCTCAACCCGAGCTTCGAAGGGAAATCTTTTGCGAGAATTTGGTGCAAGAGGGGAAGAAGGGGGAAAAGGGGGGTTCATTCGAACCCCCCTTTGAGCGAACCCCCCTTGACCTTTCAAACGAAAGGGGGTTCGCTCGAAGGGGGGTTCGAGTGAACCCCCCTTTTTTCCAAAATTTTCCTTTGTTTTCAATTTGGGCAACGTGAAAAATGTTGGACCTATCATTTAAGAGGGTTCACTCGAAAGGGGGTTCGAGTGAACCGCCTTTGGGTTCGCACGAGCCCTAAGTTCGTTCGAACCCCACAAAACCCAAAATTTTCTTCATGGGGGCATTTTTTGCAATTTTCCTTCCTCAATGGAATTATAAACCAATTTTGTGGGATCACCCTTATTGAAGGTGCAAAGGAAATGATTTGGTTGTAGCGATTGTTGGGTGAATTGGGATGTAAACAACATGATTTCACGCTCTTTTGTGATAGCAATAACACTGTTCACTTGGCTAAGAATGCATCATTTCACAATCGAACCAAACACATTGAGCTGCGATATCACTTCATTTGGATTGTTATTGAGGAGGGAAAGCTCAAATTTGACAAAATCCATTCCAAGGTCAATTCGGCAGATGCTTTGACCAAGGTAGTTTCAAGGGAGATGCTCGAGTTTTGCAAGGCTTCTCTCGACATTGTCAAAATGTGACAATAGAATTCTAGGGGAACATCTCTGAGTAGCAGTCGTTGGGCTTCAAGTGGGAGATTATTGGTTGTATGAATCCCAACAGTCACCTCATTTTCCCTCCACTTGTTTGGTTGTTGGCTTTCTATTTGAAGGTTTATTAAAAACGGTGTGGATAATGTAATTATCTCATTTTTGCACAACTGAAAGCTTACTACAATGTACAAAAAAAAATAGCGATATTAATATTAGAGATTTCCCTGCTTCTGTGGATGTAGCCAAAATTGATTAACCATGTATATATGATGTCTTGTCTTCTCATTGATTAAATCTTGTGTCTTTTAATTCTATTTTTGCAATTTCTTTATCTGTTCTTGTTAATCAAGAATGGTCACACAAGCAATGAGAAGAGCGAGAATGGCTTTTAGTAGAGGAGGACAATAGAGGTGGGATTAACCTTACAAAAAGATAGGAAAATAGAAAGAGAAGATATTGGTAGAGGAGGATGATTTATGGTCCAATAAAAGGCCAGAAGCAGAGGAAGAAATTATGTGAAGAAGTGCCTAACATGGTGGAAGAGCAGGCCATGGCAGTCAGAGTTTTCATTTTAGAGTATAAAAATGCCCTACAATAGATGTGTTAGTAGCTATTTGGGGAATATGTAATTGCTTGGCCATTTTCCTTTTACAGTACCTTATGTAATGGACCCTACTACAAATGTGTTAGTTGTTGTTAGGGGAATGTGTAACCGCTTGGGTTCTTATTTTTAGTGGGTGTTCTCTTTAAGAGGGGGGGTTTTGGGTAAAGGATTTTTTAGTAGTGGTTTTATGTTCTTGTTGTGGATGAGGATCATATAGGAAGAGGTCAAGAAAGAACAAGTGATAAAGTAATGGAAACAATTTTATCATGTTGAGAATTTGGCTCCCATTTTATTTCCCGTTATGATTTTCTTTTGTTCAATCTTTTTTTTTTTTGATTGATAAACGACAAGGCCAATATATTAATCATTGAAAGTTTTCAGTTACATACAAAGAATTATAGTCATCCAACCATAGAGAGTTCAAACATATCAACTTTCAAAATTCATTAAATCCAAAAATGATTTTGCATTTGCATAATCTTCTCAGCAATGTGTGGAAGTCTTCCTCCTGTTGCGATCTGATGAAGAGGAAATCTGCTCTCTTTTTGCTTCCAGTAGGCCTTCCTCTTCTTCATGGAGCATGAGATGATGATTCAGCCCACTACCTATTCCTCAGAGGTCTACCCCTTCTCCTTGATCCTCTCCTAGGATTAAACAGTTTCACCAATTTATTGCCCTGAGTATCATCAGTTTCATCATACCTAGGAACGTTTGATGCCACCAGTCTTTGATCTCCTTAATTCTTTACCTTATGCTGCAAATTTCCACCACCCTAATTTTGTACCTTCTACTGCAAGTTTTGAAAGTTCATCGGCCTCCCCATTTGCCTCCCTATACACATGATTAATGGTGAAATATTCAAAGTATTCTAAAATGGCTAGTATTTTATCCAACAATGCTTTTAATCTCCAATTAGGAGTCACTGTTGTTTTGATTGCATTCACCGTAATAGCTGGATCTCCTTCCACCTCTATCTTCCTTATTCCCTTCCTTTTACATTCAACTAGTCCAATGTGTAAAGCACTAAATTCTGCTATATTGTTAGTATCTATTGGAAGAGGAACCACTATTTTGCCTATGGTATCTCCCCTATTGTCTCTGATTATGCATCCTGCTCCAGAAGGACCAAGATTTCCTTTTGATGCCCCATCAAAATTTAACTTAAACCATCCCTCTTGTGGTGGGTTCCATGTTGCTTGTTCTCTTTTCTGGTCGTTATTCCCTGAGAAAGAAGGAACTTTGAGTCCTAACCACTTAAATCTCATTCTTCCATCCCATTCGGTGAAGTTGCCCTTGATGTTGGGTCTTATTGCTATCTTTCTATTCATATCCTCCACAATTGAGCTTTCAATTATGTTAAAGACCGATTCAACCCATCTTTCTTTGTTATCAAAAATCCTCCTATTCCTCTCCTTCCAAATTTTCCAGATTAGTGTTGAAGGGCTAATTTCGCATAAGCCACTTAGTAGTCCATCCTTGGCCCTAATAGGCCAACTTTGGAATAGTGAAATGATATCATTAGGCAGGGTTTTAATCCAGCCCAACTTGGCACAAAGCCATCTCTAGCATTTTCCGAAGAAAGAACAATTTAAGAGGAGATGGTCTATACTTTCTTCTTGAGCTTTGCAAAGAACACACCTTGAAGGGCCTACAAAGCCCATTTTCTTAAATTTCTCTGTTGTTAAAATCTTCTTTTTAGTTGCTAGCCAAGAGAAAACTCTTTCTTTTGGTATAATTTTATTACTCCAGAATAGTTTATGTGATATGCCCAAGTCATTATTCTCCTCTTGACTAACCAATAAGTTATAACCTTCCTTTGCACTATACTACCCGATCTTGGATGCCACCCAAATAAGCATATCATTTCCTTGCCTGAATAGTAATTGTCTATTCTTTAATACTTCTTTTAACTGAAATATCTCATTATGAGGCACTGGAAGTCCATCAAAGCTTTTCCATTCCCATACTAGGGTTGGATCTCCATCTGGGAAGTTGACATAGTCCCTAATATTTTCTCCCCAATTTTGTTTGAGCCAAGTCTTCATGCTTTCAATTGTTATGGAACTATCTATACTCGGATAACCTCCCCATGAGTCTTCCCAGAATAAACATGATCTACCATCGTGCACATCCCAAGATACAAAATCTGCCACTAAAGCCTTGCATTTTGGGATGAAGTTCCAAGTCCTTGACCCCTTGGGTGGATTGCTAACTCTTATAATGTCCTTTGGCTCTCCAACATTTAAGTATTTGGTCTACAATAACCTAACCCATCTTGATTGAGGATCTTTGATCATTCTCCAAACAAGTTTAGCCCCCAAATCCTGATTTTGTTTGTCCTGGTTTCTAAGTCCCAATCCTCCTAAAGATTTTGGTTTGCAAATTTTATCCCAAGCTATAAGGGCAATTTTATTTTTCTCTTATGTATTTTTCCAAAAGAAGTTTCTCATTTTTTGAATTATAAAAGCATTCATACCTGCTGTTAGTGCCAAAAATGATAGGAGGTATATTGGTAGTGCTAATATTACAACCCGGAACATAACTAACCTACCTACCCATGATAACCATTTCCCTTTCCAAGAGTTTATCCTTTTATACATTTTTTATTTCAATGGATCCCATAACTTTGAATTTCTCAGCCCCTTATCAATAGGTACTCCAAGGTATATACAAGGCAAAGTTCCCTTCTTGCATTTTAGTATGGTGATAATCTATGTTTCTTCTGTTATAGTAGTTGAAAAGAAATAAAATTCTAATTTGTCTTTGTTAATTTCTTTTCCAGATGCTTTCTCATAAGACCAAAGTATCTCTTGGAATCTTCTCGCTTCTCTCTTGCTAGCTGCCCCCATCAATAATGTATCATCAACAAATTGTTGATGTGTAGAAGTGAAATCTCCTGTTACTCTGATACCTTCAATCTGCTTCTTATTATGATTAGCCTTGATGGCTCTGCCTAATGCCTCTGCCATGATTATGAAGAGAAATGGGGACAACGGGTCCCCTTGTCTCATGCCTTTGGAAGAACTAAAATAACCCTCTGGAATCCCATTAATCAAAACTGAAAATTATGGAGTCGATATACACTCAAATATCCAATTGACCCATTGCTTATTAAATCCAAATGCCTGCAACATCTTACATAAGAAATGCCAATCTACATTATCATAGGCTTTTGAGATGTCAAGTTTGATTAGCATTCCAACTCTCTTAGTGTTTTGCAGAGTATGAATCACTTCTTGAGCAACTATAACTCCATCTAAAATTGATCTGCCTGGAACAAAGCCCATTTGTTCTTATGAAATAATGTTGTTTAGTAAAGGCCTTAGCCTATTTGTCATGACTTTGGAAAGTATCTTGTATATGGTGTTACATAGGGATATTGGCCTATGGTCTTCCAATCTCATGACCTTTTCTTTCTTTGGTATTAGGGCTATAAATGTATTATTGATTTCTTTTAGAATTTTCCCTGACCTTCTAGAAGCCTCTAAAGCCTCCACCATGTTTGACCCTATAATATGCCAACACTTTTTGAAGAAACCTGTAGGGAATCCATTCGGGCCTGGGGCTTTTTCAGAAGACAATTGATTTAGAGAAGATTCTACTTCTTCCATTGTGATACTTTCATTTAGTTTCCTGTTCTGCTCTTTTGTGATGATTTTTGGAATGATTGATAAAAACTTATTTTGCTCCATTAGATTTGAACTCTCTTCATTGTTTAGCAGGTTTTTATAATATTTGATCACTAATTCCTTTATAGTGGTCGGGTCCTCTATTATTTGATTCCCTTGTCCTTCCAACCTAGAAATTTTGTTGATATTCCTTCTCTGCTTGGTTACATTGTGGAAGAATCTAGTGTTCTTATCTCTGGCTTGTAACCATCCCTCTCTAGAATTTTGCCTCCAAAATATCTCTTCTTTAGCAAGTATATCTTCATAATCTGCAAGAAGTTCCTTTTCCTTGATATACACCTCTTGATGCATTCCTTCTTTGATCACTTTTTCATTTAATTCATTCAATTGATCCTCTATGTTCTTTTTGGTTTGAAAAATATCCTTAAAGTAATTTGAATTCCACTCCAATAACCTTCTTTTGATTAGTTTTAGTTTTGAGACAAAGCAAAAAAGCTTGGATCCCACAAATACACCTTCCTTCCACCATTGATCTATAAGCAACAAAAAGTTTGGATCCTTAAGCCACATGTATTCGAATCTGAATGGGGGTTTAAGAGACTTATTTTCCCCTGAAATAAGAAGCATAATTGGGTAATGGTCGGAGCCTGAGCATGCAACACTTTGCATTCCAGTATATAAGGGAAGGAAGAAAGATCCCCAGTCCAAAAAAATCTATCAATTTTCCTAGCTATATTGTTGAAACCTAACCTCCTATTATTCCATGTGTAGATTTTGTCTCCTGATTCCACTTCTATGAGTCCATTTCTTTCCAGCCAATCATTAAAATCAATTTGTAATCTGTTTGGCCTATTCAAACCACCTCTTTTGTCTTTTGATCTTCTTATTGCATTGAAATCTCCTCCAATTACTATGCTTTGACTCTGCCCTGTGGACAATACACCATCTAATTCCAGCCAGAGCTCTCTCTTTGCAGCTATTGTCACTAGACCATAAACATTGATAAGGATAAATGCTAGATTTGAATTTAGACTTTTAACTCTGCCCATCATCCAATTCTTTTTTGAGGCTATCTTCTTGACCTGCACCATTGCAGGTTTCTAGATTATGGTCATTCCACCTGACGCCCCTTTTGATTGTTTTGCCTCCAACTTGCATCCACTATATTGGTTTCTCAAACTTTCTCCAAAGGACTCCATTTGTTTCAAGCTAAGTTTAGTTTCTTGTAGCATTATAATCTCTGAATTGATAAAAAAAACTCTTCTTTTGACCAAGTTCTTCTTGTTAGAGGCATTGAGGCCCCTAACATTCCAAGATAAGATTTTCATTGTTGTTCAGGAGGGGAATTCCCCTTCCTTACTTTCAAGATTTCAATAATTTTGAGTTGCCCGCTAACCTTGCCCTCTTTGATCCTCTACTCATTTAATGATCTTCTACCCCTCTTAGGTGACTCTGTTCCATAGTCTGTTCGATCTTTTTAAGTTCTATTATTTGCAACCTTTAGTTGTAGGCACTGGCAACCACTGTAGATCAGACAAATAATCTGCATCAGTTCGGGTAAGTAGAGGGCCCCAAGACTCAGATGGACTGGCAAATATAACCTGTGAAGTAGAACGCGCTAAGCAACAATTTTAAGTTGCAGAATATGTCACATGTGACCCTTTCTTGTCAAACCATTAAATTTTTCTTCAATAAAACAGAGATCACAATCTTTGCTGAACATGGAGCTGTCAATTTACATAAAACACATTCAAATGTAAAACATCTAGAATAATATAAAGGTGCCTTTGTAGTTCGGCAGCAAGGTAAAGGTTTGGGCTGCTATTTTTACAGTGATGCGATTATTCACACTTGCAACTGTCTCTACTGCTCCTGCCAATGTATTAATTGATTTTGTTTGATCTCTCATATCAGTATTATCCTCGTCATTGTTCTCTTTTGCCTTGTCTATGGTCTCATACAAATAGCCCTCGGGAGATTTTCCCCATCGACTAGCTTGATTAAATGCTCTAAAAATTATACCATCTATTATGTGCTACGCTAAAATTTTCATAAAAATATGTTTGTGATTATTTTGCCATTTGAATGATTAAAAAAGTAAGACTCAACCTATTCTTTTGAAATGAACATTCATTTCACGTTTGTCTTTTGTGCACAAAGTTTACAATGCAACAAGGAAGTGGCTTACGAATCTTGTCACCCCTATCTAAAGAAGTTATATGTCATCTATAAAGTTTAACATTATTATCAATATCATTATTTGATTACAAATGAAAAATTAATATTTGAAGTTTGTCAATGTTTTCTAGGGTTAAATTGAGACAATGTGTTGCAAATGGACTCCAAATTAAAGGAGGACATTTTTCCATCAAAAGAATCCAATAAAAATATAAAAAGCATTATTTATGTAAACTGGATCACATATTATGGTTCTAGTTGAATGGTCATCTCATCAAATAGAGGGAAAGATATTTGTATGGATTTCATCCTATTTGACACATCCATAAATTTTAGGTACAAAAATTACATGGCATAAATAAATTGATGAGTATGAGTTTTCCTTTTTCCACCTATCTAATATGATAACTTGCAAACCATTTTATCCTATTCCTTTGTGATATTCAACAATACTATTGCTTATATCTTGAACTCCAACCACAACACTAATTTTAAATTAAATTTTACAGTTTAAATGATATAAATTTAAAAATTAAAAACAAAATAGTAAAACTTATTTTTTAAAGTTTAACATTAATAACCCCCATAAAATTTAATATTTCAAACTTATAAAATTTAACGTTCAACATTAAAATTCTTATTATATAAAGTTTAACATTAATAACCCCCCATCTTTAAGGTTTAAAACTTTGAAATGTTTCCTTGGAGGGCCTCTCTCAGATTGGCTGGATGTAAATTGTGAAGTTGTTGAAGACCTTCAACAATCACATTCAATTTAGTGTGATGATGTCTTTGTAAACATTCAATTTATTTTTAAACTATTGAATTGATCCCATGGATTAACTGTTATTTTTATATAGATGAAGAAGCTGATTTGAATGTTCAATGATACTTATTGGTTTTGGTGTAATGCAAAATCTATATATGTGATATTAGAAACTCAATCCAAATTAAATTCCATTTAGTTAAATTGAGAACTGATCTTGCAGACTAACTGATATTCTGAATATAAAATAAATATAAATGAAAATGTTAAAAAATGATAATTTTTAATATAAATAAAAAATTAATTAAAAAAAAAAAAGTCTGTAAGATTTTTGGTTGCAATAAATATGAGAAATTGTGATTAAATAGAGGAGTTTGTGAAAAACAGATAAGCCAATTCGGATCGACATACTTTGGCAGCCACAATTACTGGAGATAAATCACAAAATTTCCACAATTTTTGCTCCAATGAGTTCAACACAGTGAAGGGATTGCCCGCTGTTTGCATGGGATTAGATAAAAATGAAGATGCAGGGGCTCATCATCATAAATAGTGGCACAAAATAATTACGAATAGCATTGTTGACGGACTAGTCATGGCACGATTCATTCCATGTCTTTTCCAAAACAAGCGCTCTGCGTGAGCTGGAGTCCTGCCTTAAGCAGGTCTGTTTGTAGGGAGAACAGTGTTATGATTATTTTGGAGTTGGTTTCTAACCAAACAAAAGCATTATGTATAATGGATTCTGCTTCGAATTCTCCTAGCTGTGAACATCGGTGATGAAGCAAAACTATCTTTTTATAGCAGATTCAGTAATGATATTTTTAGAAGATGTGGGTGCTTGATCAAGGAGTCGGTTTTCTGCATATGTATAAGCTCTATATTCTTTTATATCTTGTAAATAGCAGGTTGCTAAAGCAGAATGTAAAATAATGTCAGATTTACAAAACAGAGCAGGACTACCATCAGCAGAATTCAGAAAACAGGGCAGAATTTAATAATAATAGAATTTGTTATAGCGATTTCAGAGTAAAATCAGCAAAATTGAGCAATTTAGAAGTCATGATTTGTATAAACAACATTAGTCTCAAGAAAACATATAATCTGCCTTCACATTTCCTTAGAATTCTGAATTTTCACAAGATTCCAATACCTTTTATGCTGTGATGGATGTCAATACCATGTCCCAAAGCCCCCATTTTGGCACAGGTTGAGTATAACAGGCAGCACCTATATTTTACTTGTAAAAACAGAAAAGCACATGAACTATTCGACTCAGGCAAATGTGCCCAAACAGGATTTTTGAAAAAGCTTTAAAAACTTTTAGGCAAATGCAAACGAAGAATGTAAAGTCAAGCTCTAAAACCTTTTGCCAGTATACTCGCTGCCTATGCAAAAATGGTGGATTAGGAAGAGGTTACAGATTTCCATCAAAGCGAAACGGTAGGGCAAAGCCTGATGACAGCGTGGACAGATGGATCAAGGGCATACGGATAAAAGTACACAGTCTTCAAACTACAAGCAATTTTGCTTTGCAGTTTAGGGCAAATTAATGCATTAAAATGTCTTAACGGGCATATAGCTAACAAGCAGAACAAAAGAACACAGAGACTAAGGAGCAATGGTGCAAACGTGAGCATACATACAGACAACAAGAGCAGACATTCGCTGCAACATTTCAGGCATGGGGTGAGGAATGTTACAATTACCTGAAAGTTGTAATACAGAGAAATACCTACACGAATCTGTTGTTATAAATGTCGGTATTTTGGCTATGGATGGCTGAAAATCTGTTATGAAATATTGCCGAGAACCCTAAAAACTATCTGCAAAATAGACACAAAATATAGAGAATCTTATAGGTGTTCAGATTTCCATAAGCTATAATATATATCAATGTTGTTTTTGCATTAGGCTGTGTAACAATTTTCACAGTCTAATTCACAAACAACACTTGCCATAGATAGTGACCATCACACTTCATGCTACAATCAAAGCACTAACCTACAATAGGAAAAACAGTCACTAAAATACATTACAGAGGTAAAGACCTATCATAGTCTTGTGTAAATGCAAGATAGTGGGTATACAGAGAAGTATAGGTTGTAACTATGAGATAGGAATACACCTCTCAAACTCTATATAGGGAAAGGAATAACGAGATGTCATGCAACAAGGAAATGATAGTAATCTTCATGAGAAGAATTCCATTATAATGAATGAAGACAAGTCAGACATAGGCATACTGCTTTTGCCAACTAGTGACAATAATTTATGACAGCAAACGAAAAAGCACAGAGATCAAGACCTCAAAGAGAATACATCATTGACAGAGAAAAAGACAAACTAATGAACAGAGAGATGAGATCATAAAAGAGGACAACGATGAAATTATCAGTGAGAAGTGTAAAGGAGCAAGTTCAAAGTATTGAGAACATGTCAAAGACAAATATGACAGTGAGCATGGTATATGAAGTCTCTTAGAATGAAGGTAGGACAGTCACATGACAGGAAAAAGAGAAAGGGACAGTTTAAAAAGGAGTAAAACAGTTATGAAAAGATATTAGGACCTTATACCTTGTTGACCTATGAATAACAAACATAAATTTCAAATGACAGTGCAGGGATTAATTGACAATCATTACTCTGAAGGGAAGTGATCCATTGGCAATGAACAAGACAATTTAGTCACCTTAGTGAATAAGAATCTTCTTATTCACTAAATGGAGGAGTAAATGGAAAGGATTTAAATTTTGCAGATTATGTATTTGCTTGTGAGGAAGCAGCCAATAGATTGTATCTTCAGTGGATAGTTGTAGACTTTTAGATAGATAAACTTTGATATGATTGTATGACTTTAAAAAGTCAGCATATTGTAATCAGAAACTCTACATTTTGGGGCTAAAACGGGAGGTTTTCTCACTGGCTCTTTCCTGCCGGTATGCCTTTGAGCTACTTTATCACATATAATAAATATATATATAGTGGCTTGCCACTTTTGTCAAAAAAAGAAAAGAAAAAAAAGAATCTTCTAAGAGAAAATGAACAGTGAATATAATGTTAATGACTATAACAATAATCATCCAAATATTAATGGAAATGATAACTGTACACTATTGATTTATAATCGAATACTATGTCATTCTCGATAAATATTATCAGTAACTATTCAAACTATTGATTTATAATCCAATACTATGTCATACTCAATGAATATTATCTACTAAGTATTCAAACTAAAAAAACAATTAATATCTAAAATCGACTATTGATAAAACGTCTTCACTCTGTCAAAGAATATCAAGTTGACATCTTATCAATTAATATCTCATGGATTAACAATTCTATGCTTTGAAGTTCCAGGTTTGTGAAATGCATCATAAAAAGCAAGATCTTTGATGTTTGAAATGTTAGCTGGGCTCTTTGTAGCATCATAGTCAATCCCAAGCCCACCTTCAACATCAATGTAATGCTGTAAAAATCAGACACTGTATAAGAAAAGGGACCAGTTTATCACAATATATTTGGATGATATTTCATATCTTCAGATGATATCATCTTTAAATTTGACCAATTAAAGAAGATGATAATGAACCAAAAGGAAATAGCCCATGGCATACCATAGAGGCACCCATCAGAACTAATTCACAGTAAATTTGCCTCCCTTCAGCTATGGCATCCTTTATAGTTGAAAGGGATGGTATCTGAGAACCAATGTGAAAATGAAGCAACTGCAAGCATTGCAGCAAGTTTTCCTGAAGGGCATGATAACAATCATGATTGATCAGACATATTATAAATTTATAGCTGTATAACAACTTACAATTGCAGTGTGAAAACAGAAGCAAAAGGAAGCTTGTCAAACCTACTTTTCTGAGCCTGTGCATGACTTGAATGAGCTTGGTGGTACTAAGTCCAAATTTCCCACTTTCACCAGAAGTTCCAGCCCAATGACCATTGTGCTTGGTGCTGAGCTTGGCTCTTACCCCAATTACTGGCTGAATCTTCACTGGTCTGTGCGTTTTAATCACCATATTCAGCTCTTCCGTTTGACCAACACACAAATGCCAATCTGAATGAATTAGACAACTCTGGCAATTCCATTTGGATGAATGGCTTACCCCATGTCTGAGGCAGAGCTGCCCAACCCAATTGCCTTTGAAACTGATCTCTCCCCAAATGTGAGATCAGGATACATGCTGCTTCTACACCACAAAAAATTACAACAGCCTTCTATAAATCAATGTATTTCCATCTATGAACTGAACTGTTAAAGAACTCCTTTGTGTTTAAAATTACAACAGCCTTCTATAAATCAATGTATTTCCATCTATGAACTGAACTGTTAAAGAACTCCTTGTGTTTATGGTGACATGGTCTTCTTGACAGAAGTGAAGTACACAGTAGAGCCGAGGGCACTGTGAACACCTCCATATCAAAGGAATCGTACTGTAAAAACAATTATGTAAAAACAACTATACAGTGAGGAGCTGAGCAATCAAAATCATAGTATCCTTGCCAGCGCACTCCTTGTTATTGGCACGGTTATCTGTCTCAGGCAATCTATCTCTAGGCGCAATTCACGTGCCTTGTCTCTGCTATCACATTTGGCATACATGCCTAACAGCTACCCACCAACAACCCTAGTGCCACGACATGTCTACAGTTTAGAAACATTAGAAACTTATCAAAATTTTCCCTTCGTTCATTTTTATTGGTCCTAAGAAAAAATTGTAGCCGATTTCCGAGAAGACATTATTGCTTAAAACTAGCTCACCAAAAACATTAGTCTCCGCCTATAGATAGGCAGGACTAATAAGAATGCCTACAATTCAATTCCTTAAGAAAACTATTCAAATGTTACAGTACACGTAAATAAGTCGGCTGTTAAGGATAGCAAGCATTAAGAGAGAAGATATAGGACGACTTGAAAGCGCGTAAGAAATATACCCTGTGAAGCTTAAGTAATCTAAATTATAAAATATTTAGGCGTAAATTCGATGGTCGTATGGCTGTATTTAGTGTTGTAAAATACAATCAAAATTTTGAGAAGATAATAAAAAAATTGTTGGATGGTTTGTCTAAGATCATGCTGATTTATGATTATATTTTAAAAAAATGAAATATGTTTTTATATTTTGAGAGTTAATTCTCAATGAATCTAATAGACAAAGTTAACCATTAAATTTAGATCATGAATGGAAGGATATTATGTCATGATGTCATCATCATTCATATAATATTGATAAATCGTTTGCATTATATTTAGGTATGTGGATTAGTATTTAGTATTACTAATTATCTTTTATTTTTTATTTTTTAAAAGTCAATTAATCTAAATGTGATAAATATGTATTCTACTTTTTTAAATCATATTTTTATATTTAAATAAAAATAAATAGTAAGGAGATGATCCTCCTCCTCCTCCTCCCGCTCTTTCTCATAGTCCTTAGCGTTTGATGTTTTAATCTTATGAGCTTTAGCTCCATGTGGACTCTAAGGGTGTGACTCTTCTTTTCCACATTTTTTTATGGATATGTGTAACACTATTTTATAAATGGTAATATAAACACTATTCATAAAAAAGAGCTAAAAAATGAAATGAAAAATATTTAGAAATTCTTTGGTGTGATTTATTTTTGTAATGATCATATGAGTTAAATTGAGTGATTACATTCTATAAATAAGACCATACAATTAAAGAAACAATATTTTCATTGTCCATGTAAATGTATTATGATATTTTTGGATAATTTGTTTCAAAATATTAAAATTTTCATGGAAAAGGGGTGGGTGATAGAATGCACACTATCAAATTCAATGCGGGTCCAAGTCTAAACACTAAGAGAAAACCACAAAATAAAGTCTAATGAGGCCAAGATCAAACAATAAGAAACAATAAATCCACTAGGAAATGAGAACTACAACATTAGGAGGATCATGATCATCTAGTTTACCCTATTCATTAGCGAGTATGAAACTATTAGCAATTGATTCCCAACCAATGAGAGAACCTTCCTCTACTTGATTTTCATTTACATGTTGTTCAACACAAATATAAAAAATTACCAAATCTAGACAAGGAAACTTGCTAGAATATGACTAGCTAGGAGCACCATGCACATGCAAGTAGGTTAAATGAAGGCAAGAACATTGTGACCATCCATAGGCATCATGATCCCTAGCTTAATGAGAAGGAAATTGAGAGCCGTGAACTCTTATGGTGGTAGGTTGGCTATTCCCATGCTTATGCCCATGTAAAGGGGAATGAATCTAATGGGAGGTAGAGGGGGATTTCCCTAATGATCTAAAAGGGTACATAGATGAGAAACTTCAAGTGTGACATTATTTTCTTTCACTTGAACCTACATAAAAATATTAAAGTAAATCGTAACTTTAGTGCAAAGTGAGAAATGAACAGCAACAAAAAAATTGATATTTTTTTATCTTTCCAAATACTAAAAAGAAGCTCCACCTTGGAAACATCTCAAATTTGGGTAAATTTGAAAGGGAGGTAGGGCCAATCTTCTAATAAAACCACATGCCATGAAAATGGGTTAGGACTAAATGGTTTGAAGAAGTTATGAATCTAAGTCCAGGATTCTTGAGCTTTGGTTTAGAACCAAAAAAATTGGTTGAGAGTCTTAAGGTTATTCACATAATAAATTAGAAGGATTGAGAACTCTTAGATGAGATAAGTGAGATCTAAGCGGAAGGCCTTGATAAATGATGCATAAAAAAAAATGAGCAAGGTTGGGCTCAAGAATATCTAACCAAACACTTTTGAATCTAGAGTGCCAAGCACCCAAACAGGACTAGAGGTGCCAATAGAGATTTGACTAGAGAGATGAGATAGCTACAAAATGGTGTATTTGGATACCATTTCTAATCCTTCCACTAAGGATTAAAAATGCTAACCCCAATTTTGTGAACCATGAGAAGAGGAATGCCATCAATATTTTATTTGATAATTCTTCTAGTCTTGGATTAACAATCAAAATTTTATCTTGGCCTCAACTCGGGTTAATAAATTCAAGATAACTTTATTGAAAATATCTAGTAAATTTTCTATCTTTTATAAAGATTCAAATATTGAATCCAAGGGACCTTAGAAAGAGGTTATTCTTGATAGGAAAGAACCATATACCACCAAGTAGATTGTTGACCAATAGAGAGGCCATTGCAAAAATTATTGTCAAGCCATAAAATCTAAGGCTTGATAGATTCCCGGGAATTTTAAATTCTTTTGATAACAAATGTGCCCTATATTTGAATAAATTCCTTCATAGTGAGGAGAGTATGAAGTGTAAGGTCTTTCCAAGCTATATTTCGAGAGGGCACTCTAGATGAAAGGCGATTTTGACTCAATATTTTCTAGGCATCCTTTCCTTCTAGGGCCTTGATAATCCATTAAGCTCAAAGTGGCGATCCTTGATGGTGGATTGAGAGTAAGATTAAACCCCCATAATCATTAGGGAGATGATAATATTCCCCATCCACATGGTGAAATACTCTATTACCATTGAAAGAGGTCCAAGGAAAATATTTAAGAAGCACTTCAATTTTTAAATTAGAATCCTTTGAAGGAACCCAACAAGAGGTATAATGCACATGAGTAGCAACCAAAATTTTAGAGAACTCCTAATATATTGTCCAAGGAGAGAGCCTTTGAGATCTAGTAGACTAAAATTTCCTCAATTCCAGAGATAATTACTTGCCATAAGGTAGTTGGAGAGTCCTATAAGGTGAAGGGAATGCTAAGAAATACAAAAACCTCCCCATGATCAATATATTTCTAGCTCGATGATAGAGGATAGGTGATGTGTTTCATGGTAGAGAGGCTACCTACGCACAAGCTAGGGTTCTTGAACCTTAGTTGTGTGCTCTGTGTCTTGCAAGCAACATTTGTGGTTGCAAGCCCAGGGGAGTTTGTAGTTTGTGTTGGGTGTAGCTTGGGGCAGGCTACGAATATTTTATTCTTCCTTCAATTTTGTTGTTTCTCTTCTTGCGAGAGTATTCTTGGTAGAGGATAGGGTGTCTGACTTGGAGGTGTGGGTGTCCTTTCTTTGGGTTGTTATCTCTGAGGTAAATTGTATGGGGTTTTACTTTCTTTTCAACTTCTTGGAGGCATTGGTGGTGCTGGTGTGCGGGTCAGCTCCTTTCATGCATGGCACTCCATGAGAATTTGGGTTGGTCGGATCCTGCATCTTCTCTTCCTAGTGGGGGTTTGAATCGCTCAAATATGGCTAAACTTGGTGAGGTTTCATCGAAGGATGGTGTTTTTAGAATGTAAAAGGTGAACGGGTACCTAGAGAAGATCACCTGATTTTGGTGATCCAACTGAACTCAGTGGTTGAGGATGTGGAGTATTTGAGAAACCATGTGTTAATCTGTAAGTTTATGGGGATGTAGGTCGCACTCCCATTTCTAGAATCATGGGTTTGTAGGACATGGAATCTTGAGGGTGATAGACATTATGGTGGCAACCAATAATTTATTTATGATGGATTTTTCTTGATTGTCAGATAGGAATAGGGCCTTCTAAGGAGGACCATACTTTTACAATCAGGTGGGCCTTTTTATTAAGCCTTGGCATGTGAGATTCAAATTTTCAGAAGAGATCCCCTCTACGGTCCTTGTTTGGGTGTGTCTCCCGCATCTACTCTGGAGTTTTGGAGAAGTGATATATTGAAGATGGTTTTTCTTTTGCTTGGGAATCTTGTCAGACCATCTCAACAAACACTAAACAAAAAGGTAATTTCATTCACTTGTGTTTGTGTTGAAATTGACTTGAATAATTTGTTGTCAGACTCTAGAAATTTTTTAGGATCTCCCTCTTGGACTCAATAGTTGGACTACAAGGCTCTGGTTTTCTGATGCTAGATATGCCATGAGTATGATCATTTTGTAGTGGAAATGTCCTAGAGTCATCCATGCAAAGGGTATAGGGTCTGCCCCTGCTATTTTGAGCCTAAAAGGGATAAAGGGAAAGCACCAATATCAGGGGTGATGGTTGATAAGGAGGGATTTGTTCCAGTAAAGACCCACAATAGAGACAGAGGTCAGAAGAGAGTTCTTCGTGATAGGCAAGAAGATGAAACCTATAATAGATTTGATGTGTTGGATGATTTGACTCAGGAAGAAGGGTTTCCTATGGGAATGTAGACAATGGAGGGTCCTTTGGGTGGGATTCCCTTAGTTACTCATGTAGAGGCTAATTTCATCTCTTCTCAACTTGAGGGTCAAGAGGCTTAGATGGATATTGATATACCCCTTTCTGATGCTAGGTTGTTGGTCCCAGTCGTGGGTGATTCCACAATACTGGTTTACATTTTTTGGCCAAATTGGACATTGAACTAATTTTTTTAAACTAAATCTTCACTTTCGAGCACCTATAGCGGCTAAATCGTGAGGAATTTGAAGATGATGCAAACTAGTGATTTGTGACATTTTGTTTGTACATTCTAAATATATTTTTTCAAAAAAATTTGGAATCAGATTGCACTTTTTTTTTCATCTCCTTCGAAAACTAGTTTTTAACAGTAAACACCTTTTTTAAAGAGTGACGTTACTATCTAACACATAATTTTTTTTTATATAAAGGATACAATTCTTTTTTTTTTTGAACTTAGATTCATAACTACAATATGTAGTGCATGGAATTGGTTTCATAGCATTTCATTGAATTTTTTTTCTTAATTAAGTTTCAAAGTCAAACCAGTTACAATTTAGACATGATTTACTGGCTAAAACATAACTTTTTTGTATGTATCAAAATCAATTTTATTTTTTTGTTGGATCAGCGACATCAATAACTGGTGCATTGATATTTTTCAATTTTTTTTTGATAATCTTATTGTTCCACATGTGCAGAACAAAGAGCTTGATTTTTAGTGAAAAACCTACATTCACAAGAAATAAAAAATAAATATAATAATTAAATTAAATTTATTTAAAATTATACTTTTTAGGAAGCTTATAATAAGGAATACATAATTACAAAACATAAATTTTAAATGAATTCATTTGATCCCCCAAAAGGTGAATCAAAAGTTATTTTTTATCAATATTTTGATAGGTGTAAAGGAGACTCCGTTATAGGTATGGTTTAGAACTAGTGGGGTTCTATCCAAGGGGGTTTGATCTAAGGTGGTTTGATCAAACCCTCTTTAATTGGAATCATTTAAATGGAAATTTTCAAGGCTTAAATCATTATATTTTCTAAAAATATGTGATTTCAGCAAAAATCAGGAACTCCCAAAAAGTGTAAACCACTATTGTGGGATCACCTTGGTAAGATTTTAGACGATAAAGATGTGGGTGTTCTACCTAGTTTGGGTCCTGGTATAGGGGGAGGTTGCTGAATTTTGGAAAAGAAAAGAAATTTTACCAACTTTGGGTCTGCAACCAAAGGTCCTTAAAAAATGGGCTCTAAAGAAGCCCCCTAAGGTAGGCCGGAAGAAGGATTTGGAAAAGGTGAAATGGATTGGTGAGATGTTAGTGGAATCATGATCAATGAAAACCATTGATTCTCACTTTTCTCATCTTCAGAAATTATTTTTGGTTCATGGAATGTAAGGGGTATGAATAGAATCCCTAGAAAAAGGCTATCCGTGATTTGTTTCGCACTCATTCTCTTGATATTGTCCTTCTACAGGAGATTAAGTTGATGGTTGAAGGTATGTTAAATTTGGACTCTTAGATTTGGGTGGGAGATAAATGTCAATGTGTTGGAGCTCAAGGTAGTTCAGGTGGTGTTTCTTGTTTGTGGAATCCACAAAGAATATCTCCTACTTGATGGATCTCTGGTAGACACTCCATGTCTCTTGCTGCCTCAAGTCTATATTTTGGTGAAAGTATCTTACTTATTGATATTTATGCACCTACAGACCTTCTTGGAAAATCCATGATGTGGTCTCATGTTAGATATGTGAATTCCTTGTCCCCTTATCTACTTTAGATTATGGAAAGGGACTTCAATGTTATATTTTCTTTGGAGGAGAAGAGGGGAGGTGCTGCTCGGTTGGAGCCTTTTGTTGTGTTGTTGAGGGATAATGTTTCCTATTTAAACCTCGTTGATATTAAGCCTAACAATGGAGTTTTCACATGGAACAATAGGAGATTTCAAGAAGATGATATCTCTAAAAGGTTGGATAGGTTTTTGGTTTCCATCTTTTGGGTTGGTGATAATTGGAATACCAGTTTGAAGATCTTAGATTGGAGAGGGTATGATAATTAGATGATCAAACTTTCCATAAGCTTTTTTAGCTACCCTAAAAATTAGTCCTTCATATTCTAGTTAATGTGGCTCAGGGACTCGTCATTGCGTGATCTTATGCATGTTTGGTGTCATAGAGGGAACTCGGATTATGACACTGCAATGTACTCATTCTCTAAGAGACTCCAATTTGTTAAGTATATATTGAAACAATGGAACATGCAACACTTTGGTAATATCTTCCAAGCAAAAAGGTTGGCTTAGAATCACTTAGATTCTATCTCTCAACGTATTTGAGACAATGGTCTTATAATGGAAAATAGTAAGCTAGAAGCTTTGGTGGTGAAGGACTTGGCTAAATGAGAGTTATGGGAAGAAATATTTTGGAAGAATTTTTTTCCATTGATTAACTTCAAGAGGGTGGTAGAAATATTATTTATTTCCACAACTTTGTTAAGGATAGAAGACAAGGTAGTCTCATCTTTCACCTTTTAGTGTGATTTCAAAAGAGGTTGTCCAATACTATTCCACTTTGTTTTTCGAAGACTATTCTCTTGCTAGTGAGGAAGAAGATCTCATATTGGAGTGCATTCCTCCTTTGGTGTCTGGTGAGATGAAGGATTCTTTGATCAAATCTGTGTCCTTGAGTGAGTTGGAGGAGATTGTGTTTCATATGAAGAAGGGGAAACCTTCATTTCCTGATGGGTTTCTTGTGGAGTTCTTTTAAGAGTTTTGGGAAATCATCAAGTTTGATCTTCTTGAGGTAGTTCAAGAATCTAAACACAACAAATAGATGTTAAAGGCCATGAATTCTACCTTCCATGATCTTATCCCAAAAAAGGAAGGAAATAGCTCTTTGGACCTCTTTAGACCAATTTCTTTGTGCAATGTGGTGTATAAAATTATAACCAAGTTGATTGTCGATCGTCTCAAGCCAAGGCTGGGGTAGGTTGATCTCTGGGGATCAAGGAGGTTTTGTGTCTGATAGATAAATTCTATATGGAATTGTTGTTGCTACTGAAGCTATTCACTCCATGGTTGCTTCTAAGGATAAAGCTATGTTCATTAAGCTTGACATGGCGAAAGCTTGTGATCATGTCAAATGGTTGTTCCTTAGTAAGGCGATGCATGATTTTGGGTTTGGCAATGACCGGATTGTGTGGGTAATGAGTTGTGTCTCATCTTCCTTTTAGGTTCTTGCCAATGGTGATCCTTTTGATTTATTTTGTGCATTTAGGGGTCTTTGACAAGGGGACCCTCTATCCCCCTATCTATTTATTATGATGGTTGAGGGTTTAGGGATATTTATTAAATCTTGTGTGTGGAAAGGATTGATTCAGGGTTCGTGTTGAGGTAATACTCTCCCTCCCCAGTCTCACCTTCATTTTTTTGATGACACAACTTTGATGGGCTTGGCTAGAGTTGTAGAGGGAGTTATTTTTTGAAATAATTTGGATATTTATTTGGTTTCTTTGGGACAAAAAATAAATGAGGGTAAGTCTTTTATATTTTTCTTTAACACTCCAAATCTGATCTAGAGGAGAATAGCTCAGATTCTCTATTTCCAAATTGGTTCGCTCCCCTTTGTTTATCTTGGTATTGCCTTGGAGGTGGACTCTCTTCCCAGTGGTCTCTGGCAAGATGTTATTGATAAGTTCCATAAGAAGGTCAAGAATTGGACTTGTAGGTGGCTATATACAATGAGAAGGGTTACTCTAGATTGAAGTATGTGGTGTAAGCACTCCCTATATAAATATAGATTCTTTATTCTCTCAACACCTTCCAATTTCATTAAAGAATTTGAGAGTCTCTCTCATCAATTTTTATGGGTGGGAAATTTACTCTCAACGAAGTGGAGTTTAGTCAAATGGGATTTATTTGTAGGTTGAAATGGATGGGTGGACTTGGGTTGAGACAGTCTGGGATTAATGGGCAGGTGTTGGTGGCAAAGCTTTATTGGAGGTGGTATACTAATCAACACCAAAATTGGGCTAAGATCCTCATAGCTAAGTACCTGGATGGGGTGGAGAGTGTTGATGTGTCAAGATTTAGCTTCTTGGGGAAGGGCTATGTGATCTGGGGCACCCTTAAAAGGGGAGCTAAGCTCATTAAGCAAGGATTATTTTGGATCTACAACAAGGGATCTAAGGCATTGTTCTAGTTTAATTCTTGGAATGGACATCCCCTATTATGGCAATGTATCCTAATTTTTAGTCTTTATGCAATAATTTTCTTGATACTGGTTGGATTTGTGTGGCTGATTTGATTTCAAGTCTCCTTAGGTTCTCGATCAGATGGAAAGATCCCCACGAATGGCCCCTTGGGAGTTTGTTGGAGCATTATAGTGAGCTGGCAAGTATTTTGGTTGGTAGAGTCCACAACTCTTTATTGGGGTATGATGTCCTCGCATAGGTTCAAACCTGAAATGAAAATTTTCAATTGCATTTGGATATTAGGAGTTGGACAGGAAGATCTTTGTGAGTGATAGTGTTCCTTGGTGGAAACAGGTTTGGAATAAGTTCTCTTGGCCTAAATGCAATTTATTCTCTTGGTTTGTTGTGCAGAATAGGTGCCTCACCTGGGAAAATTTATGGAAGAGGGGTTTCCAGGGTCCTTCCATGTGTGTTATGTGCTAAAAAATTAAAGAGTATGCTCAACATTTATTTTTTTAGTGTCCTTTTTCTAAGGATATTTGACATTATTTGTTGGATTTTTGGAACTAGGCTTGTTGCCATGTCTCCTCTTTGGCTGAAGTTTGGGCCCAGTTGGGGGATCCACCTATTGAGACTTTCTTTCTCCAAACCACTTGGAAAATTGGTCCTAGCTTTATTGTCTAGAAAATTTGTCTTGAAATAAATCATAGGATTTTTCAATCCAAGTTTGTATAGTTTCATCAACTATGGATGAGAGTTATTAGTACTCTTAAGGAGACTATTATGGAAAAGCATGATTTAATTGTCTCAGTGGATCTCGGGGATGTTGGTTTGGTTCATAATTTGGGTCTTATTGATGGGGGTGGAAGTAGTTCTAGGCCTAAGCTGGGGTGATTAGCTAGAGAGAAGATTTACATAGGTGGTGGTTGGTCCCCCCTCCTTAGGGGGTGTTGAAAATTAACATGAATGAATCTTCTATGGGTAATCTCGGACTCGCTAGGATCAAAGACATTAGAAGAGATAGCTTTGGAGTTGTGGTGTTCTTCTTTTTAGCATATAGTGGCCAATATACTAACAACTTTATGGAGGCATTAGCCATTTTGGTTTCTCTCAAGCAGGCCTATGCCCTTGATTGGAGAAACGTTATTTGTGAGTCAGACTCACAAATAGTGACTGAGATGTTGAATATGTGGTAGTGGGATGATGCTATTTGGTAATTATCTTTGGTGGCCAAACAAATTCCATTTATTTTTGAATCGATGGAGTTAGTCACTTTTTGTCGATATCCCCTAGGAATGGAATAAGGCAACTGATTGCTTGGAAAAATGGGCTTTTGAGTAGGCAGGGATGTGACACGTGGATGAATGGGATAACCTTTTAGATGAATTCTCGCAACAGTTGGAGCAATTAATTATGGAAGACACATGAGATTTTTCTTGTGGGTTGTTGGAAGGCATTGACTAGGTTGGCAATTCTGACCTATTGTGGGTCTTTTGATTTCTTTTACTTTGTAATGTTTTCTTTGAATCAATAAATTTTTACCCATCTTTTTTAATATATATATATTTATAGCATAAAGAGTCTAACTAACCCAATTAGGAAGGAAAAATTGCCTATAACATTGAGTCTTCTACCATTTAGTAGTTGAACTTGAAGCTTTGTAGAAAATGTTTAGGCAATGAACAACACGTTTGAAATTATCATCTTCCTCAATTAAAGTAAGGAAATGAAAAACATGTTTGACTAACTTCTAGGAGATCACATGGGTCAAAAGATTTCCAAAGTCTTCAATAACAAGCACATAAAGTGTAGAGGCTAATGGCATCCTTCATGGATATAATGAAAGATCCTAAAAAAGTTAGATTAGTGAGCATTAATGGTGATGCAAATATATGAATATATAAAAATAATATTAATTAGATACACAAAATAAGGGCCAAAACCCAATGCCTAAAGCATGAAAATAATTAGAGGCCATTCAACACAATCATAAGCCTCAAAAAATTAGGTTTTAGAAACATTGTAATTTTCTAGGAGCATTGAACTTATTTCATCCCTTCATGGGCAATAATAAAATTATCAAGGATGTATTGTGACAATGATACTAATTTTATTGGGGAAAACCAATTTGTAAGGAAGCTAAGGTAGCAAAACAACTTCCTACACTAATCTTGAGAGGAGGATAATGCAAAACTTTATAGATATTTTCAATAGTTACAAAAATTTAAAAAGAAATAAACATAAATATCATGCATACCACACAATGATTTATGTGGGGAAAAGCATTTTAGGAGAAAAATCCCACACTCCAAAAGCCACCCAATATATTATTCAAAAATCACAAAGATTAAAATATACTTGTATAGCAAGCTTCTCATAGGAGTATCGCCAACCAGAGATCCAAAGGCAACATGACCACTATCAGACTCTCAGAATACATCAAAATACATAGTTGTAGTACAATGCCCTCATAAAATAGGGTTTCCTTCTATGGCAAGTCAATCAAACAAAATATTGATCATTAGATTTGAGACCTAACTATGAACAATCCAAATTTACAATAATAAAACATAAATAAAATTTTCCTTTCGGGAGTGCTACCCCTGAGCCCCTACTAGGGGTGCCAAGATCCCCCATCATGGAGGGGGGGGGGCTAAGCCCCCCGTTGCTTACATATCAACAATACCTTATGTAATTGCAAGGTTGAGACACATTTTCCCAACACATTTAAGGAAGAAGAGGTTGCAAATTGAGAGCATAATCTTTGACAATGATCTTGTAAGAGACATTTAGCAAAGTGATAGGGCATTAGTTTTAGATATCCTATGAGTTGCTAGCTTTAACAATATGGATTGTGAAATTTATTATCTCTGAATATTGTCTTTGTTAATTAAAATATCTAAAAAATTATAATAAAATGTTTGGATAAATAAATTGTATAAGGTTCTTATCCACAACATCCTAAAGAGATTTATAAAACTCACATGGAAATCCATCCAAGCTAGGAGCTTTGTTCTTTGACATAGTGAACATAGTCTCATGTAGATCATTGAGTGATTGAAAAATTTGATACAATTCTTTTTAAAAAGTCTTCTAGCAAACACATTACAATTCAAAATCAATACAATGACAAAAATATAGCTAAGATCCTCCCATGCAATCTAGGGGTTTTAAAAATACATTGAATAAATTTGACCTCCTAACCTACCTATCAATAATGAAACATCCATACTAGTTCTTTGCATGCCCATACATACCACTATCAATATTTGATTAGTTTAAATTCAACTAGAATTGAATTTACAACTCACTAGATAGATACACTATTCCAAAAAAAATGTTATCTAGGTTTCAAAATCTACAAAGTATATTGCTCTCTTCAAGAGAAGGTAACACAAACACTTGAATAAGGAACCTTTCTTACCTTTAGTGAGGTATTAGTTAGGTAGTATTCTCCTAAAATAACCCCTAGAAAGAGAGATTCAAAGGACATGGAGATCGAGGATTATGGTATTGAATTTTAAGAGTTTAAGGGACTTCTCTCCCTTGTTGATTAACTTCTTCATTGGAAGAGTATTCTTTGTTGGCATTGGTAGAACTTGGAAGTCCTTTGAGTTGAATTTAAACTAACATGAAATTTTAAAACTTCCCCTTAGAGACTCTACATTGAAGGTTGCACTTTTAATTATTTTTCTATTCATTCATATTTAAGTTAATTGAACCACATGTAAGAAAGTGTAAGGTTGATGCTTTCACCAAAATCAAAAAATAAATTGACTACATGCCACAAAATGTGAGACTATATGTTAGAAATTATGTGGCATAAGACTAGATAGAAGTAGGCTAACAAATATGGTGTTCAATTGGAAAAAATACCCAACAAGTTAGCAATGCATAATAGTCCAATTTATTAATGATATCAAGTTTCCACAATCCATAATGTTCTTTGCAATGATTCCTGGCTTTGATTGTGTGAGAATTTTTGCATCAACGTTTCAAATTACATCCTAATGATGGATCACAAAGTGTGATCCGAAACATTGATGCAAAAATTCTCACACAATCAAAACCAGAAATCATTGCAAAGTTCATTTATGTCTAATATTTTCCATTTGGATTATGTAATTGCTCTTGTGCAAATGTGTTAGTTGGTGTTAGGGGAATATATAACGACATGGCCATTTTCCTTATTGAGTATGTAATGAAACTTGCTTTAGATGTGTCATTTTTTGTTAAGGGAACATGCAACTACCTAGGTTCCTATTTTGACTAGACATTTTATTTTTAGAGGGGGTTTTAAGGATACTTGGATTTTTTTTGGGGAGTTGTTTTCTATTCTTATTTTGGATGAGGACATCAAGGAAGAGGTTGAGAAAGAACATGCAATTTAGTTTATAATAATGGAGACATTTTTGTTGTGTTACGAATTTGATTCCCTTTTCATTTTCTATTATGATTGTTTTTTTTGTTCTATTATTTGTAACTACTATTAATCACTATACATTGGAGAAAGACTACACCTTTTTTGGTACTGGAGCATTCTAAAATGCTAGGAATAGATAATTCATGAGATTTTTTTGAATAGATCAGAGAAGAGTTGTGGGTATGGCTACGGATGCAAAGGCTCGAAGTTGCTATATGTTATGAAAAATGTGATAGCTAGGTTGGAAGAAGAAATTAAACAAAGGAAGATGTAAAGAAAACAAAAGACAAGCAAGTAATAATAGTAAAGAAAAATTTAAGAGTTGAAACAAAAACATTCAAAGGACATGAGAGGGTGAAAATGATTGCTGGGAAAAATACTCACTTTGTGAGTAAGAGCTATTTTCATATAAGAAAGCGAAAGTATCTATGGTTAGCCAAGGGATATAATTTAAATACCTTGAAGAGTTGGCAAAATTGTTAGTGGATAGAAGATCCTTAAATGTGTTCTATAAAGAGTTTGAGAGAGAGAGAAGAGACAAATGGGATGAAGATGTTGAGTGATATTACCTTGAAGAAGCTTGGGAAAATATTATTGATTTAATGGGAGAGAAGAAGAATTCAATGATTGTAATGAAGAGGAATGCTACCAACACTAGACATGGGCCATGATATTGCAGCTTTGAATGTAATCCACATTAGAGATGAAATAACAACAAAGATGGAGATCTTTGAAGGCCACACATTTGATGATAGAGGAGTCCTTATAAAGGGGGTAACAATATGAAGAGTGAATGTGAAGGACATGATAAATGAGCATGTCAAAAGCTGATATGATTAGGAAAATGAACTTTTAATAATATTTGATAGGGCAACAAGCCATGCAAAAGATACAAGCTGTTAAAGGAGAATTAGAAAGCATGCCTAAATGTCATAATGTAGAGAAGGGAGAAGCACCTCTGGGAATTTTGGAATTTTCTTAATATGACTTATATTTTTAATTGTTTGTCTGCAAGTGCGACAAATGGTCACACAAGCAATGAGGAGAGCGAGAATGACTTTTAATGGAGGAGAACAACACAGGTGGGTTTAACCTTGCAAAAAGATAGAAAAATAGAAAGAGAAGATATTGGTAGGGGAGGATGATTTATGGTCCAATAAAAGGCTGGAAGCAGAGGAAGAAATTATGTGAAGAAGTGCCTAACATGGTGGAAAAGCAGGCCATGGCAGTCAGAATTTTCCTTTGAGTCTAAAACTGCCCTACAGCAGATGTGTCAGTTGCTGTTGGGGGGATATGTAATTGCTTGGCCCTTTCCCTTTTACAGTACCTTATGTAATGGACCCTACAGCAAATGTGTCAGTTGCCGTTAGGGGAATGTGTAATTGCTTGGGTTCCTATTTTCAGTGGGTGTTCTTTTAAGAGGGGGTTATGGGGTTGCTGGGAAAGGTTTTTTTGGGAGTGCTTTTCTGTTCTTGTTGCGGATGAGGATCATATAGGAAGAGGTTGAGAAAGAACAAGTGATGAAGTAATGGAAATATTGTTATTTTGTTAGAGAATTTGGCTCCCATTTTATTTCCCGCTATGTTTTTTTTTTCCATCTTTTTAAGTTCTATTATTTACAACCTTTAGTTGCAGGCGCTGGCAACCACTGCAGACCAGACAAAGAATCTGCATCAGTTCGGGTAACTTGAGGGCCCCAAGATTCAGATGGACTGGAAAATATAACCTGTGAAGTAGAACGCGCTAAGCAACAATTTTAAGTTGCAGAATATGTCACATGTGGCCCTTTCTTGTCAAATCATTAAATTGTTTTTCATTAAAACAGAGATCACAATCTTAGCTAAACATGGAACATGTAGAACATCTAGAATAATATAAAGGCACCCTTGTAGTTTGGCAGCAAGGTAAAGCATTCGAGTTTTATGTTCTGAGACCTTGGTATACTTAGTTCACTGATAGGTTATAAATGGCAAAGGTTTGGCCTGCTATTTTTAGAGTGATGGGATTATTTACACTTGCAACTGCCTCTACTGTTCCTGCCATTTTTATCTTTGGAGATTCATTGGTGGACACAGGAAACAATAATTACATTACTACCCTTTCCAAGGGAGATATTTGGTTCAATGGCATTGACTTTGGAAATGGCTTACCAACTGGAAGGTTTTGCAATGGAAGAACCATCCCAGATTACATCTGTATGGACAAAAATCCAAACTACATATTTTCCACTCCTCCCAAGTTCAGTGCTTGTGTTGTACGTTAGCAAAGCTAATTAGTGTGTCTTTTTGGTGGCAGGCCAAATCATGGGGGTGGTTTCTCCGGTCCCATATTTAGATCCAGAAGCAAATGGGAGAAACATACTAGCAGGAGTTAACTTTGCCTCTGGAGGCTCTGGAATTCTGCCTTCCACTGGCTACAAATATGTAAGTTCTAAATGGCCTCGAAGATCTATTTGTTTTTATTCAAACACAGCTAATATCATGTGGTGTTTGGTACAGTATGAGCAATCAATACATCTCATAAAAACCAACTTAAAAGGCATTTTATCTTTAATACGGGTTTGCAGATTGGCAGAATACCCTTTGATAGGCAGATTGAGTACTTCTCCAACACAAAGGCAGACTTGATTTCTGTGATGGAACAAGCTGAAAATGCTAGTCATCTCATCTCTAAAGCTCTTTTCTACATTAGCATTGGAAGCTATGATTACATATCCAATTACTTTCTACCCCAGTCAAAAGTTTCTCGACTCTACGATGTAGACCAATACCAGCAGCTGCTTCTCGGCAAGTTTGCAGAGCAGCTAAAGGTAAGCTCACCCGTCTCTTATTAATAGATTTGAAGACATACTAATTATTATAATCACATATTCTTAAAGGTTAGATATCTGAGAAGTCACATCACAGGTTCTATATCCTTTTTGTGGTGCAGAATTTATATGAGATGGGCGCCAGAAAATTTATAGTATCCAATCTAGTGCCTCTAGGTTGTACGCCATTGCTTATTAGTTCGAGAAATCCAGATAACGGAAACTGTGTACATTACATCAATAGTATCATCACAAAATTTAACAAGGGTTTGGAGAACATGCTTCAAAACGAATTGCAAATGGCATTCTCTGATGCGCGCTTCGTACTGAGCGACAATTATGCCATTCTTTCTCAAGTGATCAACGATCCAGCTGCATATGGTAGGTTGCTGTTATACGTACCAATTATATTTTCAAAACTCTAGAGTCTGTATTAATATAAAGATAGCTCATCCAATGTTAATTAATTCAGGAAAAGTTAACTGATGCAGGATTTAAATATGCAAATGAGAGTTGCTGCGGAATAGGGCGTCTGAGAGCAGAGTTTCCTTGTACTCCCATATCGAGCTTATGTTTCCACCGTGCAGATTACGTGTTTTGGGACGCCTTCCACACCAGTGATGCCCTTAACTCCATTCTGGCCAACCTTCAATATGCAGGATCCCCGGACTTTGTAAGGCCTGTCAATATCAAGGACCTCATGGCTCTCTCTTGAATTTCATTGGATCCAAACTCCAAAGCATTATGTTAGCTGAAAAAGGTTTACTGCAACGGAGCAATGTTAAACAAGTAATACCTATATCTGTGTGTTGATTTTAGATTTAACTATACTCAGTATTGAAAATTATAAATTGTGTTTAGTGGCCGTGTGATCTGTATTTTAACTTGTAACCTCTGATTTTAAGTGGATACTTATTATTTTATAATTAATATATACTATTTACAAAAATGTTTGAGAAATCATAATAAATCATTAAAATGAAAAAAAAAATCTAAAGTTTTAAATTGCATCCAATTATCCAAAATGCAAAAAAAAATGACTAATTGAAGTGATTTAGTAAATTTATGATAAGTTATTAAATAATGATAATTATTAGCTAATAATGTTGAAAAATATTCGTACACACGTGAAACGCGGAGTGAAAAGACAGTGCAGTGGGAGTGGAGGACAAAGAATAGAGAAAAGAGAATAGACAGGGATTTGTGTTTGGTCGCAGTTGCTGGTCACGGGCAGGCATATGAAATCGAGCGCAAAGGACATTCAGTACTCGAAACTCAATGGGCTACTACTTTTCTACTGCCTCGGCATCAACTTCCACATCTTTATGTAATAAATTAATATTCGTCTTGCCGCCGTCTCTGCCTAAGCGGCCTGTTTATATATATATGATGAAAAAATATCGATAAAAACAAAAATTATAATATTAAATTGGAAAACGCGAAAAATATTTATGTACTCTTGGCAAATTGGGAATCCTAAACTTATTGGAAGTTAGGATAAAGAAAAAAGAACTTTATGAGTTAGAAGGTTAATTTGGGCTTTTTGATTGAGAGAACTTTATGTATTGGAGTATAAACAAGAGATTAGGGGAAACGTATCAGTAGTCGTCAGGGTTAATTTTGCACATTTGTGCAGAGTGTAAAATAGTATTTCAAATTTTATTTTTGGCTTCTTCATAAGCGAGTTAAGACCTTAAAAAGAAAAAAATGACTTATGGGTATTTAAAACGCGCCTTGTGAAACCTGTAAAGCGAAAGGTGTTCAAAAAGGGTGTTTTAAAACTTCCATCCCATACATCTTTACCACTTCGCAGTACCCGTTCATTAGACAAACAATAAAAACCCACAAAAATTTAAAATGTTTTCAATAGAGGAAAACCCCCAATTGCCGCCCACGATCCAATACCCGTTCACTCCATGCTCACCTGACCCCCCAATAACCGTTTATATTTTAATCATTACATTATTTTATTTATGCCAATAAAAATTTACACATGACACCAATATATGTTCACTACTAAATGTGTAGCTAATCAATAAAAAAAATAAAATCTAAACATCTATTGGTACATACATGTTTTGAATACAAGACAAGTTGCAAAAATAAAGTAACTTTTGCATTTATTTAAGTACATTGATGTTTACAATTACCACTCTACGCAAGTGGCTCAAAGCTTCAACTACATTATATATAAATGTATATTTGAACAATTAATGGTGCACAATTTCACATTATATAAACCATTATGAACAGTTAATGGTGCACATTTTGACATAATAGCAAACATTGATCAACTTTATGAGCTATCAATTGCACATTCACCCACACTTCCTATCACATCTTCATGTATTATCTCCATCAACTTCTGGTACCTGCACACACAGTTAATGGTGTAAGGCTCCCTAATAAACCAAAAAACATATTATAATTCATATAAATGACTGAATTTATGCAAGCCACCTATTTTATCTATTAAACCAAATATAAAATCGGTTTCCCAAAGGCCACGACAGAACTTAGGCATAAATGGCCACTGCAAAATGAAATGACAAATTGTTTCCCACAAAAAATTCAAATTTGAAACTCAACCACCACAATTCAGTGCATTCGAATTTGAAATTCAACCACTATAATTCAATGCATCCAATTTATACATTCGAATGATTTTATAAGAGGGAATTTCCAGGGTCATTATCATTTCAACTTATCCTCTACTTTCATTGAATATCCTATGCAAAATTCAGAGCTTCCTAAGGCAATTTCTGCACATTCATCTTTAAAGGTAGCTTATTCAGGTCAGTACACCCAGAATAGGTAAATTCATGTTTTTTATTATCAATTTGTTGTTTTACATTTATTTTATCTGTTTTCATTATTCAAGATACTGTTTTATATTTATGTACTCACTGTTTACATTATTTTCAAGCATACTGTTTTACATTTATGTTGTTTGGTTTATTATTCAATATTCTGTTTTATATTTACATACTCAATCTTTACATTTTTTTTAGGCAATATGTTTTACATTTATGTTGCCTATTTCATTATTCAATATACTCTTTTATATTTATGTACTTAATGTTTACATTCTTTTCAGACATACAAATTATTATGTTTTTAGTCATCTGTTCAACTTAGCATTTTCCATTATTTAATCATATTGTTATTTTACATTTATGTTGTTTGATTCATTATTCAATATTCTGTTTTATATTTACATACTCAATCTTTACATTTTTTTTAGGCAATATGTTTTACATTTATGTTGCCTATTTCATTATTCAATATACTCTTTTATATTTATGTACTTAATGTTTACATTCTTTTCAGACATACAAATTATTATGTTTTTTGTCATCTGTTCAACTTAGCATTTTCCATTATTTAATCATATTGTTGTTTTACATTTATGTTGTTTGATTCATTATTCAATATTCTGTTTTATATTTACATACTCAATCTTTACATTTTTTTTAGGCAATATGTTTTACATTTATGTTGCCTATTTCATTATTCAATATACTCTTTTATATTTATGTACTTAATGTTTACATTCTTTTCAGACATACAAATTATTATGTTTTTTGTCATCTGTTCAACTTAGCATTTTCCATTATTTAATCATATCATAGTTACATTTTTTTCACTTGCATTCATCATAAATCAAGATAATAATAGTAGCATTACCCATTTTGTAATCATATCACGGTTATATTTTGAATCCCTCTTTACTAATCATGAAGTTTAATGGGTTTATAGTTTTTGTCCCAATTTATTGAGCAGTTTATGGATTACAATTTGCAGACAAATACATATATATACAGTCATGCCATGTAGGGTTTCATCATATCAAATTGTATATATATATTTGATAAGAATATAACATTCTCTGCAAATACAATGATATATTCTTATCAGATTGTATACATACATATATATACATTCTCATAAGAATATATCATTCTCTGTAAATAGAATGATATTTTCTTATCATAATGTATACATACATTCATATATATATATATATATACAATCTGATAAGAATATGAAAAGACAATGATATATTGTCTATATTCTTATCAGATTACATATATATATATATATACATAGTCATGCCATGTTTTTTTTCATTGTGGTAACGTCTCCACCTCTCATCACCTACAAGATTGTTTTGTTGAACAATGGGTTTTTCTTGGTGTGTATAAAAATCATTTCTCTATATGGTATTAAGAGTTTGACTTAAATCATTTCTATTTACATGTGACTAGTACAAATTTGATCCCTCGTGGTTTATTCTGTCTATGCCATTGAGGATTTGCCCGGGTTTGACTGTAATCATTTCTTTTTACATGTGACTGGTATAAATTTGATCCCTCATGAATTAATCTGTCTGTGCAATCGAGGGTTTGCTTGCTATGATTTTATTTGACATTATTCAATGAACTAATCACATGTAATGTGATTCAAATAGAACATTGACAAATTTTTGACCAAATATAATCCTGAAAATTAATGGGTATATTGAAAAACACTAGTATAATCATGAAATTTTATGGGTTTCAACATACGGGTTAATGGGTAGATGTTTTCTATTTTCAATAATTATAATATGCACATGAAAATAAATGGGTATACAGATTTTGTCAGATTCCCTTCGAATCCCTTCATTATAATCATGAAATTTAATGACTTCAAGCTTCATAGAGAATGATATGTTGTAATTAGATTATATATATATATTTTAGCAGAGAATGATATGTTCTTATCAGATTGTATATATATCTATGCAAACAATGATATATTCTTTGTTGCACTACCAAGTTATGCAACTTTTACTGTTTGTGCAGGTTAAGTGGAATATAATGGCACTTGCTAGAAGACTCTCTAAAAGGGTTGTAGGAAGAGGACCACACACCATTAGAGTCACTCGTGGGGTGCACTTCGTTGATGAAGAGCCTGTAGAGGAAGTGCATGTGATTCCCGCAGAAGAAGACGTTCCTGACTCTGCGGATGAAGCCACCAACACAACATAAGCCGAACCACTTGTTCAGCTAGATGTTCAGCTCGATGTACAACTTGCCCTCACCTGTACCCATTAGGAAATGGACATATGCTGATATGGAAGGAGTAGTCAAAAATGTCAAAGAATGCAACATGTCAATTAGGGCAACATCAATCAAGTGGGGTATGCCACCTAGCAGTTTGAGGGCATGGTTGTTAGGAGTTACCACCACCAAGAAGAGGGGTCCATGTACCATATTATCTCACGAGGAGGAGGGTGAAATTGTCCAATGGTGCAAGGATATGGCAGATTTGGGCCACGGACTGCAGGTCAATCAACTACAATCCATAATTGCCCAAATCACTACAACTCGGCCCAATCCATTCACAAATGGTGTCCTCAGGAGGTCATGGTGGGCAAGATTTCGAAGAAGGCACCCAGATTTGACAATCAAAACAACTGAAGGAGTGGATAGTGACAGAGAAATTATGGTCTGTCCTTTAGTCGTGCAAGCTTTCTATGACAACCTTCAGAATATGATTAACCTTAACCACTATGGAGCAAGCCGAATTTGGAACTACGATGAGATGGGTATTCAAGCTAGTAAGAACTGTGGAATGAGAGTTATTGCAAAATTGGGTGTAAAAAGTGTACCACATTTGGTTTCAAATAGCAGAGAGTGGATCATAGTGCTGGCTTGTGTAAATGTAGCTGGGTTAAGTATTCCTGGGTTCTACCTGTTTAAATAAAAAAGGCACATGCATAATTATATAGTAAATTGTGAGATAGGTGCATTGACGGCAATCCAAGAACATGCTTGGATGACAAAGGAACTATTTGTCAAATGGTTAGACCATTTTGCAGGTAATATCCTCAGTGGGGTTTCACCAACAAACAGAGCCCTTCTGATTTTTGACGGCCGTGGAAGCCATGTGACTTTCAAAACCATTGAAGAAGTAAGAAAATTAGGAATAGACCTGTTAACACTTCCTGCTCATACCAGTCACAAGCTGCAGCCATTGGATGTCAACATTTTTGCTCCATTCAAGGCATATTTCAGAGAGGTACGAACCATCTGGCAAGCTAACAACCTACATATCGATATTGGGCGTGAAGAGTTGGAAACTCTAGCAAGCCAAACTTTCAAAAAAGCTTTGACACCATCCAACATTATTAGTGGGTTACGTAGAATAGGTATTTGGCCACTTGATCATTCAGCTCTTGACAAGGACATGGGGCCAAGTCAAGGCTATATTGTTGAAGATGATGTACCAAGTCCTAGAATAGAAGGTGATGCTTGCACGATGGAAGATGAAGAGGATGTTATGGTAGCAGAGACATGCTTGCATCTACTTGGTTACAACGATGAACAAATTGATGGTTTTGTGCGGCGATGCAATCAGGGCACTGAAACTACAACACACATTCAACCAGTTGTTGCAGATTTCTAAGCAGAAGTTCAACCTCTTATTGCACCCTCAATGAAGATATAGAAACTACATTAGACCACAATGAGGGCACTGAAACTACAACACACATTCAACTAGAAATTCAGCTAGTTGTTGCAGATTTCCAAGCAGAAGTCCAACCTCTTATTGCACCCTGCAATGAAGATACATAGACTACATCAACTAGTCTGAGTTTGCCAACTAAAGTCAACCAACTGGATTGGATGCATGAAGCAGCCACGAACCTTGGATGGCAATTAAATCCGATTGAGGAATAAGTCAACCTTTCTATTCCATCCCCACCACACATTGATCCAGTTGAAGTGATACATTACTTCACTACTGCAAGGAATTGGGAAGAGCATAGTGATGGTCGAAGTGAAAATGAGAATGCATATAGTGACGAAGAAGCTGAGTTTGTGCCATGCACTCCACATGATGGACAACAATCAACTAGAAAAAATAGAAAATTCTTGAAACTTCTAGTGCAGAGGGTGCAAGGATCATCACAAGGAGGTCATTCGGGAGTGCTTCACCTTAGTAGGTAGTCCCAAATACTAACATCGGACGCCTTCATCGAAATGTATAGTGAACAAGAGGCAGAGAAGAAAAGGAAATCAGAGCTGTAGCAACGTAAGAAGGACCAGATGTTGAAGAGAAAGGTAGAACGTGAAGCGGAAGCAATTGAAAAGGAAGCAATGAGGGCTGAGAAGCAATCAAGGAAAGCGATACAAGATGAGGAGAAGATGATTAGAATGTGGGAGAAAGCAATCAGACAAGAGCAGGCCAAGGCTGAATGTCTACAAAAGGCAACTGAAAAGAAAGCTAAACAAGCAGAGAGGATGAAACGTAAGTCTACAACGGGGAATCCTATACTCCCCAAACACCCTATACTGCTCGATATGATGAACATATTGGAACCAGCCTTTACAGCTATCAATAATATGCAAGTTGGGAGTGGCTCACAACAAATGGGATTGACTGTAGATGCAAGCCAGACATTGCTTGCTCAAATAGCAATATGCCTTCAAACCTCAATTAACCAAGTATCACCTCCTACAAGTGGAACAGACTCAGCTACTGGTGGATATCTCACACCACCTTCTTTTCCTAGCAATATGGAAAACTAAATATGCTGGTATTGAGTTTTATTTTATGATCGATGTAGCAGTATATTCTGTTGATATGCTTTGCATATTAGATCAAAATATTTGCTTCAAGTTATAACTCTGATATGATTATAAGATGCGATAATGTTGTTGTTATTATGTTTGGAACCTCACATATGTTTAAGGTGAGAAGAAGTTTAATACAAGCAACCAGTAATATTTTGATATGTTTCAAGTATTTTTCAGCCATGTTTTTCTGTTGCACCACCCAATGAATTCATGCAATTTGATAAAAAATATAACTATGATATGATTATAAAATTTCCTACTGTTGTTGTTGATATTTATTCGAACCTCATAGTTAAGTCTCTTATATGTTTTATGAGGGTTTCAGCCTTGTATTATAAGATTATATATATAATATGATAATAGTGTATCATTGTATGCAAATACAATGATATATTATTATCAGATTATATATATATATACACACAATCTGATGTGAATACATCATTGTATGCAAATACAATGAAATATTCTTATCGGATTGTGTGTGTATACTCATGCCCTGTAGTGTTTCATCATATGAAGTCATGTACGGTTTCATCACATGGACCTTAACGTGATCCTCATACGGTTCCAATCATATTTTGATATGTTTCAAGTATTTTTCAGCCATGTTTTTCTGTCACACCACCCAATGAATTATTGCAGTTTGATAAAAAATATAACTATGATATGATTATAAAATTTCCTAATGCTGTTGTTGTTATATATTCGAAACTCATAGCTAAGTCTCTTATATGTTTTTTGAGGGTTTCAGCCGTGTATTTTCTGTGGTATCACTAAGTACACTATGTTTCAGTGTTTGTAAATAAAAAAATCAGAGCACTTTGATTGCAAATAAAAATTGCAGACATTGATATGTTATTATCACATTATATGTATATATTTACAAACAATGATATATTCTTATCAGATTGTATGTATATATACATACAATCTGATAAGAATATATCATTGTTTGCAAATTGTAATCTGAGAAGAAATCTATGGGAGATGATGAGTTTAGGGCTTAAAGATGCCCAACAAGCCACGGTTAGGTAAACTCATACACATGGTTTGATGAAGGTATATGAGGCACGTGGTTAACAATTTAATGTGGTGAGTTTGAGATTAAAGTGACCATCTCCTAGTAGACAATGATATATTCTTTACAAACAATGAAATGTTCTAATCAGATTGTATATATGTATTTGCAGACAATGATATATTCTTATCAGATTGTATGCATGTATATAGGTACATACAATCTGATAAGAATATATCATTGTTTGCAAATAGTAATCATTGTATTTGCAGACAGTGATATGTTCTTATTAGATTGTATGTATATATTTGTAGACAATGATATATTCTTATTAGATTGTATATAATTGTCGATCACTAGTTCTTTCTTAATGATTAATGTTTTACTAACACTATAGCTTATACCATCAATTATCACAATCTAACCACATTGAACTGCACTCTTAGCTGCTCTATTAGCCTCTAAGTTAACCCTCTATAGATTTCATATTATTTTAGACAAATCCAGTTACACGTGACCCTAAAGTTTCCATAATAATATTGTTATTTTGATTTCATTCTAACACAATAACTTTGCAATAAAACATAATACTAATATTAATATCTTACTTCATATTATAATTACCCTAATAGTTTGTTTATACATACAATCTGATAAGAATAAACTAGAGTTAACTAATCTCATAATTATTCTATACTATTACTCAATTCATCTAACTTCCAACCATAAATATAAAATCACATAGTTTTATGTATTACTAGGTCATTGCCAAAGTAAATTCAAAGACTTTACCTGTCATTAACGCTTAATACCTTCTGTTGATTGCAGACAAATCCTCGCATGCCTGCCATTAAGAGACCAATGTAGTTAAATATATTCCTTGAATCAAATAAGCATTTGTAAGAACAAAATATGTATGAAAACAATACAACATAAAATATAAACATATCATAAAGAATTAAGAGAAAAATGTCCCTATAGAGTTTATTGTGTTAACAAACACAACTTCCATGGTATGTTGATAATCCACATACTTGGTTCACCTCTTGATGCTCCCGCTTGCCTGCAAAATAATTGTAATAAACGGGGGTAGTACTCGGTACTCGTAACATTCCCACATCAAATCATCCTTACAATATTGCATGCACAACAATAAGAGTTTTGATTGGAGCACTAAAATCCACAATGTTCTGATCCTTAGTATGAAGCTGAAAATAACAATGTATATAAATTTATATATACATATACATGTACATGTATATGTATATGTATATGCATGTACATATACATATGCATGTACATGTACATGTATATGTATATACATATATGTAATCTGACTATTGAAACACATATAGAAAGTGGAAGAAAACAAATTATATCACATCATACAATGATGTGATATGATTACATAATGGATAATGCTCATTTGAACAATTGACTGAAAATTGAATAATTTGTATGCCTCAAAATAATGCAAACACTCAAGTACATAAATATAAAAGAGTATATTGAATAATGAAACAGACAACATTAATGTAAATCTAGTAAGTTGATAAATAAAAACATGAATTTAGTTATTCTAGGTGTACCAACATGAATAAGCTTCCTTTTAAGAGGAATGCGCATAGGTTGTGTTAGTAAGCTCTGAATTTTGCAGAGGATATTGAGGGAATGACCATGGAAATTCCCTCTTATAAAAACATAGGAGTGTGCTTGATAAAATAGGTGGCTTGCATAAATTCAGTCTATTATATGATTTATAATATGTTTTTAGTTTTCATTATATGTACCGAGCTGAATTTTGCAAAGAATGTGCGGTGAAAGCATAGGAGAATTCGTACTGAAAATGACACTGGAAATTCCCTCTTATAAAATCATTTGAATGTGTATACTGAATGCATTGAATTGTGGTGATTGAATTTCAAATCTCAATTTTCCTGCCAAATAATCGATCTATTCATACTGCAGTGGCCACTCTTGTCTAATTTCAATGGTGCGTAAATTTAAAAAAAAAGCCTATTTACAATTATCAATTAACCTATTTCAAGTTATGTTTGTATGTGGGCCCAATTAAAATATCACGTGGGTCCGCTAGGAGGTGGTCACTTTAATCTCAACCTCACCATATTACATTGTTAACCACGTGCCCCATATGCCTTCATCAAACCACGCGTATGAGTTTACCTAACTGTGGCTTGTTGGTCATCTTTAAGCCCTAAACTCATCATCTCCCACAGATTTCTTGTTAGATTACAATTTGTAGACAATGATATATTCTTATCAGATTGTATGTTAGAGTTTGTTAGAGCAGCTAAGAGTGCAGTTCAATGTGGTTAGATTGTGATAATTGATGGTATAAGCTATAGTGTTAGTAAAACATTAATCATTAAGAAAGAATTAGTGATCGACAATTATATACAATTTGATAAGAATATATCATTTTTTGCAAATAGAATGATTTCAATTTGCAGACAATGATATATTACTATCAGATTGTATATATATACACATACAATTTGATAAGAATATATCATTGTCTACAAATATATACATACAATCTGATAAGAACATATCACTGTCTGCAAATACAATGATCACTATTTGTAGACAATGATATATTCTTATCAGATTGTATGTATATATATACATGCATACAATATGATAAGAATATATCATTGTCTGCAAATACATATATACAATCTGATAAGAACATTTCATTGTCTGTAAAGAATATATCATTGTCTACTAGGAGGTGGTCACTTTAATCTCAACCTCACCACATTACATTGTTAACCACGTGCCCCATATGCCTTCATCAAACCATGCGTATGAGTTTACCTGACCACGGCTTGTTGGGCATCTTTAAGCCCTAAACTCATCACCTCCCACGGATTTCTTCTCAAATTACAATTTGCAAACAATGATATATTCTTATCAGATTGTATGTATATATGAATATATATACATACAATGTGATAAGAATATATGATTGTCTGTAAATATATACATACAATGTGATAATAACATATCAATGTCTACAAATTTTATTTGCAATCAAAGTGTTCTGATTTTTTTATTGACAAACACTGAAACATAGTGTACTTAGTGATACCACAGAAAATACAAGGCTGAAACCCTCATAAAACATATAAGAGACTTAGCTATGAGTTTCAAATATATAATAACAACAACATTAGGAAATTTTATAATCATATCATAGTTATATTATTTATCAAATTGCAATAATTCATTGGGTGTTGTGACAGAAAAACATGGCTGAAAAATACTTGAAACATATCAAAAAATGACTGGAACCATATGAGGATCATGTTAAGATCCATGTGATGAAACCGTACACGACTTCATATGATGAAACACTACAGGGCATGAGTATACACACACAATTTGATAATAATATTTCATTGTATTTGCATACAATGATAAATTCACATCAGATTGTGCGTATATATATATATTCTGAATATAATATATCATTGTATTTGCATACAATGATACATTATTATCAAATTATCTATATATATATAAGAAGCCTCATGCTGTGTAGGGTTTCATCATATAAAGCCGTGTAGGATTTCATCACATGAACCTATATATACCTATGTATATATACATATATGTGCGTGTGTATATATATATAAACACACATATATATATATACACACACACATATATGTATGTATATATATATATAAATATAGTTGTCCGTAAATATATATACAATATGATAATAACATATCATTGCCTGAGAAGAATATATCATTGCTTGCAAACATATATATACATTCTAATAATAACATATCATTGTCTGAAAACAATATATCATTGTCTGAAAAAAATATATCATTATCTGCAAAAACATATATACAATTTGATAAGAACATATCATTGTCTGAAAAGAATATATCATTCTCTACTAAAATTGTAATTAAAACATATCATTATCTGCGAAGTTAATTGTGATGAAACCCTGCATGGCTTTATATAATGAAACCCTACACGACATGACTGTATATATAAATATATCGCTGATATGGAGGCAGTCAAAATACCCAGATCTCTCATCCCCAAAACCTTGCAAACCTCAAATCAGGACTGGATTCACATGTACAAAATCTAAGGACGGATTTAGTTCGGATTTGGTATGGCATGAATCAATGAGCCCGGTTCTCAAGCAATCCTTATTGTTACAGGATTAAGGCTATTAATAGCTGGACAGTATGATCTCTACCTCCATCTCTTCACAGAAGCCCCAAGTTTTCCAGAAAAGCAAGATGGTATTCATGTTCGGAGTCAAGTGCCATTGCATTAAGGAGTCAAGAATGGCCCAGTGCAGAAGGCTTTTTAACATTCCAGATCCAACAATAAGGAATGAAATTGTCAACCTATTCTCTGCAATTTTGTCTCTTGATGAGCATTGGTGCGGCGGTAGAATCTACGAGCTCATACTATGCGCATTAGTGGACATAATTGAGGCCAGGGAAGTCGTGGTTGAGCGACTTGACGAATTCATAGAAATTGGTAACGCTGAGGCCGTAGCCAATACCATTCTGAACCTAAGTGATGAGGGCTGGGTCAGCTTCCTAAAGTATTATTTTGACCCAGAAATATTGAACGTGGCAAAAGATGATTTGGAAAATGATGAGGAGGAGGCAGAATTTGAAGAGGACGATGTGGACAAAGATGCAGCTAGTGCCTTCCGGGTTGCAGCAGATAACTTCCGTATTGACGCATGGGAAGTATTTAGAGTAGGATTCAAAAATGCCAACATGGATGCCTTCTCCAACTTCATGTGATCCGACTTGGCTTGGCTCAACGGGGTCCACTTGCAATGATTGACCAGGATGGGAGACATCCTTGCAGAAATTTTCTTGCTCATAGAATGAGAAGGGTTTGTAATTTCGTTCTTGACCTATAAAAGCCAAATCTGAATGTACATGGGAGTTACCCCCTTTGGTAACACTTATCTATAAATTAAAAAAAAAAAAAATCATTATCTGCGAAGGTAATTGTGATGAAACCCTGCACGACTTTATATAATGAAACCCTACATGGCATGACTGTATATATAAATATATCGCTTGCTGCAAATTATAATCTTAAAACCGTTGTATAATTTGGGAAAAAAAATTGTATACCCATCAAGTTTCATCATGATAATGCAGGGATTCGAAGAGAATCAACAAAATCTGTAAACCCATTTAATTTCATGTGCATATTATAATTATTGAATATAGAAATAGTCCACCCATTAACCTGTATGCTGAAACCCCTCAATAATTTGGGGTTAAAATCGGAAACCCATAAAATTTCATGATTATACCGACGTTTAACAATATACCCACTAAATTTCATTATTATACGTGGTCAAAATTCCATCAATGTTCTGTTTGAATCACATTACATGTGATTATTTCATAAAATAATGTCAAATAAAATCATAGCAGGAAAACCCTCGATTGCATAGACAGATTAATTCATGAGGGATCAAATTTGTACCAGTCACATGTTAGAAGAAATGATCATAGTCAAACCCAGGCAAACCCTCAATGGCATTAACATAATAATTCACGAGGGATCAATTTTGTACCAGTCACATGTAAAACGAAATGATTATAGTCAAACCCAGGCAAACTGTCGATGGCATAGACAAAATAAACCACAAGGGAACAAATTTGTACTAGTCGCATGTAAATAGAAATGATTATAGTCAGTTATCTTAATGCCATATAGAGAAATGACTGTTAAACACACCAAAATTCACTCAAACACCATCGACGCCAAGGAAAACCCATTGTTCTACAAACAAACTTGTAGGTAAAGAGAGGTGGAGACATTACCTGAAGTGTTTGGGTGTCAGACGAAGTCCCCATGGCTGCACAAGCTCGCATCGATGATGGGAGAGAGGAGACCACGATGAAAAAACCGCGAGAGATGATGAGTTTAGGGCTTAAAGCTGCCCAACAACCCGCAATTAGGTTAAAAGTTAAAGGTGGGTTGATGAAGGCAAATGGGGCACGTGGTTGACAAGCGCAGGTGGTGAGGTAGACTCATATGCGTGGCTTGATGAAGCATATGGGGCATGTGGTTAACAATGTAATGTGGTGAGTTTGAGATTAAAGTGACCACCTCCTAGCAGACCCACATGATATTTTGACCCGGCCCACATATAAACGTAATTTTAAATAGGTTAATTGATAATTGTAAATAGGATTTTTTATTAAAAAAAATTGGATTTAGAATGAACGGGTATGGGAAAAGTCATGAAAATGTAACGGGCGGAGGTTTAAAAACACCTTTTCTTAGCACTTTTCGTTTGATGGGTTCTACAAAACGCATTTTAAATACCCACAAGCCAAATTTTTCTTTTTAAGGTCCTAACTCGCTTACGAAGAAGGCCAAAAATATATATTTGAAATTGGACCTATTTTGCACTCTACATGAATGCGCGAAGTTAGCCCTGGCGGCTACTGGTACATTTCCCCTAGTTAAAAAGGTGTTTTCAATAGTTTTCAATGTGTTTTATTTATTTTTGTCAACTACACATTCAGTAGTGAACATATATTGGTGTAATTTGTAAATTTTTATTGGCATAATTAAAACAATGTAAAGACTAAAATGTAAACGGTTATTGGGGGGTCAAGTGAACAAGAAGTGAATGGGTATTGGATCATGGGCGGCAATTGGGTCTTTCCCCCTATTATTATTACCTTTTAATTTTTTTTTATTACCTTCATTCTTTTATGTCTATGTATATTCTCAAATAAATTCGAATAGTTTTATGTCTATGTATATTCTCAAATTGATTTGAATAGTTTTAGTGATTTAGAAGTTCTTTTTTTAGATATTATTGTATTTAGAATTCTTTATTTGGTTATTATTCTTTTATTTCAAACAAAGAATTAGATTTCCACAATTCAATTATTATTATATCACAATCTTTTATTTATTAATCAATTGTGCATTATAATTATATAAGTAAACTTTATTTTTATTCTGATTAACTTCACTAATGTAGACATGCACAATTTTTACTCAAAAATACTTAATTTATATATATATATATATATATATATATATATATATATATATATATATATATATATATATATATATTAATTTAGGGTCTTATTTCATGCTTGAGGGGAATTAAGAAAAACTCAAGTAATTATTTGTACAATATAAACTACACTTGTACAATTGGTTTTAAATGCACAAAAGGATTTAGACTAGACTATATAAAAATGTGGCCTTTAAAGAGGTCCATTTGAAGGAGTAAGGCATCAGAAATGAAATCATCCCACTACAAATTACATTTATATATTTGTTGCACTTGACATTGGCTATAATGATAAATTATAATGATGGTCTTTAAAGAGGTCCATTTAAAGGAATAAGGCATCCGACATTGCATCAAATTTACATTCATGTATTTATTGCACTTGACATTGGCCAAAATGATAATTATATTGATGGGAAAAGATGAGGGTTCTTACACAATCCAATGGCTACTATACCACACACCTTATGCAAATGGATTTCTAGATATTATTCCAAATCCCCATTAAGGCCAACTTCTCTTACATGGATATTTACAAACCCAACATCCTAAATTATTTGTGGCCAACAACTACTGGCAAGCACCCACAAAACTCACCCTTCATATCATATTTTATATTTCCTAACTTATAACAAAATTGAGGTTTGATGTTTAGGTGATGCACCAAACATAAGAACATAAGAATGATGGAAAAATATCATCCCAACATCATTAATAAGGCTAAATCCTCTTCCATAAAATACTCACAAAGGAGGTTGCATATTTTACAAGAAGAAAGAGTAAATGAAAGGAGATGGAAGGCAACACATTCCTTTGAACTTGTAATTTTGTCTTCAAGGTAACAATCACCCAATGAAATGGCCTTTGCATTTTCTCTAGTATATGCATTTTTCTCTTTCTTTTTCCAACTCCTTGCTCTCTTCTTACAATCATAATCATCATTAAAGAGAAAATTATTGGCAAACTACAAAAAGATCAAAAGAGGATATTTTATCCACTCTTTTTAACTCCCATCAAATTTCCTTCCCTTAATGAACTAGCCGAATCATTCCATTTATATAGGAAAGTAGTTTCTTCTCTATTCTTTTTCCTAACTTTCTCGTATCACTCTTGCCTTCACATCAACATAATAAGACAAAAAAATTTGTCGCATAATAGATTTTGAGTCTTTTGATTTGTTAAATTCATCATCATATTGTTGGAAAAAAGGTGTCTCAACCTTGATTTTTTCATAGCATGTTAAATTATTTAATATGGAAATTTTATATAATAATTATCCCATGCTGCCTTGTGAGTTACAACTTGCAGTTCCTATTTTTGAGGAGTCAAGTTGGAAAGTTGTAATTATAGGTGGAGTTGTGCATGAAATCGATTTCTATTTCATGTTGAGTTTGCATGAAATGTGAGCTTCAAAGGTGCAGTTATATTTTGACAAGTGCATCTTTTGCATGTGAAGGTTTAGTGGCAATTGGCAGTTGTAGGATTACATGTGTAGAAAATTAGAAACTTATCGTTATTCACATGTAGTGTTTTTTTCCGCTTTCCATGTTGCATCTTCAACCTTTGGCATTCAACTTTAGAATTGTCTAATTAATGAATTTTGTAAGATCCTATATATTGAGAACTTGTATTTTGGAGTTGAAAGTTGTTGCTTTATTGAAGTATCATTATGCTATCAAAATTACTTCAGAATTGAGAAGTGTGAAGAATCCTACAAGAGCATAGTTCAACAATTATATTGTAACTTATTTATTGTTCTTGAATAATATAATTGAGCCACGTTTTGGAGTGTGGTGTTTCTCTTGAAATGGTTTTCCCCACGTAAAATTATGTGTTATGATTTTCATTGTTTATCTATTTATGTATGTATGTGCATCTAAATTTGTAGCAGTTAAAGGTGTTTAAGAATCTTTTGCAACTCTCTCTTTCTTAGATTGGTGTAGGAAGAATCTTTTGTGCACTCGAATTCCTTTTAGTTGGTATTAGAGCTTGTCGAGCCTTGATTTCATTGTTGGGTTTGAAGGGTTTTTTGAGATGATCTTTATTTTAGTAGAAGTTTTGTAGAAAAAATATTTTGTGACCTTGTTGTAGGAAAAATATGACAAGCACATTGAGTAGAATTGAAATGGATAAGTTTAATGGTGGAAACTTTGAGTGTTGGAATTGCAATAAATCTGGACATTTCAAAAAAGAGTGCAAGGAAGAGATGAAGAAGAAAGAAAAAAAGAGTTTCTCAGATTCTTACTCTAATAAATTCTCTCAAGATGATGCAAATTCTTTTGTCACAGCCTTGGCAACACATGCATCAGAATATGCATGGTTCATAGACCCGTGTGCTTCCTTCCACATGACCTCTCATAGAGGATGGTTCTCAAAGTATGAGGAGTATGATGGTGGGAAGGTGTATCTGAGTGATGACTCTCACCTAAAGATCGTTGGTCATGCCAGAGTCAAAATTAGATTCCCTGATGGAAGAATGAAGGGAATTGATGGTGTCTCAAGCATATTCTAGGTTTGGCACAAAACCTACTTTCTATGAGTAAACTGAATGATTCAAGAGTGCAAGTTGTTTTCTCGAGTGGAGAATGCAAGATGACGAGAGGAAATATGGTGTTGGCTAAGGTGTTCGGATTGACACCTTGTTCAAGCTAAATGCATGTATTGTTTAGTGTAATAGTTTCTCTTACAAACCAAAAAAGAAATCCCTAGATTCTTCATCCTCACCATTAGATTGTGCAAAGAAGAAGTCTGTTGCAACTATATTTGATGATTGTTCATTTTGGGTACCTAAGGGTGCTCATTCCTTGGAAATGGAACTTCTTATGAAGATGAAAATGTCGTGGAACCAATGACTTGGTCACATTGGTGAGAAGGGTCTTGGAGCCCTAAAATATAATAGCCTTGTTGAATTCCTTGATTTTAATCTCGAGTTTAACTTTTGCAAACTGTGTATATGGAAAGCAACACTATGCTTCCTTTTATTCTAGCTCTCATAAGTCTTCCAGGGTTTTGGAATAGGTGCATGTAGATGTGTTTGGCCTTGTGAATGTTCCTTCATTATCTAGATCTGTGTACTTTGTCTCATTCATAGTTGATTACAGTAGAAGGACATTTGTTTATTTTATTAAATGAAAAGATGAAGTGTTTAGTCAGTTTAAGGAGTTTAAGGGTCTTGTAGAAAATCATACTAGTAGAAGGATTAAGTGTTTGAGGATTGATAATGGCCGTGAGTTTTGTTTGGTAGAATTCGACAAGTTCTATAAAGAGCACAAGATTGAGAGACATAAGACAACTCCATACACCCCACAACAAAATGGAGTTGTAGAGAGGATGAACATGACATTGATGGAGAGGGCTAGGAGCATGTTGAGTGGTGTTGGCCTTGAGTAGAAGTTTTGGGCTAAAGTCGTAGCCGCTGCATGTTATTTAATCAAAAAATCTCCTACACCAATTCTTGTTGATAAGATACCCATGTAGGCGTGGTCTTATAAAAATCCTTTGATGAGACGTCTCAAAATATTTGGTTTTGAAGCTTACACTCATGTTCTAATTGAGAAGAGATCTAAGTTGGAGAACAAGTCAGCTAAATGTATATTGATTGCCTATGTTGTCAGTGTGAGAGGGTACAAGCTTTAGGATCTAGTGGCCTAGAAGGTTCTCTATAGCATAAGTGTGATTTTTTGAGAGATGGAACCTTCCATAGTTGATCTGCAACCAGAGAAAGAGGAGAGAAAAAAGGAGTTAGTTCAGATTCCACTTACTCTAATAAAATCTAAGAACTACATACTCTTGTTGAACTTGATGATGAGGATATTTTCAGAAGCTTCAAAAGTTTTGAACAAGAAGAACTTTGACTAGGTTAGCAATTCAAAAGGTCTATTGGAGATAGGCAACAACTTGATAGGTTTGGATATTCACCTGAAAGGTTTGGTTATTCATTGTTGGATTCTAATCAAGTATTTTGCTCTGATTGCTGACACTGATGAGCCTAGGAATATTAGAGAGGCTATGGGTATGAGTGATGAAAATTCCTAGGTGAAAGCCATGGATGAAGAGATGGCCACATTAAAGAAAAATGATAAATGGGATCTGGTACCTTTTATGGAAGGACAAAAACATGTTGGATGTAAATGGGTGTTCAAGATAAAATTTGGTCCAGATGGTAGTGTTGAGAAGCATAAGGCATGGTTGGTTATTAAGGGGTATTCTTAGGTGGAGGGAATTGACTATGGTGAGATTTTCTCTCCTATTGCAAAGCTGACATCTATCTGGTTCCTACTATCACTAGCAATAATGTATAGATGGATGTGAAGACAACATTCCTTTATGGTGACTTGGAGGAAGAAATTTATATGTCACAGCCAAAGAATTTTGTGATTAAAGGTAAACAACATTTGGTATACAAGTTGAAAAAGTCTTTGCATGGTCTTAAGCAATCTCCTAGGATATGGTACTAGAAATTTGACACCTATGTGTTGTCTTTGGGATTTTTGAGATCTAAATCTGACCATTATGTTTATTATAAATCTAATAATGGTCTCATTCTCATAATTTCATTATACGTAGATGATATGTCATTTTTGGGAATGGTAAAAGTCTGATTTTAGCTTTGAATTCTCAGTTGTAAACATAGTTTGAGATGAAGGATCTAGGTGTAGTGAGGTATATTCTAGGGATGGAGATTAGAAGAGACAAAGTTAACAAAAATCTTTGATTAAGCTAGAGCAAGTATGTGAATTCAGTGTTGGAGGTGTAGTTATATTTTGGTAGGTGCATCTTTTTCATGTGCAGGTTTAGTGACAATTGGCAATTGCAGTAAATTACATATGTAGACAATTGGAAACTCATCGTTATGCACGTGTAGTTTTTTTTGGCGCTTTCAATGTTGCATCTTTAGCCTTTGGCATTCGATTTTATAATTATCTAATTAATGCATTGTAAGCTTCTATATATTGAGCACTTGTATTTTGGAGTTGAATGTTGTTTTATTGAAGTATTGTTATGTTGCCAAAATTACTTGAGAATTGAGAAAAAGTTTGAAGAATCCTGCAAGAGAATAGCTTTGTGCAATTATATTGTAACTTGTTTATTGTTGCCGAATACTATAATTGAGCCTTGTTTTGGAGTGTGGGGTTTTTCTCCCAAAAGGGTTTTTCCCATGTAAAATTATATGTTATAATTTTCATTGTTTATCTATTTATGATATATATGTGCATCTAAATCTATAATAGTTAAAGGTGTGTAAGAAATTTTTTCAACTCTCTCCAACTTAGATTGGTGTAGGAAGCATCTTCTACACACTTGACTTCCTTTCAAATATGTATGCCCTCCTTTCATCTACTTATAGTATGATGTAAGGGAAAATAAACCATGTCCATAAATGCCAAGGCTACTATGAAGAAAACTTTGCCTTAATCTCTTTTGATTTTTGGCTTTATACTTTTGTGGCTTCGGGATGATCCGTGCATAAAATAAAAATTGGTTTTGAAAGGAATGTAATGTGCCACGTGGTGGTTGTACAGATTTTTATTTATCGCTTTCCTTTCGGGAGAAAGTCGGGACATGTGTCAGCTCGACAGAGATTTTCTCAAGGAAAATTTTCACAAATCTGAAAATCCCCGCTCGCTCAACACGTCGTCTCTTCACTGCGAGTAGGTTGTGATTTTAAGAAGCGATCTTTCTGGAGTTTGTTGAAGCATGCTGGTTTCTTTGGTTTTCAGGATGAAACTTTGATCTGGCACCGCTGAGCCACATTATTGGTCAATATGACTTTTGCTAGGCTATTTTCTAGGATCCAAGTGTTTACAAAGGATAATATTTACTAAATATCTAAGGGACATTAATGCAATTGTTGAGAATTGATGAGAAAATATTATCGTGACCTAATTAAAGATCTATAATCGGATTGTGAGCTATTAGGTGCAGACATTTGATAGTAATTACTTATGGGTGGTGGTGATGTTTCTCTCTCTTTTCAGCTATAAATTGGAGGTGGCAACAGAAAGAAAGGGTTACTGAAGTTTTCCCTTTTGGAAATAAATTCTTTAGTTTTCCTTAGTTATAGAAGTAATTTTCATTACACGTTAGCAAAACGCTGCTTCTCTTTGGCATGTTATATTGTTTTAACTCAAACTATTGTCGGATAGGCATCCGACCTCTATTTTAAAGTTCATTTGATTTTTAAGTATGATCTGTTTGGAATAAATTTTGAAATTGTGCATGATATGGCCTTTGTCAAGTTCCTTCTTTATATTTTTGTTCTGAATAAAACATTGTGTTAAGCTTAATTTGAATAGTTTGATTAGTTGATTTTCATGCTATAATCTTATATGATAAAGTAATAGCCTGTAGAGATTGGATTATGTCCTTGAGCTTCTCTATTTTATTTAAGGGTTATTATTTTTTCATGTTATGATGTATTAAGAGGAAGAGTTTATGCAACTTTCTAAATGTTTTTCTGTTAACTTTTGGAACTTTTATGCTTGATCAGACCTTAATGAACACTTCCCGCAGGGAGATTTGAAAGACTGCACTGTGCTTGTATCTAGCCTTTGCTGCTCGTTCTCTTCCCAACAATGAAGGGTTGTGGCATTATGTGTCTAATATATCATTCATAGAAAACAATTTGGGTTTTGAAATGTTGTAAAAGCATTGGCGCATCACCATTTTTCATGTTTTATGTTTACATTTTCTTCTACCCTTTTTCCCAAACTCGGAGAAGATTCGACTTTCTATAAAAATCCTAGAGGTATTCAGTGAGGCACAAATTTGTTCCCCACTCACTGAATTTCCCATCAGGCTTTCAGAGAGGCACAAGATTTGATGATCAACAATTCTTTTTCTGGCACACCAGGTGGGACCCAAAGTTTTTCGAACGCCTGATTGGAAGTCTAAAATATTTCTTAAATCAAGCCAAGGAAAGAAACTGGAAGTTTGATGCCCAAAATTCAAACAAGAGCATCCTCAAAGGGTCACTTCTAGTACTCCCAGTTACCCTCTTTGGTACCTAGGAGAAGAAGACTTACAAGTTCTGTATCACCTATAAGGAGTAATAGAGTAAGGAGCAAGAGCCTAGAATCTAGAGCCTTATCTACTCTTCTTGGAGGCCAAATTTTCCAAATAAGAATACCAGTTTACCCGACTCATAGGAATCTGTTCTCTGTGGCTCATGTACCTGCCCCTGCTTCCTAGAAATTTTGTAACCTAGGATAGTGGTAGTCCTCTACAACCACCTACGCCCCCATATGTATGACCCACCATACCCATTAATGCCCTCGACGCTATTCCAAAATTCTCTAGGGAGGACTTCAAAACCCCTTCTGAACACCTCCAAGATATAGTGGAGCTATGTAGGGTAGATAACATAGCGGAGGAAAATATTACTCTAAGACTGTTGAGAGCCTCTTTCAAAGGAAAGGCTCAAGATTGGTATCGATCTTTGACCTCCGGTTTTATCCTCTCATGGGATCAACTCAAAGAAAGGTTGTTCGAATTCTCTTTAGAGAAGGGAGATTGTTCTTCGTTGCTACATCAATTAATCACCATCAAAAGAGCCTCGTAGGAAGCCATGGGCGACTTCAACAACAAGTTTCAAAAAACCTGACAGAGGATCCTTGTGACTACTTGACCTCAAGCTACGATGGCATTTATGTTCTACTTGAAGGCCTTCAATTCAGATATCATGGTGATGATAACCTCTATGGGAGGAGATATCTTACCTGATCCATACAAGTTGGTTGTGCGCGCGGAGAATAGTTTAATCGATGCGAGAAAGCTTCCACCATGACCTCTGATGCTTGTATTTGTAGAAATCTTCGGTGGTCCTTGGGAAGAAGCTGCTCCGAGCACTTCCATTCAACAAGCGGTGACATCTACCACGCTGCAATCCATGTATGTGTATCCCACTACGCAACCAAGCATGTTGGATTCTTCCTCTATAGCAACAAACATCAATGATATGAAGAGCCTCATGTGGTATTTTTCTAATGAGTTAGTTGTCATCAAGCAATAGCAAGCAGCCCCTCTGAAGCAAGCCACTCAAACCTATCAGGGAGGACGACCATCCTATCAGTAGAACACTTCCCAAGGACCCTCAAGTTGGGGAGGTCAACAAGCGGTGTCCACAAACCAGATAGTTCCGGTCATCATGCTACTACAGATGGTCAAGGATAGCCAAAGTAAAGAAATAATCCCAAGACAACAACCTGGCAGGAGATGAGAATGTATGGTGCTTCCCATGCAGTGATAGTCACATGCCCCAAAATTGTTTGAGGGGAAATATGCAACAAAAGATAATGGAACAAAGGAACAAAGGCATACTTCTAAATGTGGAAGGATATGAGTCCCTTGAAATGGAAAATGCCCACTTTAGAGCGTAAATGCAAGGGATGTCCTTAGAGGAAGAGCTAGATATTGCACTCGACTAAGTGCTTTCATGGATGGAGGAAGAAGATGTGGTATTTATAAATGAAGCTCCGATGACCAGTGCTCCATAAGTGCAGTTGGACTACAACATGAGATCCAAAAGAAGGCTCACGAGAGAATACGTGCATCAAGCTTCACCTCATCCTTAGCCACGCCAACCACCACTGCAAGAAAATTAGGCCTCGTAGGTGACTGCCTGACCTACTCAATAGTAGTGGATTCCACCATTTCCAACAAAGGAGTTGGATAAGATGCTGAGCCCATTCACGAAAAATTGATTCCCTCTGAAGACGAGAGAGATACCACCATTTAAGTGCAAGGTCTATCCATTTGAGATGCTTAATGTGGTGGAACAATTGAAGAAGGCACTTGCCAACGCATCCTTGTGGGATGTTATATCCATTCTTGAACAAAAGACATTGTTTTGGGAAGCATAGAAGAATGAAGAATAAATACCACAGATGAATGTGAATTTGTCGTGAGATCAAAGTAAAGATAAAGGACCCACGTCAGACCCTCAAGCTTCAAAAGATACATCTTATATGAATGACATGGATAATGCAAAAGAGAAAGAGGTAAGCAAGCTGAAGCCCACACCCTTCTTTTTAACACTTATTATGGGAGAAAAACTTTTGCATAATAATATGATTGATTCGGGAGCTAGTACAATGGTCATGCCAAAGCAAGTGGATGATGCCTTGAAGCTTAAGTATGAGCCCCTTGAGAAGGGAATCATGCAATTGGATGGAAAGAAGCTTCTGACCATTGGTCGGATAAAAGATCTGTCTTTAACCCTCTTCTCATGCCCAAGCCAGACAGTCTCACAAGAAGTAGTTGTGATAGAATTTCTGCCGGTCCGGGATGTGTCTTTCAAGCGATTTCACTACAAAACTTGGTGGATACTTGGTGCTTGATTGGTCCCATATGATATTGAGAACCAAGCATGGGGTGAAGATAAAAATTCTGTCCAAATCTTTGAATTCATAACACATAGCGGATGATGCAGCCTTATGTTTTGAAGCAACACATACCTCCTTCTCAAAAAGGGAGGGGTATTGTGTAGAGATGTTGGAGGACAAGGAAGACATGAGTGATCAGACTCCTGAAGAGGAGGTCCTCCTCAACCAATTCATCAACTCCAACCCATTCGAAAATTTTCATGCCATGAGACTGGGCACATACGTGATCTTCGATGACGATCAAGTCTACCAAAAATTGATAAGGAATCGAGAGGAATATGATGATCTGACAAGAAACTATCTATGGAACTTATACTTTGATGGAACCAAATGAAAAGATGGTTCCAAAGTGAGAGTCCAACTAGTTTCCTTGATAGGATTAGAGACCCTCAAGGCCTATTATTTTTAGTTCTCATGCTTGAACAATGATGCAAAATATGAAGCCTTGGTCCATGATCTGATTCTTGTGGAGCGAATGGGCTAAAGAGGGTGCAAGAATTCAGAGATTTAGAGCTGGTTGTGAGCCAAGTGGGCAAGCGGTTGCGAAGAATATAAGAATGAAGTCATATAGAAATCGGTATGGGATTTGATTGAGAGCTTTGAAGATTTTAATGTGCAAGTCATTCCTCGATCTCAAAACAGTGTCGTTGATCGGATGGTTTCAATCGGTTCACAATTCGAACCGGTTCTCGATTCAACGACAAAGAGAAATGTAGTATAGATCATCTTCCGACCAATAATCCCTGACAATGATAAAAATGGTAAGTATTCAAAGATGACACTTAGATCGTTGCCTTCATACAAAAGTCAGAAGGAGCTTCCAACTATTCATAGCCATGAGGAGAATATCTCGAAGATAAAGTTATCCAGTTAAAAGGGAATAAGCTCCCTTGAGGTTTAATCTCACTTGAAAATATTTTTGACTATGAAGATGTAAGAAACGACAAACAAAGGTTCACTACGGATGCAAGGGATTATGAAGAGATTGATGTCGGAAATGACAGAAAGCTAAAAGTTCGAAGGGACATTCTAGGGGAAGATAAGGAAAGGCTAAGGGATTTGTGTTCTAGATATTATAGAGTTGTAGCTTGGACCTATGATGATCGTAGAGGTTATGATCTAGGCATAATTCAACATACCATTGACTTGGTGGAAGGATCAAGGCCCGTTCGAAAGAAGCAAAGGCCGATCAATCCGAAGGTCGAAGCGTTGATGGTGCAAGAATTCACCAAATTGATTGCCAAGAATCATATATTCAATTAAACACTCCACTTAGGTGTCTAATCTGGTATTGGTTCAAAAGAAGAATGGTAACATTAGGCTTTGTGTTGATTTCTGAGATCTTAATAAATCTTCATTGAAAGACCACTACCCTTTGTCGTCAATGGAGTAGATCTTGTAGATTGTGGCTGGATCAGAGATGTTTTCATTGCTTGATGGTTTCTCGGGCTATAACCAGGTATATGTGAGGGAAGGTGACCAACATAAAATGACGTTTACCACCAAGTGGGGAATGTTCACATATGCCAAGATGCCCTTCAAACTTTCAAATTCTGGTGCAACTTTTCAACGAGCAATGGATATCACTTTCAGAGGATTGATCAATCAAATCATTTTAATATATCTGGATGACCTAAAGGTCTTTTCAAAATCAAAAGATGATCATTTTGATCATCTAGAGCAAGTTTTCCAGAAGTGTCAATGGTTAAGGATTTCCTTAAATCCCAAAATATGTGTTTTCGGAGTACCCCAAGGTAAGTTACTTGGTTTTGTAGTGTCCAAAGAGGGAATATAAATAGATCCTGAAAGAGTGAGATCTATAATGTAGTTACCCCTACTAGTGAATCAAAAAGGGCTACAATATTTTCTAGGAAAGATCAACTTTTTCAGTCGGTTCATTTCAGACTTTGCAGGCATCGTGAGACCTATCACGCTAATTCTCAAGAAGAACCTAATGTTCAAGTGGACCCCCAAGGGAAAAGTGGATTTTGAGAAGGTAAATATATCTATCTCCATCACTCTGGTGTTGGCTAACTTAGACTTTTCCAAACATTTTCTGCTCTGTGTATACAATGGCCAACATAGCATAGCTTATGTACTCAATCAGAAGGATGAGGAGAAGAACAAAGAGAATCCTATGGCATTTCACTCAAGAACTCTTAAGGGTTATGAAATTAGGTATAAATTTGTTGAAAAGCAAGCTTTTGCCATTGTCAAAAGCCTAAAAAAATTTTGACACTTAGTGTTAGCCAATAGAATCACCATCCTTGTTTCTCATCTTAGTGTGCAGGAGTATGTCATCGAAGGTGAGATAATCGAGAAGAGGGCCAACTCGATCACAAAGATCCTAAAGTATGATGTGGACATTAGACCAACCAAGCTGGTTCGGGGAAGAGGTTTATGTTCTTGTGTCTTGCATAGGAATCAATTTCTGAAGAAGAGAAGGAGATCGATCAAGTCTACTCAAATAAGTTTGAGTCCGACGAGTCCTAAGTGGCAGATCAAACACAATATATGCAAAAAGGGCAGTACCCGACCAACCTTCCATTCCAATATAAAGGCGATACTACTGACTGCAAGGCACTAGGTATGTATTGATTGAAGAGATTTTATTTAAGAGAAATGATGATGGTGTCTTGCTTCAATGATTAGATAAGCCATAGGCAGAAAGAGTTCTTAAAGAATTCCATAGCAGTCTTGAGGGTGGACATTTTTCTGCCAAGACTACTACCTTGAAGATCATGTGAGCGGGATATTATTGGCCCTCTATGTTTTTTGAAGTGCACCATCTAGTGCAAAAGTGTACTCAATTCCAATTCTTTATTGGAAAAATAATTCTGCCTTGCTCTTGAGTCCAATTGTAACCGAAGAACCCTTTGCTCGATGGGGTTTGGATTTTTTCAAAATGATAAATCCTATTTCTAGTGCTAGCCACAAGTGGATCCTTATGGTGACCGATTAATTCACAAGGTGGATGGAATTCATCGCCCTGAAAATGCTACAAAGGGTGAGATTGTCAACTTCCTTAAGGAGTTGGTAGCCAAATTTGGCTCGCCAAAAACCATCATATCCAACAATGCTTGGGATTTTGTAGGATCAGGGATGTTAGATTTTGCTATCAAATACATGGGATTTACCTTATTGCTTCATCAAAATACTACCCACAAGGAAATTGGCTAGCGGAGTTGACCAACAAAAACCTAATTAGGTTAATGAAGCACATCGGGTTAAAGCGACAAATGGATTGGCACAAGCATCTATGAGCTGCTCTGTGGGCGGATTGGATTACACCAAAGAAGATCCTGAAGGCCTCTCCTTATGAACTAGTATATGAAAAGGAGGTAGTGTTACCTATTTCCATAGAAATCCCTGCTTTGCAACTGTTGAACGCCCTAAAAATTGAAGAAAGTGGCATAATGGAAGTATGGTTGGTGGAGCTCCTCAAACTTGAGGAAGATAAAGAAAAGGACTATGAAGCTATGATCGATCATCAACAGATGGTTAAGCGATGGTTCAATAAAAAGACCTCCAACCCATATTTCAGGGAAGGGAGCCTAGTGCTGAAGTACGATGAGCGCATTGCAAAACTGGGGCAACATACCAAATTTGAAGTGCTATGGAAGGGACCCTTCTGAATTAGCGTGTGTAAAGAAAATAATGTGTACGAACTTGAGGATATGGAAGGTAGCACTTTGGATATATCAGTGAACGGTATTTATCTAAAAATTTTCTATTAAAATACGTTGTTTTTTGAATTTTTTTAACAATTATGTACCATATGTAATTTTTTTTTGTAAATACATTCTAATTTTGAGAATAAGCCATGAGAAAAGCACTGAAGAAGTAGAAAAGTAATGTATTATATATTCATCAAAACATTATAGTGTAATACACCTCGAGGATTGAATTTAACTTAAAGCTCTTTCGAGCAAACCCAAAAAGAGTTCCAAAGCAAAAAATGGTAAAATTTAGGTCTCCAGCAGTGGTTACACAGGCAAACTACTCCTAGTCAGTTTCTTCTTCTTCTTCTTCTTTGTCAGGGGAAAGGATCCAAAACAACACATAGTTCTCCATAGACCTTAGTTTCTAGTCTCCACAGTTATACACCCAAAACTCAAAATGCTTCCTCTAGTTGAGCCTACCTAGGAATGTGTTCCACGACGTACTCCAACAAAAAATAGGTGGTCATTGGCAGAGACAATGAGCGGTGAATCTTAAGGTCCATGGTGCGGAAGTTGGTAAGAAAGGGTAACTAGGGCATGCCTATCCCATGATCAACGTGCTTGCAGAGGTCCATTGCACTTAGAATGCCGACACCAGGGATAGCTACTTTCCCAATTTCACCCTTGGCCGACTACCCATCGAAACGAAATTACACCAAGGCGGTCACATTTCTTCACTAAACGTTTAATTCTATCAGTAGTGACCTCCCCTATGAAGGAATATTGTGGCCTTCATGGTAGTAGACAAATGTGAGTGCCTAGGCTAGCCAACATTATGGAAAATCAATAGAGAAAAAGGCGAAATGGAAATAGTGAGAAAAGCTTGCTAAACTTTAGGAGCTATTTTTGAATGAATATTGAAATAAGGTGGTATAGCTATTTATAGAAAGGAGGTACCGGTGAACCCAATCAACGAAAATTCTATTTTTGGCTAGATGATAAATGGAGAAAACATCAAAGTAGCCAGAGGGCAGGAGATAAATCATATGGAGGATATGAAATAATGTCCTAAAAATTAAATTTGGGCATTGGGAGTAAATGTTCACATAGGCTGATCATCGACATGTGTCCTTTTCCATCATCGACACTAGCTTACTCACTTATGTGAAAAGACATGGATTAATGCGTTAAATTTTGACAAATTAAATGGGCACATCCTTTCAAAGGTACCTTGCATCACTAAGCACGTTTTTCATAACTAAAGGCACACTCTCCAAGGAAAAGAGCTTATTTGTGAAAAGAGGCGATGGGGAGAATGTACTAATTCTATTCTCGTGGTGTTTTTGGCATTGCCAAGGGATACAGATCTCAAATCTACACATATCACCTCATTGGAAGCATTTAATGGACCAACGGTAATGAAATAGCCTTAACTACATGTACGTGCTAAGGGAATTAACTACACCCAAAAGAAAAAATTTCTAAGTGGCAAAAGGAAAGTGGCCATTTTCATTAAAGAAATTCCTTGCAACTTCTCAAAACAGCCATGGCAGAGCCATCAACATCTGGTAGGAAGGCCGAAGCCTCATCTAAAAGGCCTGGTTATGCCAATATCTTTTAGAAAAACTCATTCGCCAATGCCCCAGTGCCTGAGGAGTGACCGTTTAAATTTTGTAAAAATATGCAACCAGATAGATACTGTAGACATCCAAATTTGATCACTTCCATATGATCAAAATCGTTTATTATATTCATCTATTCCATTAACAGTGATTAAATAATTCATTTAATCATTATTTCATTTTCTGCCTAAGGTTCCTAAAGTAAATACTTTACCTTACACCCTGTTCTTCTCTAAATTAAATAAATATGACAATTTATTTAATTTAGTTTTTTAATCCATTTGAATTAAAATCAATTTTTAATTCCTCTTTTCTCTCTCCTTGTCACATTCTCCATAACCCTCTTCTAATCCGGATTAAATTAATTAATCTATGATTAAGATGTGCACTACTTAATCTTGATTAAATGTCACATCCTCCATAATCTCCCACTTGCCTCTAATCTCCCATTAATTACCTTAATCATGTGTTTGCACAACCTTAATCAGAATCATTAGCCACATTTGGCTTACCTTTTTTGGTCAACCTTCCCACTTACCATTTTTGATATGTACTCCCTTCCCCATGTGAATTTTTAATTCACATTTATTCTACCAAAGTTCCTCTCTTCCCCATGTGAATTTTTAATTCATTTTTATCCTTCCAAGGTCTTTCCCATCCCCATGCAAGATTCTAGAAGCCTTGCCTTGTCACTTCACATGTGCCAAGGGCTTCTAGAACCTTGGACTTGTCACATCTCCCACATGTGAAAAATCTCCAGCTTTTTGGAGATCTCCTTTTATCCAATGAATCTTCCATTAAATGTTAATTTTTAATTTACATTTATTCTTCCCACACATTTCCCCTTTTCCCATGGAGATTTTTGAGGAATTCTAAAATTCCTCAAAAGTCTCTTTCATCCTCATTTGGGGACAAGAAGTTCCTTTTTGAGGAAATCTTCTCATTCCCCAAGGTACCTCAAAGGTACTTGTCCTTCATCCACCTCATGTACTTCCCTTCCACCTCTTGTCCTTCTCTTCCACCTCATTTCCACATCACTCCACCTTAGGACATCTCACCTTCCACATGTCAAGATGTGAGGGCTTGTGAGTCCTCAACTCACCATAGCCCTTCATCTTGATCTTTGTTGGATCAATCCCAACCGTTGAATTCTCTAGAGAATTCAATTTGGCCTATAAATACCCCTTCAATTCCTTCATTTTAGAGGATCAAGTCTTTTGCAAATAAACTCTTGCAAAATTTCCATTCAATCTCTCATCTATTTTAGCATCCATATTGCATCAATTCATCTTGCATCCACTTCATTTTCATTTCCATCCAAGGATCACACAAGACTTCAACATCAAGGGCCAATCAAGGAAGCAACAACATGAAGGTATAACAGCAATTTACTTGTTCATCTTGCTTTCATATTGTTCATCTTCTTAGGCTAATCATTGAGGTGCCCTATTATCTTGTTGTTTCTGTTTATTGCACTATTAGTTTTATCTAACATCTCACATTTTAGGAAGAAACATTTTATTAGGATCACAGATACATTGGGAGAGAGGCGGTGCAAGATGTTGCCGACATTATTTTTGACCGAAAATTGGTGGCTAACCCTAAAAACCTTAGGGAAGGGGCATTCCAAAGAATGATAGATCATGGGTTGTCTGAGGGTTTTGTATCTCGGCTCTGGAATTGTGGGCTATCATAGTTCATGTTGTTTGTCGTACACCCATGCCCAAAGCTGGTGGATGCATGCGCCAAAAGATTTAACAAGCATATAGGAGCCATTGTGGGCAACATGATCAAAGTCATGATTTCTGTCGAAACCATACGAGATATGTTGTGTATCCCTACCACTTGGGGCATCGAACAATTTGATGAGGAAAAGATGGAATTTTTCTGGGAAGAAGCAACCTAGAGGGAAAGTTTCTATGAGAGTGAGATGAAGGAAAGACTGGTGAGAGGTCATTTTTCTTTTCCTCTTGCGGGAAAAAAGTTCAAGAAAGACACATAGACTATCTTCTCAGTGTTGGCTTGGATTTATAACCTTGATAATGATGACGAAGTCCATCCCTTCTAGATGGGCCTGGCCTTCATGCTCAAAAGGGAGAAGAGTCAGAAATATTATGATTTTGCTGATACAATAGCCAAAGGAATGCTAGAGAAATTGAGGAACTATCATACCGAGTATAAATTCAAGTATTCTTCTTTCTTGGTTCACTTGATTTTGCATCAAATTCTAAGTTTCTAGAGAGAAGTATGCTGGTGTCTAGGCTTGATGTAAATGGTTCCTATTAGCCAGTTTCTATGTGGACTTATGTGTTGTCAAGAACATGCAATTACTATTGGTTTGTGGACTATTTTATGAGGCCAGTACTTCAGGATTTGTCGCCACGTCCTACGGGCCATTTTTCTCTTGAGGTCTCGCAATGGATGAAATCTCTAAGGACCCCAATGGATTATTTCCTAGGAGAGGATTTCATGTTTATCAGATTCCATGGTTTCGTTGGAGAGCCTTTTAGACTCCCTATATTTGTAACAAATAGAGTTTTTGTGTTGGAGGCATGTCATTAGGAAACCCTTGCCAACAACGCCTATGGCGTTGGAAGGAACAAGACAAGGTTATACTCACTTCCCCTCTGCATTGGCAATAGTCAGGTGACATTGGAGAAGAAGAAGGTGAAGGGTGAACTTACAAACCTGCTGGTGGTCCTAGGATTGGTCCTCATCTGTGACACGTGGGACTACAATCCAGCAAGGAAATTTACCTTGAAGCATGAGAGTTAGGAGCATTTTGAGTTAAGGAGGAATGTGATTTAGGAACGGGTAGAAGTATACATTGACTTGGCTCGCATACCAATCAAATGACCAAAATGGATGAGTTTCTATACAACGCAAACAAAGAATTAGAGGAATATCTCGATGATTAAATTCCTCAACACGCAATTGAAGCACAAGGGATGGTCAAAAATAAAGAAGATAGAATTTTGGAGGCTCCGACAAGAGATGAGGTGCCTCAATAAGTTGCTCAAAGAATTTCGGCCACATGATGAAAGGTTCAAAGAGATTTATGACCAAGAAGCTGATACCAACAATAGGAATCCAGAGACAAGTCATGAGATTGAAGAGGAGAAAATTTCATGCCATACTTCCCATCCTTAGGAATCCAACAGGAGAAGAGGCTCAAAGAAAAATGACTCACAAGCCACACCCTCCACCAATGCTCGAAGCAAAGGAAAAAGAACCTGACGGTCCCCAAGAAGGTCCGATGTGGTTGACAAAGGCCAAGTTTTGGTGGGGTCGACTGATAAAGGATTGAAATGTGTCAGTTCCAATCATGCAAAAAAAAGATGAGTCTAGGATCTGGGTGCACCTGATGCATCATCCAAAGGAGAAGAAGAAGTAGAGTCTGTTGTGTAAAGTGTTTTGACCACCACGGTCTAGGTAAGTTTACTCCCTCTCTTCTTCCTTCCTTTGCATCTCTGGTTACTCCTTTGCCCCCATCTGTATACAAGAATCCTCCGTCCGTGGACCCCGAGCTTTTGGTACTTAATGAACCCACAACTATTTTTAGCAATACCCCTTTTGAAGTAACCCTGTATGCCGAACGAGCGACATCCGCTTCGGCCTCTATTGATTCTTTGATCGCCCTGTCTAGGGTCCCCATTAAAAAAGTTGAATCATCCAGGTTGCCCATTACCCCAGGTCCATCCTCATCTAGGAAAAAAATCTCTCCTTCCCCCCGTTTCCCTTTTTACCCTACCCGGTTTTCCCCCTGCCCAATCTCAATTCGACATCCCACCATTTTCCATGATAACACTCCCATTTTACTCTCTACATTCTCATATGTATGAGGTTTCTCCTTCTGTTTCCCTCTTTGGTCTCCCTCTTGGTGCTTCCATTGTAGCACAAAGCATTGACACCCCACAAAGTCTTCAAGAGCATTTCGATGCAACCAAGCGGGCTCGACAAGCCAGGAAGAAGAAGTAGTTATTAAAGAATGTTGCATTGCCAGCTACCAAGAAGATTGAAGCTTGCTTCAATGAAGATAAGAATTCTATGTTGATTACTACCATGAATTCACTCATGTCTAGACTCGAAGGACAAATGCAAATGGAGGACTATGACATCAAGGCCATGGGTCTGGATTTGAATGAAAATCACTCGCACGATAAGGTGGTCCTAGCTAAGGCCACCTAGAAGGTGGTATATGCAGATTTTGAGAGGCTGGATAGGAAATTGAAGAAGTGCGAGGCAAAGTTAATGAATATAAAAGAAAAAGTGAATAGGCTGCAAATAGAAATCAAGGCTAGAGATGCTGAAATGGCCCACATAAGCCAAATACAAGATCAACAAGGGGAAGCAAAAAAGTTGCTCATGGAGACCCAAGGTGAATAGGTTCAGCTGTATGCCAAAATTGAAAAGTTGAAAGTTGAGCTTGCTGCTGAGCGCCAGCCAAACATAGAGTACTGGTGTACTCAAGAAAACATAAAGAGAGAGTTGAATGATGTCCGATCTCAAGCTTTTGACAATCTACAAAAGGCCTAGGAGGAAGCAAAAAAGTTAAGGCATGACAAACAAGAGATCACATCTTCTCTGTAGGATCGTGATCAAGAGATCAAAAGATTAAGCTCTGAGCTGGCGAATTTCCTCCAAGAGAAGAATCAAATGGAGGAGAATGCAAGAGAAAATGAGGCTCAATTACATCAAGAGCTAATGGTTGCACAAGGGTCTGGAACCCTTCCGGTGTTGAAAAAGTTGATATCCATGCACTGGGAGCGAATCATAATTGCACTCGCTATCTTCAAACCAATTCTACAATTTTTGAGGGATGCTCGAGAATTAAATGAAAAGGTTGGCCCGTTGGCTGACCAAATTATGCAAGTGTATGCTCCCCAAGTAGGAGAGTCTCAAAGTTTGATTTCCAAGTTGTGTGTGGCCATTGATGAGGCCCTAAGAAGTCCAAGAATTCCAGATCGAAGGGTCACCTCCATTAAAGCAAACAAATTCATTGACTGCCACAAGGTCACAAAAATAAGCAAGGAATACCAAGCAGTGTTGAATAAGAGGGTCGATGAAATAAATAAAGATTTGAGTGTCTTGCATAGCTTTGGATAGCCTCCCTTTCTTTCACCAAATGGAGATGTGCTATTAGTTGAGAAGATTATGGACGTGATCAGACATAAGGTCCAAACTTCTATAAAACTCCAAGGTTTGAGTGTAACGTCCGCCATTGATGATGTCAAGCGTGAGATCTTTTCGCTTTCTTATCTCTATTATCACCTTGGGGCTCTTTTAGAAAGATGGGGATTTGTTTCCTTCAAAGAAGTCTTCGAGCTAGATCAAGCATACAAAGTCATTTGTAATCTTTTTCGATTGATTGATGTGGATTGGGAGACACAACATTCTACTTTCGTCAAACTCCAATAATTTCTAGAGGTCGAGGTTTTTTCCTTCGCAAGCGAAGGCCCCCTATGAGTTTCCAAAACTATGAAGCAAATTTTGCCTTAGTCTCTTTTGATTTTTGGCTTTATACTTTTTTGGCTTAAGGATGATCCACGCATAAAATAAAAATTGGTTCGAAAAGTGTGCAATGTGCCATGTGGTGGTTGCATGAATTTTTATTTATCGCTTTCCTTTTGGGAGAAAGTTGGGACACGTGTCACCTTAGCAGAGATTTTCTCAAGGAGGGTTTTCAAAAATCTAAAAATCCCCACCCGCTTGACACGTCATCTCTTTGCTGCAAGTAGGTTGTGATTTTAAGAAGTGATCTTTTTGAAGTTTTTCGGAGGATGTTGGTTTCTTTGTTTTTCAAGATGAAACTTTGAGTCAGCGCTGTTGAGCCATGTTATTGGTCAACAAGACTTTTTCCAGGCCATTTTCTAGGATCTGAGTGTTTATGGAGGGCAATATTTGCTAAATATCTAAGGGACATGAATGCAATAGTTGAGAATTTATGAGACAAGATTACCACGACCTAATTAAAGATCTACAATCGGATCATGAGCTATCGGGTGCAGACATCTGACTGTAATTACTTATGGGTGGTGGCAACGTTTCTCTCTCTTTTCAGCTATAAATCGGAGGCAACAACAAAAAGAAAGGGTTCATGAAATTTTCCCTTTTGGAAATAAATTCTTTAGTTTTCCTTAGTTATAGAAGTAATTTTCATTAGAAGTTAGCAGAACATTGCTTCTCTTTGGCATGTGATATTGTTTTAATTCAAACTATTGTGGAATTGGCATCTGACCTCTATTTTAAAGTTCATTTGATATTTAAGTATGATTTATCTGGAAGAAATTTTGAAATTGTGCATGATATGGCCTTTGTCAAGTTCCTTCTTTATATTTATGTTCTAAATAAAATAGTGTGTTAAGCTTAATTCAAATAGTTTGATTAGTTGTTTTTTATGCTGTAAGCTTATATGATAAAGTAATAGCCTATAGAAATTAGATTATGTCCTTGGAATTCTCTATTTTCTTTAAGGTTTATTATTTCTTCGTGTTATGATGTATTAAGAGGAAGGGTTTATGCAACTTTATGAATGTTTTTCTGTTAACTCTTGGAACTTTTATGCTTGACCGGACCTTAATCAACACTTCCTGTGGGGAGGCTTGAAAGACTGAACTGTGCTTGTATCTAGCCTTTGCTGCTCATTCTCTTCCAAAAAATGAAGGGTTGTGGCATTCTGTGTCTGATATATCATTCATAGAAAAGAATTTGGGTTTTCAAATGTTGTAAAAGTGTTGGTGCATCGCCATTTTTCATGTTTTATGTTTACATTTTCTTCTACCCTTTTTCCCAAAATTAGAGAAGAGTCGACTTTCTATAAAAACCCCAGAGGTATTCAGTGAGGCATAAATTGGTCCCCCACTCATTGAAAATCCCATAAGGATGTTGGAGAGGCACAAGATTTGATGATCAAAAACTACCTAAATAAATAAAGTAATAATTAATTAATTAATTTGATATATAAATAATATATATTATAATAAATGTAAAAATTGATTAAATTATGTGAAAAAATTCTAAATTTGGTGAAACTGGTGAAGTTGCAAGCGACTTCCTTTTCTATGGTTTCTTTGTGCGCTGGGAATGGCACTAGCTGCACTGATGCTCCATTAGAGGGGGCTTTTGTTGCATCGAACGTGAATGCATTGGAGGCACAAGTCTTCTCGAGGGGTTCTTCTTCAAGTGTCCCAGTGGGTGTTGCTGGCTGTTAGAACTAGAATTTTAATATAAAATCCTAAGGGTTTTACCATGAGAAGTCCAAACATTTTATGCTCGTATTTGTAAAAATCACTTTATTTCCACCCACAAGGTCAAAATAGCCTTTTACTGCTACCTAAATGTCCACCCTTAGCAACCCATACCTCATACCTCCTTACCGCGACCTCTTGCAAGAGGGCTCATGGTATCACGGTCAAAATAGTTAATAATATATCCTTTTACCGCTATACCATGGAAGGTGGGAGCTTAGCCCGTGACAAAGCGGTGAGATAAAGAATAGTAATAAAAGGAAACCGCTACACCGTGGGGGGTCAGAACAAGACCTGCAATTGAGCGGTACACTTGAGAACAACAATAAGAGTAGACACCGCCATACTGTAGGAAGAAGAAAGATAGCCTGTGGTGAAGCGGTAATGAAGCAAAGGAAGGGTAGGGCACCACCATACCACAAGGAAGTGAGAGGTGTCCTGTGGTATAGTGGTATGTTGATATATGTGTGGAAGACACACCGCAGTACTGCTAGAGAGTCAAAGATGATGAGCGGTAGAGCAGTGAGCTAATGGAAAGGAATCAAAACACACCGTGGTACTGCAACAGAGAGAAAAGTGGCACAAGGTAATGCGGTAAAACAACTGTTGAACATATCTGTCACATCAATCAGCTTCAAAATATGAATTGAGCTCGATACAAAGATTTGAATCATGCAAATTTATGGGTCAGGAGTAAATGCAACTTGGGATTAAAATACACAAAATAAGTTGGTTTTTTTTCATTCATGACATCTGAAATCAAAGCATGAGCAAGCATAGAGGGAAAAGGCAAAGATAATTTTTTCCCAGCAAATCATATCATCAGGTAAGTTCAACTCGTTCTTATCTATAAATTTCATAATGGCACCTAAGAGAACAGAGATAAGAGCTAAGAAAGATGAAGCCAAGTCAAATAAACCCTCTTTGCAATCACCATTACTTGCTCTATTGCCTAGGTCAGTGAACAAAGGGTCAATGAATATGAAAAAAGGCTAAAGTTGTCAAATGATGAGGTAAATAAGATGTTCATTGAGAATGTAAAGCTAAAGCAACAACTAAAACAGGCTACAACAGTGAGGGGGAATGAAATGATCGTTTATCATCCACCTGTGCAAGCTGAAGATCTATAGGTGCAACAATTGAAGGATGAAATTAATAAATTAAAGAAGCATAAGATGGAAGATGTCAAGCATCATGTCTTGGATACCCTGAGAAAAATATTAGAGTATACAGTTGGGGTACTGAAAGAGAAAATAAGTGGAATACATGAGAGCTTTAGCAGTCTAATCAAAGATTTGGAACTAATAAGTGTTAATTCCCCTATTATTGATGAAATCCAAAAGAGGTGGCAGCCAACTTATCATACTTTAACCACTCTCTTCAAAGCAACACAACGAGACCCAAATGCTCCTCAAAAACTCAAGCCTACTCAAGAGATGGTAAAAGGAGTGATAGAAGAGCATAAATATTTAGTGGACATGAAAAAGAAAGTGGAAAATAGGAGGAGTACATTTGACTCAATAAAGTTTCTCTTCAACCCCTCAATCATTAAGGATGACAGTAAAATAAAAGGCACTGAGGAATGGAGGAACGAATTTGATCAGATGATTTCTCAATGCTTGACACATGTGCATAATAATGAAGATATCAACTTGGAAAAGTTTCATACTATGCTGGATGGAATTGTTACCTTGGATAATGGATACACAAAGTTCGTGGTAGATACCAGGAACCTGCTAGACAACAGATGGAAGAGCCACCTTGAAAACCTCACTGTTGTGTTGGTGTTTTAAATTTCCCACAAAGGCTTTGTAATTCTCTAAGGGGTTGCCAACCTCTATATTCAAGAATTCACAAAGTTAGTGGCCAACTGACGAGATTCAGTCAAAGACTGAGATCTCCTACACTTTTGGATTTGTGAAACCAAGGAGGGTTTTCCTATACGTGTTCATAAAAATGCTTCATGCCTCAAGAAAACTTCTATACACAAATACATTCCTATCAATGCAATTAGATAGCATCTACCCGAGTTTTGGAAAACCAAAGAATAATAATAACTATCTAAAGCTAGGAAAGCAGATTTAGTATAAGATTTGTATCTCAAAAGAGATAGAATTTGATTTTTAAATGTTCAAATCTTGAACCTTTACACTTAGATCTACCATCTTGTACCTCTAAAAAGGATCTTGAATGAACTACCCAGTGCCTCATCCAACCGGGTAGGAGTCACATAAAACATAACCCTGATATTAGTGAACTTTCATTATAATGGTTTACATTATGATATTTTCCAATATTTTAAAACAATACTCCTTAGTAAATCCTAAGCACATTATCACAAACCTGTAACTCCTTTTCAAGCATTTGATTAACTCATTAAGTTAAAGTAGGAAAAATAATTACACATCCAAATATACCATTGAAGTTGAATGAAGAAACCATTGATAAATCCATTCATAATCGATGATATGTACACAGGAGAGAAATTGTCTTAATTTCTTTTTTGAGATTTATTGATATCAATCATTACAAAAGCATAACATGCTTATCTTATACAACACCCAACCGGGGATGATTTCCTAGGTAGAACCTTCCAGACACCACAATATAATGTTAACTGTACACAACCTAAGCCTTAGGACAAAATTTTTGACCCCAACAATGAGCCATGAAATCTCCTTTATAGAACAAGAGAGCAACAAGCATTGGGCTCCATTGTTCATTTCAAAATGAATTTCATCCTAGCCAAATGAAGTTCAAATTCATTTCAAAAAACTCATCATCATCAAAAATAAATATAATACGCATAGAGGAATAAAAAATGGTTACACCCCTGTAACCAGCTGAAAAGGATAAAAACACCGTGCCACCCACGTGCACGTCCGCATCAGACCCAAACCACTGAAACAAAACCAAAAGGCAAAAAGCACCACCCCAGCAACACCAATCATTTCCGCGCACCTTGAGTAGCCACATGGCCCCAATACAGGCAACCACTCCTAGTTCTTGCTTCAGTATGAAGCGAGACCATTTCCTTACTCTTGCTTGTACCAATACCAGACCCAACAACATCACATGGTGCCACCACAAAAATTGGAGAAACTATGAGGACCTCCTCATCCACTCCCATGAGCTCAGTCAGGGCCACGAGGTAACTGCGGTAGTCCGAATCGGTTTCACACCCTTCACCACTAGAGCCCAAAGAGAGCTCAACAGGTGACGTGCAACGTCCAAACCTCTTATCCACCCTTTTAGCCACTGTTCCAAAAGTACTAGAAACTGTTTGTTTCTCCTTCTGTCACAAATTTTCTGCACCCATCCTGGCGCTTCGTCGTACTACTATCTTATCCATTGAATTCCTGAGCTCAAACTCAGTAAGAAAATCAATCACCTGCAAACAAACAAACTCAAAATGTAATGATACTAATGAGAAAATTAGTGAGCATTTATCGAGCAAGCCGGTGCAGGGAACATTAATTGCTCAAATTGCAGTACGAGCAAGTGAGAGATTAGTGGCTAATGTTGCCACCATAGAATAATTATGAGCTCATGGAAAATGGTGTACAACCCATCATTGCATCATCAAGTGGATATCGCTCACACACAAGGAAATCAGGATGAGATCCATAGAAAGACCTACACCATTAATAAGAATAACTTGTAGAGGGAAAATAATCCTCACATGGGTGAATTATAATTTTTGAATTCAAATCGTCGATGTGAAAAGACCTAGCATGTCGGATGACTCAGATCGAGTCAAAGATCATTGAAAAATCCACATCACCACTTGGGAAACCCAACAACCAATCACACCCCTTGCAGTCAGAAACCCACAACTGAGTAGTAGGCCCCATCTAGCCACCTTGTACTGTGGAGCCAAGCAATGTGTCACCAGCTCGCACACCTCGAGACATTTTTGAGAACATTAATTTGATCATGTGAGGCCTGCGAGGGATGGTCATCATTAATCCTTGTCATTAAACATCCACTATTGAAATGAAATCCACTTGTCATTGTTGGTGCATCGAGACAGGCCCCACCCCACCGTACTCGACAGATGGCGGCATCTCACATACCTCACACCACTTTAGTGACGTTAGCAGGAAACCTTACGAGGTCTATGAGGAACGATCTAGATCTGAACCCGGTGATCCGACGGCCCACCGAACTGCATATGGAAAAGTTATTTATTGACAGTGGGGCCGGCTAGGAGAACGGGAAAAGAAAACCCTCGGAGGCACAAATTTTTAGGCCCAAGCTTAAACATAGGGAAAATCCACCCTTTCTAGGAAAAATAATAATAACACCCGAATGGAAAGAAAGGACCGATAGGTTAGGTGAAAAGGGGCCGGTAACAGTACGAAAGACAAGGCTCAGTCAAATGACATAAGAGACCGGTAACCCCCAATATCAGGTCAATACAAAAATATAACATAAGGGTTTAATTATTAAAAACTAATTTTAACATGGGTAAAAAAACCCTAAACCTTGAACATTAGACCCCCTATTTACCAAAGATGAACAGACATTTCCAAAACCAAATAAACTTTTGACAAATTTTAAAAGTCCCATCATGCTTCACATGAGTTCAAATGATCGAACGATCTAACAATTTTAGCAGATGGTAGGAAAAATACTTGGACTCGGATGAAGAATGATTACATGCGTCATGGGGAGGAAGAATCATACAATAAAAGCTTTGAACAGGTCTTGACTGATCATGGGTTTTTACTTGAGGATTAACGAATTGTTGCATTTGTTATTGTTAATATCTTTCAATTATGTTTATCTCTTAATTTCATGTTTTGTTATCAAACGGTGTGACTTTTGGTCTGAAGCTTGTTGCCTCTCGTATAAATAAGAAAGACCAAGACCGAAATTGTCATTAGAGATAGGTAGAGAAGAGGTTGTTAGAATAGATAATTTCCAGAATGCTTACATTTAAAAGGACCATGATGCATGTATGAAATTTTGGAGGAATGAATGAAAGGACTCTGATTTTGTGGCACCATTCTGGTATCAATTGTTAGTTGAATTAATTGAAAATATTATTAAGTTGTCTCCAAGGTTGGTGTTTCTTTGTTATTTAAATTGATATATCAAGTATATAATCAATTTATCGATGCACATTTGTTGTATTCATGTGGTATGATTAATTGGTTCTTTCGAGTAAAGATTAATTCCTTCTAGTCATTCATAGTAATTTGGAAGTATCATTTGGATCATTAAGAAGAACTTGGTAATTACATTCCCGCATTTTTATACAAGTTATAAACTAATATTTGTATGCCAAACAATTAGAATTTCTTCCAAATAGAAGCCATTCATCATAGACTTTCATTTGACTCCGTTTTACCCAACAAGGCACTCGTCTCACCCATTTTATTCATTTAGTTACATTAAATACATTTCAGAATTCCACATCTCTTAACTGAACATATTGAATTTTACCTTGATATTGCTTATACAATTTATACCAAATTAAGATCATATCTTTCCATTGTCAAATGGCCATTGTGGATAGATTGATCAAGTAGGAAGCATAGTTCAAATCTGCATCATTCACATAGGTACACCCGCCTAGGTTTAGCAGAGCCTAAAGAGAAGAAGGTTCAAATTCATCATTTGGCCTTTTACGTCAGCCAAAAATATATCAAGAGCTTGGCAATCTCTTGTGGTTTCAAATAGGCATTTTTGAGACCTAACACTGGCGACACATTCATCACTGGGAAAATGAGTGCTTATGGCAAGGGAAGTGAAATGGTGGGTGTTGATATTGCATCGTAGATGAATTTCAAATTTTCCTCAGATGGTAAGGTAACTGGGACGAATGGTCAAAATCCATGTCCAACCCTTTAGTCCACCATAGATTCCAAGGATCCACATTCTAGGAAGGGCTTTGTGGCTAGGGAATCAATTTTGGATGTGGTTAAAGATGCGCCTCAACCTGATTCACCTCACAAATGAAAGGATTTTTTGGGAATGGTCGGTAGGAGGTTAGTCAAATGCTCTGAAAAACTGTTAAATCTAAATTTTGATGACAATTTAGCACAAGAATTAAAGAAAAATGAATATTTTTTGTTGCACATGGGTTGATTGGATAGTTTGGTCATTTTTGGCCAAGCCTCTCGGATCTATACAAATGGATAGAAAACTCATGGAAGCTCTTAATGGAAAGAAAAATAGAAATCTATCAATGTGCTAGGATTTTTTTACTATGGTATTTGATAACAAGGACAAAAATACAATTTTAAAGCATGTTTGGACATGGGGTCAAAAGATGTTAGTGTTGAAACCTTGGCACCCACTTTTCAATCCATTCATAGAATCATTTTTGAACATTCCTGTGTGGGTTCTACATCCATACTTACCCCTCCATTTTTGGGTTGACGCTTTCTTTGAAGCAATTGGTAACTCTATTGGAATATTCATTTTTATAGATCGGGACTCTACAAATTTTAGACACACCACCTTTGCTAAAATCTTGGTAGAAATAGATATCTCCAAGAACCTCTCAACATAAATAATGTTGAATGCTAGTGGGCATAGCTAGAAGCAACTTTTGGATTATGAGGGATTAATCTTTAGGTGTCGAATATGCTTTAAGACCGGCCACATAGTTGTAGACTATGCAAACTATAAACATCAGACAAAGAAGGACGCCTATTGGTGGAAATGTGCCTCCCTCGAGCACTAGACTATCAAATGCTCTTCCAAGCATCATGGATCTTCCCTAGATGATGAGGTAGGAAAATACAAAGTATCTCAAGCTAAAGGGAATTCTAAGGAGGCATTCATGGTTCAAAAACAACCTCAACAATTGGTTATAAACAGTTTTAATTCACCAAATGTCGATACTCAAACTACGGCCTTTAAGCCAATAGCCAAAACATCTACAAATCCTTCAACAAACGGAAAGAGGTGACACACAATGGGAGAAGAGAACACTTCATAGGCTAAATCTCAAATGAATGATTCCACAAAAAAATAATAATGAGGTGGGGGAGATGGAGTGGCAAGAAATGCAAAATAAGAAAAAGAAAAAATCTCAGGGTTGAGCTAAATCACATTAGCATGCAACTATGATCACATATCAAATTTGGTGTCACGCCTCATTTGGTGGAGGCATATGAATCCAATGGAATGAGTGGCTAATGGAATGTTGGCATATGCAAATTTTGTATTGTTGGCCATTTATATCATATTTGTAAACCTTGGAAGCAAAAATGGTTGGGGATGGTTTTTGATATTTTTGGGCTCTACCAAAGAGTCTTTGCAATTTTGATAATCTGCATAGTAGAAGACATTGTAACCTTTTTTTGAAATTAATATAATCTTATCCTTACGTATAAATTTTTTTGACTAAATTAAGACCTTTAATTTTACATTTTATGTAGATATTGTTGTACGTATATTAAAAATATATTGTTATATCATAATTTAATTATTTGAGAATTATTTTATTTTATTTAGATTGTTTACTATATTTTTATTAAAGAGTTATTTGTATCTATTTAAGAGTTGTTTTTAGTTTTAGTATTTTTAATATAATTTAAATATACATATGTTCTAATTAGATTTTAAATGTCTTATAGCATTGCTAGTTATATATTTTACACTAGTATAAAAACATCAATAAATTACTAAAAAAACTACTAAAAATTGGTCACATGACCATTAGCTTGGTCACATGACCATTAGTAGTTTATTGTCAGTCATTTATAACGTAAACAAATTCTTGACTAAACCACTTTTAGTCATTTATTGGTTGTTTTGATTGATCAATTTGGTAGTATATTTAGTCATTGATTGTTGTTAACTGGTCATTTATTTAGTCATGGTAGTAGTTTATTTAGTCATGGTAATCATTTATTTATTCATGGTAGTCATTTATTTAATCATGGTAGACATTTTATTTAGTCATGATAGTCATTTATTTAGTCATTGTAGTCATTTATTTAGTCATTGTTTAATCATTTAATCATTTATTTAGTCGTGGTAGTCATTTATTTAGTCATGGTAGTCATTTATTTAGTCATTTATGAACTAATACTTTCAGATGTGAACCAAGAGAAGCTGTCATTGAAATTTTGTTGTGATTGAAATATATAATTTAACTTTAATGCTCTTATGTTATACTAGAAAAAATAAATTGAAACAATCATAAAACTTCAACAAATCTGCTCAAAGGATTGAAACAACAATGTTGGAAAATAATTCACTGTATATTCGAAATGTATATAAAATATGTTGCAAAGAACTCTATATATATATTTTTGAAGATAAAATCTTTCTACAGTATGCAAACTACTGATTTATTATGCTTTTAAAACTAAAAAAACTAAAACTAAAGCCAAAAAACCATCGGTGTGAATGCATATCTTCAATGATGCCATTGTTGCACATGGGGTGGGCTATAAATGCATCTAGAAGGCACTAGTTTTGCATTTTCTCCTTGCTTTGTACCTGTCCACAATAAAAAAACTCAAAATTTGTTAATATTTTTAAAATATTTATGAAACTTTGAAATATGAAACAAAGTGGGATGATAAGGAATTACACAACAATATAGGCATATATTATGAAAGTATTCAATAAGAAATGCATTTACATATCTAATAGTCAAACTCCATAGTTCATTTATTCATATTTGACTGAAACACAATATGATCTATTCAAAGGTAATCCCCAGTCATATACAATTTCAACTGAACAACATTGAGGATTGATGTTCAAGTTTGACTCACACAAATAAAGCTACAAAAATATGAAATTTACCAGTAAATACTAATTTTTCAGCAACAACAAATGAAAATATTCAAATAAATACTTTCAAACCTATAGGTGCTCACGCCAAGAAAGAATTTGCCTTTGTGACTCCTCACAACTGATGATGGTAATATGGACTCAGAATGCTGACAATAAAATATGATTTCCACAATAAAAAAGGCTATAAAATGAAAAATTATATAATATCCTTGAACATTTACCATTTAAGAGAATATTAAAAAATAATAATTAATAGAGGCATTTTCGAAAGCCCTTTTCAATAAAACCATTTTGTGCATATCCTGCAATTAACGCATTCCATGAGACCACATTTCCTTGAGGTATTTTGTGTTAGAGTAAAGGTTTTAAATTAATTATGTTGATTAAGTTACCTTTATTCCCTTCTTAAGATTTCACGTTAGTTTGCATAAAGTGACATTTAAGAATTATATTAATTATTAAATGTTATCCTATTAAGGATTCTATTAGGGTTTTTCCTATTAGGGTTTTATTAGGGTTTGCATGATCTCCTTTTTATAAGGATTGATCACATTGTATTTCATATCAATTCATTCTCTCATTCTCTCTGATATATACATTTTCAGTTTTCAGAGAACCCTTGCTTGTTTGTCTCCATCTCTTCTTTTGTGATAGGTTATTTGCATGTAGGTGATCTTCGGGGTTTGTGGTGTTGTATTTTCTCAACTCCTACATGGTATCAGAGCTCCACACCTGCTGCTTCCTGTTCTTGTTTTGAAGATTTTTGGAGCTTCAAGGGTTTGGGGTTTGTTTTCTTGATGTAGGGCATACCTGCAATTTTGAAGAATTTTCAGCTCAAATGGACATTGCCATTGCGTCTGCAATGGTCCAAAACCCCTAAATCGACTGTCCATTCGTCCATTTTGGACAAAGTCAAAATTTGAAGCAAAATTTTTTTACAATACGGCCGTCCTTGCCTGGTAAATTTTATTTTCGAAATTTTTTTTCCGCCTATCTATTTTTCGGAAATTTTTGTCATAAATAAAAATATTTTTGATATTTCAAAAATTAAAAAAAACACAAGAATTTTTTTTTATTTTTTCGCAGTTTTAGGGCTTGCCGGCCTGGTACAAGGGTACCCGCAGGTCCCTGCACCCGTAGGCCTGTGGGCCCTGTGGTACGGTGGTCGACGTACTGCCGACCGCCGACGGCTTAAGGCTGACTGGCGATTGACAGTACCGCCGATCGGCGATACACAGTCCACCAGCCATGGGGGGTGGGCCCTCGGCCTCCCCTCAACTTTTTTTAAAATTTCAATAAAAAATTTATCGTAACTTTTCTATGATTTAAAAAATAAAATAAAATTCTTTTATATAAATTTTTTTTTTGTAATAGCCCAATCGTACTTTTATGGTGATGGTCGTTTGGCCGTCAAATTTAACCTAGTTTTTTTTTGCTGCGACGGCCGTATGATCGTCAAATTTAACCCGACATTGGTTTTTTCCCTCTTTGGAGCTGATTTATTCCGGAGGCCGTAACTTGGGCATACAATATTGTTTTTTGGCAAACAAGATACCGTCAGAAAGCTGGTTTTCTCATCTTTCCAGTGGTGTGGGTTTCATCACTTCATTTTTTTCGTTGGTACATTCTACAGCCAGTTGAAGACAAAGGGGCTATTTTCAATCTCAAGCTCATAACTTTTGATCAGTTTCTTCATTTTTCGCAATCTCAGCGGCGTTGGAATCGTATTTCAGAGCTCTTCAGTTTCATCAATGCCATTTTTCCAGATTTCACTTCAGGTATATTTTACTCAGTTATTTTTGTTTTCACAGTCTAGTGGATTACCTAGACATATTTGCTCTTGGAAACTTTTTGTTTGCATGGGATGCTTTGTTTTTGGCTATTCTTCATGTATTTCCAGCATTTTGTCATTTGAGGACATTTTGAGCATCATTTGTAAGCTATCTTTTATGTAAACACACTAAGATAAAGTGCCACACTATTATACATGCATCTTTTGGGGATTTCGCACATAAGGTTGTGGCATATTTTGTACTCACACTGATATTATAAAGTACCATGAGGGGTTGTGTAGTTTGCCTTTGTTTTGCCATCACATCTTTGTTCGGTGAGTATCCCTCCATGATGAAATTGAATCCATACCATGGGGGGTTGTGTAGTTTGCCTTTGTTTGCCATCACACCTTTGTCTGGTGAGTGTCCCTCCACGACGACCATGGATCCATATGATTCCAGCCTCATGCATGTGTGCTTTGTTTTGCACACCACTTCTCAATTGCAGGTGCTATCTTGCACACTTTCAGATGTTTCTTCTCCTTCATGCACTACAGGGTGTTTCACATCATTTCAGTGGATCTGTTAGGCTCTCCCAGTTTAGCATTATGGGGGGGGGGGTATTATATTGTTCATGCTAATTCTTCCTTTGTTTCACCTTGGAAAGAATCTTCCATTCTCAGTTGATCAGTGTTTCAGACTATTGGTTCTTGTGCCATATGTATCTTCGTTCCAGGTGTTTTCCTTTGTTTGCCATCTGATTCGAGTAGTGTCGTATGGGAACTTATGCAGATTATTGTCTTCTTGTTCCTGATCATCCTATCTTCAGCGAAGATTCTTCAGCACCATAGCAGTCATCTTTTGACAGTTGTTTACAACTTCTTCTGCTTCAGTGATGTTCTTCTTTTTGGCCTTCTGCATCTCTTTTTGGAGTAGAGCTTTTTCCCATGAGGTTTTCTCTATTTCTCCTCTTTACCGAGATTTGGTTGTATTTGGGTACCTGATTTGGCCTAGTTGTCGGGACCCATGTTTTCCTTCTTGCATTGTAGTTACCTTTGCTTTTCTGCATTTATTTGTAGCTGCACTATTGCTCATCTTAAGGGGGGGTGTTAGAGTAAAGGTTTTAACTTAATTATGTTGATTAAGTTACCTTTATTCCCTTCTTAAGATTTCACGTTAGTTTGCATAAAGTGACATTTAATAATTATATTAATTATTAAATGTTATCCTATTAGGGCTTCTATTAGGGTTTTTCCTATTAGGGTTTTACTAGGGTTTGTATGATCTCCTTTTTATAAGGATTGATCACATTGTATTTCATATCAATTCATTCTCTCATTCTCTCATTCTCTTTGATATATACATTTTCAGTTTTCAGAGAACCCTTGCTTGTTTGTCTCCATCTCTTCTTTTGTGACAAGTTATTTGCATGCAGGTGATCTTCGGGGTTTGTGGTGTTGTATTTTCTCAACTCCTACATTTTGTCAACCAGTTTGCACACCTTGTCTCTAGCTTCCTCCCTGGTATTGACCTTTCACTTCTCTAATTTGGTGAGCTACAGCTTGAAAATAAGGTTTCGACGAGGGTTTTCTAGAGTATATTTATTAAATGAAAATAACGACCAATATCCTAATAATAACATTTAGGTTTTAACATTACAACATCCTTTTTTGGGGGGAACTATAAATTGGAGTTAAATTGATAGTTCGAGATTGATATTTATATAGAAAAAACCAAGTACCTTCAAGGTGTAAACTTTTTCACCATTTTCTTTGATGTAATTCATGCTGGTGTTGATTCGGTTACAACCTTTCCATTTCACTCTTGAACTTCCTCGCCCATACTTCTCCCACCTCTTACTCTACTACTAAAGCATAAACCTATGCCTTCGCTACTGGGTCATTCCTGTTATATACACAAAACAAACACTTAGCTCAATGATTGAATAACCAAAGCTTGGATTACATTTTATTTTCTATCTGTGATTTGTATATACTTGTCAAATAAGAGCAAGATAAAGAGAGCTTCAGGAAGTGAACGAAAGTTTCAACAGTTCGTTCTATTACTTCTTTCCTACCACTATTGGTTTCCCTCCTCCAAACTCTTCCTCGTTGGTATTGACATTTCACTTCTCCAATTTGGCGAGCTCAGCTTGAAAATAAGGTTTCGACGAGGGTTTTAGAGTCTATTTATTAAAATGAAAATGCCCGCACAGAGTTGCCCACACAGATTTACCCACTAAAAATTATTTCAAAATGGAATCCATAAAATAAGCTACAATACATAACCCGCTTTTGCACAATCAATATTATTAAATATATTATAATATAATAATATAATAATATAATATTATAATATTAATAATATAATATAATATTATATTATAATATAAATCTTATATTATTATATAATATATATTATATAAAATAATATAATATTGTATAATATTATAATATCAATAACATTATATAATATTATAATATCAATAATATTATATTATATAATATCATATTATATTATAATATATTATATTACATTGTATTGTAATAAGAAATAACTTGATCATTACTATTTTTTATAGGAATAAACTCAACTCAACTCAACTATTAGGGATTTGGATATTAAACTCAACATTGACTAATCAATATGCGAAGACTCTTTACTAAATTTTTTTATGTTGATCAATACTTAATAAATATCTATTATGAGGAACAAACTCAACTTCAAGTATACTAGTCACATATGTTCCTAGTAGGAATCAAACTTGCAATCAAGCTCAAACCTATAAATTATAATCTTCACCAACCTAGGTAAATCACTATACGTTTAAAGGCTTGCATGAATTTTGATCTATTCAACCTTGTGCCTTAAATTTCAAACTATTATCCAAGTAGCTGTAGTCTAGGAAAATGCATACCCTTGCATTTTCGCACTTGTTTGGGCCCACCTTGCTTTATTTATCTTTATTTATGTCTTAATTGATCCTATTTTGCATCCACAAGCCTAATGAATTACATCTTTTTATGGCTAATATTGACAAACACTAAAGGATAAATGATAATTTAATGATTTTTGCTATGTGTCCCTAATTTTTGGGTCGAGACTAAGACACCACCTAGGGCATCTTTTTTCCCCAAAGGTCTTGGGACCCTGATTTCAAAGGAACCTTAAATGGGCCCCTTTCTAGAGTATGTGCCCCGAGTTTCAAGCCTTGGGACTAAGACGCCACCTAGGGTGTCTTAGTCACCCTCAAGTTATTTTCAGAATTTAATTTCAAATCTTGGTGGGATTTAGCCTCCTTTAATTAATGAATTCATATTTCAGCTTGTTGTGGTGTAATTTCAGGAAATTGAGCATGGATAATTATAAATACAAGGTTGTTTCACTCATTTTCATCCTAAGCATTCATGAGATCATATAAGAATTTTGTGAGAGAATTCATCATAGCATAATTGAGTTCACAAGAGCATTCAAGAGCAATTCATGAAGCATTTGGAGTCATCATCGAGATTCAAGCATCATGTGTGTTTTTGAGCTAACATTTGAGATGTAGGGTTTGATTCAAGTAAACAATTCAAGTCAAGATCTACATTCAAGCTAGCCATCTCACACAAGTTTACTAACAATCAACAGCTTTCCTCTCTTGTGTGTTTGTGTTTGCAGATTTAGGTTGAAGACTTGAAGATCATTTGAAGTGCAAAGTTGCAAAGAAAAGTTGTTATCTTCACGAAAACTCACCTATAGGCCAGATATGGAAGTTTCAAGACTTAAGATCCGAGAAGAAGGAAGTGCAGACCTTGAGCCTCAAGATCAAATTCAAAGATTTCAAAAATTCAAGATGAGACTAAGACAACAGTAAGGGAATCTTAGTCCTCCAAGTGGAATTTTGCAGAGATTCTTTCGGATCCTATTCTGACATCTGAATATTTTGTGTTTCCCCTGAAAAGAACAATGGGGCTAAGACAGAAGTAAGGGTGTCTTAGTCCTTCCTGACATATTTTGACATCATTTTTGTATTTTCAGAATCCTCATCACATTTCCAAACTTCCCAAGTACACATACCCTAACTTGTTGTTGCTTAATTTCATCATTTGGCTTTCATTACTAGGTTTTGTGAGTTGAATGCTAAGTTGTATTTTCCAAGTTTTTGCTTGGTGGTGAGCCCTTCAAAGCCTAAAAGAACCCCTCCTAGGTCTTCCTTGTTTAGAATTGACTCACCTTTTGGGTTGATAGTCAATCCAATTTGGGATCCCAGGACATTCTTGAATGAACAATTATTTGGGAGAAGTGTGGTGTTCTATGACCTAAACCCTAGATCATCACCCCTCTTTCACCATTGTTCATTTTGGTGAACTTGATAGTTTAGATCATTCATTTTTTGATTTGGAGTCCATTAAAGTCCTAGATCTAGGTTGCATTCATTCTTGCATTTCATCTTGCATTGGTGAAAGTGCATCTAGGATTTTTCATATTTAGTGAAAGTGCATATAGGTTGCATTTTTTCTTTCTTGCATCATTTTATCTCATTGAAAAATTGAAAATTGCATTGTTAATCATCCTAATTGCTTTTAGGAACATTGTTATTGTATTCAAAATTGAAAAAATTGCATTCAACTCTACATCCAATTGCTTGGCATTAGTTACTTTTTCTTGCATTCATTTGCACACTTTTCTATTTCTAAACATTAGGTCCTTGGGTAGGCAACTTGAGAACACTGTAAACAACCCAGATCTTGTTTTTCTAAAAAAATCTCTATTGGGACTAAAACACCCTTCCTAACGTCTTAGTCCCTCTTTGGGTTTTTACCTCAGAATCCTATCTAAGTTGATTACAATTTTTTCTAGTTTTTGGAACCTTCAAATTTCATCATCTGAACCAAGATGCCCTTGCTAGTGTCTTAGTCCCTGTGGAGTTTGAAGTTGCACTTTTCAGGGTTTAGATATGCTTTTTTGTGCTTCTGTTTGTTGTAGTTACTTTCCTGTTTTAGTTTTTTGATTTGTTGGTTCATCAGATTTAGTGAATATAGCTTAATTTGTCTTCCTTCACTGCATTATCAACATTCAAAATGGCATTTACAACATTTCATTTTCAATCTATTCCATAGTTTAATCAGCAAATTATCTTGTTTTAGGTCTAAAAATCTAAAAATGTTTCATTTTTTGAAACTATGCATAATATGGATAAAAGTACTTTTCACTTTTGCATATACAATGTTTACATTCATAAAACTTTGCTTAAGTTTGATAAACACACTTTTCATTTTTGGATATACATTGTTTGCATTCTTAAGGTTTTGCATACATTGCATACAAGTATTGTTCATCTTTGGATACACATTGTTTACATTATTAAAGAATTGCATGAGATGGTTAAAAGTGCTTTTCATTTTTGGTCAAACAATGTTAGTACCTTACCTTTCTAGGAAAACTAAGAAAAAGTTCATATCCCCTCCTTATGAGAGTGTTTTAGTGAAAGAGACCTTGGACAATCCTAACTATCATATTCGTTCTTCTCCTAATATCTCTCCTATTGGTGAAGAAGATATTTTGGTGCTAGAAGAATCAATTAATGAGAGTTTTGAGAGTCCTAGTTGTTTCTCTCCTCTTACCTCTCTTAGTGAACAATACATTAATGAACAAGAAGGAACAACCATAGGTGATCAAGAAGAAACAAGAGACCATTGAAACTTCAACTAGTCTACATTCATCTCCGAACATCTTCATCTCTTGTGATAATGTTCTAGAGGATGAAAGTGTAAGTGAAGGTATGATAGTGTTGGATGATAAAAAATTTCAGATCTATGACAATCCTCTTTATGCTCCCTATCCTATTTTGGAAGACATTATAGGACAAAGGAATGAAATTTCAGATAATCATGATAATTACATTTGTTCTTCTCCTAGTATCTCTCCTAGTTGTGAGGAAGATTCCTTGGTGTTAGAAAATACAACCAATGAAGGTCATGAGGGAAAAATTCTTGGACAAGATAATGACATCATTGATAAGCAATAAAATTCAACCATTGATCATTCCCTTACGTGCGATGAAGTCATTTTGGAGGAACCAATCTTTGAATGTCAAGAACATTTGGTTTGTAGTTCCCCTAACAACTCTCCTACTAGGAAAGATATCATGGTAGAAGATAATGATAACATTGACAATAGTAATTCCTTAGATGAAGATGATTAAGTAACATTAGAATCCTCTTCACTAAGAGATCATGGAAATAATGATACTCTTCTAAGGTTATTCACATTAGATACCCCTTGGAGTACTCTCCTAAGCCTAAACTTATCATTTCTCCACCCTCTAAAAAACCACAAACTCAAAATAAACCTATCCTCATCCTTGAACTACCTAAGAACAATTTTTCACAACAACTGAGTTACAATACCATTGCTCATATATACAATACTAGGAACAATCCACAATCAAGACAAAAAACTTCAACATCCCTTCCATTGCCTAATCCTATCTTACCTGATCCTCCTCATTTACCTTCACATAGTGGGAAGGAGTATGATCTTGTTGAACAACTAAAGAATACTCTTGCTAAGATATCCCTATGTGACCTAACTTAGAATTCAGCTAATTATCACACTATGATTCAAACATACTTGCAACAAGTTCCCATCCCTTGTAATATGCAACCAAATGACATAGCAGCCCTGAATCAAGGAATAAATGCTGCCATTGTTTTCCACCAAAGTGTGCTCCCTCCTTTGGAAGTGCAAAAACAAAATGATGCTTTCAGGATCATAGCTCAATACAATATCACTGTTGGAAAAAAAGAGATAAGCAAGGAGGGTGAATCAGTTGTTACATAATTTAAACTTATTTAACCTTTATCAACCTTTAATCTTAGATCTAATAATTAACAGTTCAAGCATGAATCAACAACTCATCATAAACACATGGACACCAAGATTTTATACGTGGAAACCCTGTTAGGGGAAAAACCACAATGGATGTTAGTCCACAAGATTATACCCTGTTAGAAGTATAATGAAAAATGAATAAGGAATGCACATGCATTTAGACACACTACCTAGAGCTCACTGCTCAAAGGGAAGGCTCAATGCCTTACATAAAAATATCATATTAAATCCATATGATGAGGTTGAACTGAGAAATTAGCTTCTACAAAAGTCTGATGATAGGTCCGATTAGGCACAAAAAAAAATATTCACACTTCACTCATTCTTCATCAAACTCTGCTCTAAAATCAAATGATCTGATCTTTATTCACACATATTTTGCACACACTTCACATACATTCACCGAGCATACCTCACACACTTAAAAATGAAGAAACAATCACTCTTATATATCCACTACATCAATTTACATCAACAACTTTATCGACGACAAATAAAGAATAAATGAATTATAAATCATTGGCCCAATTCATGAACAAATCTCAATGCGCACCAACCTAAGTCACTCACATCATAATGAAGACCTAAATCAACATCCTCGAACATGCCAATTATAAAATATTAATCCACAAGGATCTGCAACACACTACTACCATCATGTCGGCAAAGAACATGAAAAAATTGAACACAGAAAGGAAAATCTTCGATCACGAGCACACCGATCAATGTAGACATACCACAATGATAAAAAATGATCTAGAAACATTATTGAACGTTATAGTAGCATACACAACAACTCAATTTACCACAATTGCATTCTTTTCTTCTAGAAACACTTGCTACAGTAATAGAATAATTGTAGGAACTCAGAGACTCATAAATCGCTCCAAACTTGATGTTTACCACTAAAACTTCTGGACAACATACTAGATAGGCTCAGAAACAAACACTTTGATGTGCAAATTCTGATTAACAACTTACAAAACTTTCCACCATTCTGATCATCACAACTTCACATATTGCTTGCAACATATTCATTCTAATTTTCTCAATATCCTTGACATATACAACCTTCAAAATCATCAATGCTAATAGTGTTGACATCAATGACAACCACATATCAGCAACACAACCACAACATCCAACAATCTCCCCCTTTGGCATTGATGGCAACACATGATGTGAAAAATACTATCAACACAACTAACTCTTCTCAAACTATTCTTCTCCCTTTTACATTACTCTTCTCCCCTTTTCTTCCTCAAGGGTTTTTCACATTTCTCTTCTCCCCCTTTGACATCAATGGAAAAGGTACACAAGCTCTGGACCACATATTTGAATCATCTGACTACTCCCCCTGAGTAGCAACCACCACAACATCAATCTGAAACAAGACCTAACTATGAGTGCACGGGTTGATGCAAAGACTTGCATCTTAGTTCAAATTAGGAGGGGAAATCACCCCTAACTTACCTCTAAGATACTCAAAAGTATCCTTAGGCAATGGTTTAGTAAATATATCTGCAATTTATTCCTTGGTGGGCACATATTCCATTTTGACTTCTTTATCACTCACTTTGTCTCTCAAAAAGTGATACTTGATAGATATATGTTTTGTCTTTGAATGTAGCACGAGATTCTTGGAAATTTTTATGGCACTTGAGCTATCACAAAATATAGCAATAGGTTCATTATACTCAATTCTAATATTTCTCAGCATCTGTTTCATCCACATTACTTGAGTACATTTGTTTGCAGTAGCAATATATTCCGCCTTAGCAGTAGATAAGGAAATGGAATTCTACTTTTTAATTAGCCAGGACACCAACTTCTTCCCCAAGAAGAATGCACCACCACTTGTACTTTTCCTATCATCCACATCTCCTACCCAATCTACATTTGTAAAGGCATTCAGAGTAAGATCATCATCCTTAGGATACCAAAGACCAAAATCAACTGTTCCTTTGAAGTATCTGAAAATTATCTTTATTGCAGTCACATGTGATTCATTTGGACCAGCTTGATATCTAGCAACCATACATACAACATTCATAATTTTTGTTATGCTCTGAGTCAAATAGAGCAATCCACCGATCATTGACATGTACCTTGTTTGATTAGCCTTAGGAGAATCATCATTCTGTGTTAACTTGCATCTGGTTACCATAAGTGTACCAATAGGCTTTGAGTCTTCCATGCCAAACTTTTTCAGTAACTCTCTTAAATATTTGGATTGAGATATGAAGATTCCATCCTCCAACTGAGTAATTTGCAATCCTAAAAAATAATTTTAGCTCTCCAATCATTGACATCTCAAACTCACTTTTCATTTCGTCAACAAACTTCATGCATAAATCATCATCACCTTCAAAAATGATGTCATCAACAAAAAATTCAATCATCAACTCTTTATCTTGATCCATCTTGAAATATAGATTGCTCTTAGCAGTACCTTTATTGAATCCAAGCTTCAACAAGTATTTATCCAATCTAGCATACCAGGCTCTAGGGGCTTGTTTGAGTCCATATAGTGCTTTCTTCAATCGAAAAACCATGTCTTTTTTATCAATCAATTGTAATCTATCCTGTTGCTCAACATAAACTTCTTCTTCTAATTCACCATTTAGAAATGCTGAGTTTACATCCATTTGATAGACTTTTGTAATTCTTGAAAGTAGCATAAACAAGAAATAACCTTATAGTTTCAATTCTAGCAACAGGGGAAATTTTTTCTTCAAAATCAATACCTTCCATCTGTGAGTATCCTTTACATACCAGTCTTGCTTATTTCTGACCACTTCACCTTGCTCATTCAACTTATTCTGAAAGACCCATTTGGTTCCAATCACATTTTTATCCCGAGGTCTAGGAACAAGAATCCATGTATCATTTTTCTCTATCTACATAAGTTCTTCCTTCATTGCTTCCATCCAATATTCATCTTTACATGCTTCATTGACATTGCTAGGTTCAGTCTTGGAAATTAGGAAAAACTCTTCTACAATTCTTCTTCTAGTCTACACACCTTTGTTCTTATCGCTTATGATTTGATTTTCAAAATGATTTAGCTTAACATACCTTGGGACTTTGGGATTCTCTGTAACTTATGGTTCTTCTGTTCTCTCTTCTACACTTCCACTAGCTTCTCCTTCACGACTCTCTTGATTCACCAGAACAATTTGAACTTGATTATGTGTCTGCACATTCTTTCCATTATCTGTACTATCTTGTTGATCATCTGAATCATATCCACAATATCTAGATGATCTAATAGTGTCTTCATCAACTCTAATAGTTTCAATTTCAATCATTTTCTTCAATCTTCTATTGTAGCACTGGTAAGCTTTGCTCTTAGTAGAGTAACCCATAAAGATTCCTTCATCACTTCGAGCATAAAAAATTCCAATATCTTCATCTCTCTTGATATAACATCTACTTCCAAAGATTTTGAAATATTTAACAATAGGATTATAACCAAACCATAGCTCAAAAGGAGTCTTACCAAAATTACCATTTACATTTACCCAGTTGATAGTGTATACAACAATGCTTACAACTTCTCTCCAGTACATATGAGGAAAATTACCTTCCAACATCATAGTTCTAGCAACATCTAGAATTTTTCTGCTCTTTCTTTCAACAAATCCATTTTGCTGAGGGTTCTGAGGAGTAGATAATTGTCTTTTGATTCCATGTTCTTCATAGAATGAATTGAAATCCCGGGAAGTGAATTCACCTCCTCCGTCTGATCTTAATCATTTAACCTTTAAACCTGTCTCATTTTCTTCCATAGCTTTGAAACATTTGAACTTTTCTAGTGCTTCATGTTTTTCTCTTAAGAAAGAAACACATATCATCCTAGAGTAATCATCAATAAGGAACATAAAGTACCTTTCTCCTTGTAGGCTTCTAATTCTGGATGGACCACATAGATCAACATGAAACAGCTCCAATACTCCATAAGAATGATGTTGTTTGCTTTGAAAAGAAATTCTTGTCTTCTTTCCCATCTAACATTCCTTGCATTTAGCGTTAGTTGGATTCACTAACTTAGGTAGATCTTTGACTGCTTGAGTGGAGCTTACTTTAACAATGTTATCAAAATTCACATGACACAACCTCCTATGCCATAACTAGCTTACATCAACTTGAGTAATTAAACACCTTTCACTAACAACACAGGTGAAAAATATTACCTCTTGTCTTTGTACCTAAAGCAATTATATTTCTAGAACTTCCCAATATCCCGCACTTACCATCTTTGAACTAAAGATTGTATCCCTTTTCAACCATCTGTCCAACACTCAACAAGTTATGTTTCAATCCTTGAATATAAAGGACATCATCAGTAATATATTTACCACCAAGAGAAATAGTGCCTCTGCCACAAATCACACCAGCATTGTTATCTCCAAATATTACAACACCACCATCATACTTCTCCAAGCTTAGAAACTTGATTTTGTCACTAGTCATATGATGTGAGCATCCAATGTCAATCACCCACTCATCCTTTTCATCAATTATGGCTGCAAGAGCTTTCTCAATATTCTTATCACTAGCAGATTCAATGGACACCGTACCATTTTCCTTGATAGAAATGAATACCCATCCATCTTCATTTCTAGTTTCTTTATTAGGTTCATGATCAATAACACCTTCTTCAACATAATAACATTTCTTTTGAAATCTAGACTTGTCAGCTTTGTACTTAGAAACTCTTTTAGGACACCTTGATGCAAAATGACCTATCTTACTGCAAGAGAAACATTTAATAGGTAGCTTTCCTTTATACTTATCATGTCCTCTAGCTTCTCTTTTCATAATCAATGCTTCCATCTCTTCTAGCTCTCTTTCTTTATCTTCAATCTATTTCATCTCATCTTCATATTTGAATGTTTTTCTGGAACTTTCTCCCAGATCATCTCTGTTGGCTTTTTCTGGATATAGTAGCTTTAAATGCAGATTCTATCTTAGGGGGAGACTCACCAAATTCACTCAACTCAAAGGCAACTAGTTTACCAATCAACATGTCTCTTGTCACATTTGTTACTATCCTGAGCTCCTCAATAGCATGAGCTTTCATTTTGTAAGAAGTAGGCACTGATCTGAGCACTTTAGCCACAATATCATCTCCATCCATGACTCCAACAACACATCTAATACCCATCACTAGTTCATTCACCTTCTACGTGAAGGAAACAATATTTTCATCTTCACTCATCTTCAAGTTCTCCCACTTGCCTTTCAAAATTGTTAGCTTAGCAATCTTCACTTGTGGATCTCCTTCATATAATGTTTCTAATTTCTTCCAAATCTTATGTGTTGTCTTCAGACCTATCACATTTGTCATCTCTGAATCTGTCAAAGCACTTAGTAATGCTTCTATAGCCCTGATATTAGTTTCAACTTCTTTGATCTCATCAGGAGTAGAGGCCCATTTTGAGGAATATTATATCCATTATTTGTAATCTTCCAGAAAGGTTCACCAATGCACTTCAAATGATACTCCATTTCGACCTTCCACAAAGAGTAGTTTGTACCATTGAATCTGGGACTATCCTTCTTGTATGATGCCATCTCATATCACCTCTAGCTATTAAAATTCTTCAGAGGAATCTGCTTTGATACCAATTGTTGGAAAAACAAGGATAAGAAATTGAGAGGGGGGGTGAATCAATTGTCACATAATTTTAACTTATTTAACCTTTATCAACCTTTAATCTTAGATATGATAATTAATAGTGAGAGCATGAATGAACAACACATCAGAAACACATGAACACCAAGATTTTATACATGGAAACCCTGTTAGGGGAAAAACCATGGTGGATGTTAGTCCACAAGATTATACCCTGTTAGAAGTATAATGAAAAATAAATAAGGAATGCACATGCATTTAGGCACACTGCCTAGAGCTCATTGAAAAGGAAGGCTCACTTCCTTACAGAAAACAATCAGATTAAATCCATTTGATGAGGTTGAATTGGTAAATTAGCTTCTACAAAATCCTGATGACAGTTTCGGTTAGGCACAAAAACACTTCTTCACACTTCACTCATTCTCTTCACACTCTTATTTGAAATTGAATGATCTAATTTTTATTCACACATATCTTGCACACACTTCACATGCATTCATCGAGCATACCTCACACACTTCAAAATGAAGAAACAATCACTCTTATATATCTGCTACATGAATTTACATCAACTTTGTCGGCCACAAATAAAGAATAAATGAATTACAAATTGTCAGCCCAATTCATGAACAAATCTCAATGCTCACCAACCTCAGTTGGTCACATCATAATGAACACATAAATCAACATCCTCGAACACACCAAATATTAAAAGATTAATCCATAAGGATCCGCAACACGCTACCACGATCATGTCGGCCAAGAACATGAAAAACTTGACCACACAAAGGAAAATATTTGATCATGAGCACACCAATGAATGAGAACGTACCACAATGATAAACCATGATCTAGAAACATTATTGAACATCACAGTAGCATACACTACAACTCAATTTACCATAATTGCATTCTCTTCTTCCAGAACCACCTGCTACAGTAATAAAATAATTGTAGGAACTCAGAGACTCATAAATCACTCCAAACTTGATGCGTACCAATAAAAATTCTGGACAACATACTAGATAGGCTCAACAACAAACCTTTTGATGTACTAATTTTGATTTAAAACATACAAAACTTTCCACCATTCTGATCATCATAGCTTCATAGATTTCCTGCAACATATTCATTCTAATTTTTTCAATATCCTCGACATATACGGCCTTCAAAATCATCAATGCTAATAGTGTTGACATCAATGACAACCACATATGAGCAACACAACCACAACATCCAAAAAGCACAGGGATAAAATGAACCCTTTTTGACAATGGCTCAGCCTTAAATGTGTGTAGTACAAACCTTTTTTGGATAAGCTTGGTGTTGATAAATCAAAAATCCTACCTACCTCTTTATCTATTAATGGCTTTGATAACGTGCAAAAACAACCGCTTGGTGTAATAAATTTACCTATTAAAGCTAGAAAGGCCACATTAGAAACACCAATCCATGTTATGCCTCATGATCCTTCATATAATCTTCTTTTAGGCAGACTGTGGATTCATACAATAAATGGGGTTCCTTCCACTCTTCATCATAAAATGAATTATGTCTGCAACAACAAAGTGTATACACTCGAAGCTGACCCTGATCCAAATAGTTGTTTGAACATTGAGAAAAACAAAGAGAATCATTTAAACACATTGACACCAACTACACAAGTGGAACCCATGCAAGAACAAAAAAAAGACAGATGCCCTAAACCTTTCAAAATGATATCTCTAGATGATTTGGGATTGTTGAATTTCAAACCAACATTCATGGGAGAAGACAAGATCATAAACAAAGAATCTGAAAAGGGAAAATAAAAGGTAGTAAAATGTCAACACAAAATATGGATGACTGTTCAAAAGCATCCACCTCAACCACTTTAGAAGAAGAAGAAAATTATACAACATATTTTAATGAGATAGACTAGCAACAACCGCCGAATCCTAAAGAAATGAAAAAGATTTATGGAAGAGGTTATGAGCTTATGAAACAACTAGGATATAGTGGAAAAGGATGTGGTGTTAGAGAACAAGGTATTTGTGTCCCTATTAAGCCTCACACGCAAGAAAAGACTAGTGGTCTTGGTTATTGTCCTTTGATAGAAATCAAGCCATCAAACAAACCTTCACTCAATATAAACACTCTAACAAAATATTCTTCTAAGCCGACTTTAAAAATAGTGCATCTTGAATTGATGGACACTAGCGGTCTTGATTGTTATCATTTGCAAGAAACAAAGAAATCCTCGCTTAACATAAATTTCATCGCGCAAAACACTTATGATTCAAATTCTATAGATTTTACATCTTCCTTTAAAGAAGAGAAAAATAATTCACAATCTAAAGAGTCTTGTGTAGGTATGACAACTAATACTAAGCAAGAGATATATTTGCCCCAAAATAATGATACATCCTCTAATTTTGATCAAGAGGGTATCTTGTCGAGACTCCTCCATGATCATTTGATATCCCTGCCTCCAAGAACACAAAAGAAATTTTACTACAAGAATTCATTTTGTGCATATCATAGAGTTCATGGTCATTCTACAAATGAATGTAATGCTTTAAGTGAAAAAATTGAACATCTTAAGGAGTGTGGTACTCTTCCTTGTGTTGAAGCACCTAATTCCTCCAATTGATACTGATTTTCAATCTAGCATGTTTCTCATCAATCATTTCAACTGACCCTTGTCCTGCACTAAGTGGGGCAAGGGGTTAGGTAGCTTTGTCCTCGTATGTCACTTGTCGTTGCCTCTTTTGGCTAGTTGATCACCTTTCATGTATATGTAAGAGAAAGCTTAGGATGTGGATGAAATACCTTTATTTGGATTGCATGTGACATACTCTCATGTCTTCTTCTACTACTTTAAAGCAATTTCTCACAATAATGGTGTTAGCAACTGCTTTAAAGTGGGGGAATACATCAACACTCATGTTTCATTGCATGATTTTATTTCTTCTTGTGATGCATTCTTTTTTTGGTGGTGTCATTGGGTTTAATTTCCTCCGAGAGTGTGATATTTCTTTGAATTGTCCTCTCTTGGAGACGTTAAGCATAATGTTCCCTAAGATGAGACCTTGCACGAACTAAGTAAATCCCTTCAAATATCTCTCTTTCTTGCTACATTGTATTTTTGTACCTTATTAAAGTCATAGAGGTATGTCTTTGATATGGTTCCCTGAGGCTCACCTAGTGAACAACTAGCTTCACTAGCCCTTGTGAGCGTGCATTTTTCTTTTTGTCCTTATCATAGTCATGGGGGTATGACTTTGATATGGACCTCTTGGGGCTCACCTAGTGGACAAATAACTTCACTAGCCCTTGTGAGCATGCACTTTGTTTGCATAGTGGACAACGCATTCCAATTATAAACCTTTTTTGGAAAAACATCCTAGACCCGGTCCATAGCGCGTTGGATGGCTAGTCGAAGCTTGATCCATTACATTTTTCTTTTTCTTTTTCCTTTTTTCTTTTTCCTTTTTCTATATTTGATGGTGTACGTTTGAGATCTGGTTATGGCTTCATATATCATTCACATGCATGTTCCTTTGTGCCTATGTTGGTTTGTCATAGGACCTTGATCTTGGGGACTTTTCCACCGTCTTGGTTATTGTCATCCTATCTTACTAGAATTTGTTCATTTGAACCCCTCTTGATTGTGTGGTTGGCTACTTTAGTGTGAGATTGAAGCAAGTTCATCCTCTCACTAAAGTGGGGGCTAAATGTAGTGTAGGAAAATGTATACCCTTGTATTTTCACACTTGTTTGGGTCCACCTTGCTTTATTTATCTTTATTTATGTCTTAATTGGTCCTATTTTGCATCCACAAGACTAATGAATTACATATTTTTATGGCTAATCCTGACAAACATTAAAAGATAAATGATAATTGAATGATTCTGGTTGTGTCCCAAATTTTTGGGTTGGGACTAAGACACCATCTAGGGCGTCTTTGTGCCCCAAAGATCTTCAGACCCTGATTTCAAATGAACCTTAAATTGGACCCTTTTTGGTGTTTGTGCCCTGAGTTTCAGGCCTCGAGACTAAGACACCACATAGGGAATCTTAGTCCCCCTCAAGTTATTTTCGGGATTTAATTTAAATCTTGGAGGGATTTAGACTCCTTTAATTAATGAATTCATATGTCGGCTTGTGGTGGTGTAATTTTAGAATATCAAGCATGGATAAGTATAAATACAAGGTTCTTTCACTCATTTTAATCCTAAGCATTCATGAGATCATCTAAGACCTTTTTGAGAGAATTCATCATAGTATAATTGAGTTCAAAAGAGCATTTGAGAGAAATCCATCAAGCATTTGGAGCCATCATCAAGATTCAAGCATCATGTGTATTTTTGAGCTAACATTTGTGATGTAGGTTTTTGATTCAAGCAATCAATTCAAGTCAAGATTATTCAAACATTCATTCAATTCAAGATCTACATTCAAGCTAGCCATCTCACACAAGTTTGCAGACTTCATAAAAAGGGTTTGGTGAGTTGTAACATAGAACTTTGTTCATTCATCATTTCCCTCCATTATTCCATTTCATTTCAAGGTTTAATTACCAACAAGGGGTTTGACCAAGGAAAACCCCCATTTACTAACAATCAACAAGTTTCTCCTCTCTTGTGTATTTGTGTTTATAGATTTAGGTTGAAGACTTGAAGATCATTTGAAGTGAAAAGTTGCAAAGAAAAGTTGTTATCTTCATAGAAACTCACCTAAAGACCAAATCTGGAAGTTTCAAGACCTGAGATATGAGAAAAAGGAAGTGCAAACCTTGAGCCTCAAGATCACATTCAGAGATTTCAAAAATTCAAGATGGGACTAAGACAACAGTAAGGGTGTATTATTCTTCCAAGTTGAATTTTGTAGAGATTCTTTTGGATCCTATTTCGATATCTGAATATTCTGTATTTCCCTTGAAAAATAGTAGCAGGACTAAGATAACAGTAAGGGAATCGTAGTCCTCCCTATCATATTTTGACATCATTTTTTCATTTCCAGAATCCTCATCACATTTCCAGACTTCCTAGGTACACATACCCTAACTTGATGTTGCTTAATTTCATCATTTTCATTCATCATTTGTCTTGTATTACTAGGTTTTGTGAGTTGAATGTTAAGTTGTCTTTTCCAAGATTCTGCTTGGTGGTGAACCCTTCAAAGCCTAAAAGAACCCCTCCTATGTCTTCCTTGTTGAGAATTGACCTGCCTTTTGGGTTGATAGTCAATCCAATTTGGGATCCTAGGACATTCTTGAATGAACAATTGTTTGGGAGAAGTGTGGTGTTCTATGACCTAAACCCTAGATCATCACTCCTCCTGCACCATTCTTCAATAACCTATTAATTTATATGACATAGCTCATCTATTGGTTAGAGAACAAATATTATTATTACAATACTTTTTAACCAAAAATGTTTATAAAATGATGTATCAAATTTCTTATTGATTGAGGAATTACACATTGTGATATTATCAACTAATGATTTTTTATTTCTTATTACAACCTTCACATTGTTTAAGACATACAATAATTCTACTTATAAATTTTTAATCTATTAATATATATTTTAAAATAGTAGAGGAAAAAACAAGTATGATGGTACAAAAATATTTTTTACTATTTTAAAATTGAGCCATTTAATAAATTTAACACTTAATAGTCTTTAGGGAAGCATGTGAGCTAGAGAATAGTTATTCACCACTTCACTAAGATCATGTCCCATTTCTAGTCAATCTAGTCCCATTTCCAGTCAATCTAAGTCCATACATATTAGGCTTCTACTTGTGTCTTCCCTATGCCCATCCATCATTTATTTTTCATTTTTGAGTATGCATTTTCTTCCAAATTTCATCTTCCCTTGTACTTGTTAGAGTTCCAGACTTCTCCATCCTATCATGTCTCTATTTGTTGCTTGTCTCACCATTGCACTTTTCAAATTTCTCCATCTTATCATGCTTGTTGCTCGACCTTGGATGCCTCATCCTATAGTTTGAGTCTTGCAATATGGATAATCCCTAATTCCTAATATTTCTTCCTATGTTTCTTCTCCCCTCCTAACTCCCCAACACATGGTGTACTTTTCTTAGTAGTTTATTTTTGGTGCATTTTTTAAAGTGGCATATTTCTTTCCCATAATTATTGTTCAATTTGAAGTTGCAAGTGTACATGGTAATTAACCTATTGTAATTTTGGAGTCCATATAAGAGTGAATATTTTCATCTTGAAGGATCATCTATGCTTTACCAAATTGTTTTCAAAATCCATTTTGAGTACTTGTGTTTGACTATGGGAATCTTAGGATAAAACACCTAGTGCTTTCAAAAGATGATCTCATAAAAAGTTTGTATTTGAGCTTCATTAGATGAAGACTCTAGTTGCATTGTATTTATCTAATTTACCATCAATTTTGGTTAGACTATTGTTGTAGTTAATGATATTGAAGAACTATTTATATGTAATAAAATCATTATTTTGATAAGAAAGAGATCAAGATTTACCCCTATTATTTAAATCTATTGACTATAATATGAATATTATGATTATTTTTTATCATTTTTGTTTGTGTATAGGGGTGAAAATTAGGGTGGACCCAAATGCATAAACAAGTGGATCTACCACTTATTTTTCTAGGGCCCTAAACACCTCAAATTGTGTAAAGTAAGATGCTAATGAAAATCAGAAATGCAATCTAACTATTATAGCAATTGTGGGGGATGTTTTTAGAGAATAAAAAAGTTGTGTATCTAGCCAAAAATTTGTTGTTTTTGAGCTATGGAGGACTCATTCGCCTTTAGTGGTGAATGGGTCCTTTTAGGGTTTCAAAAAACTGATTTCAAGATCCCGTACCTTGATTTCTACACTCTTGAAATCCATATTATCAAGTTTTGGAAGTTTGTATTCAATTTTGTAGAGATCTTTATATGATCTTACACTTTGAATGAAAACTTTAGAAACTTTGCAAATTTGACAATCTTGCTCCAAATCTTGCTCCAAATTTTGCTCCACTTTCTCTTCAACCTATAAATCTGAAATTATACACTCAAGGGAAAGAAAATCTTGTTGATTTGTTAGTGAATGGGGGTTTTCCTCAGTCAAAGCCCTTGTAGGTAATTAAACCAAATGATGAAATGAAGGAAATGAAGCATGAACATGAAATATGTAAATGATATCACCTTGGATGATGTCTTGTGAATCAAATCTGCATACTAACATGTAGTGGCCATGAATAATGCATATCTTGGATGTAGGATGATGTTTTTAAATGGATCCTCAATGAAACATTAAATTCTTATCTCAACACACATGCATGAATTAAACCCTTGATATGATGATATGATCTTGAATTGCTACAATAAACACTTGAAATCTACCTTATGAATGCTCTTGCAATGCTCTTATGAACTCCAATTTTCTATAATGCTTGAATTCTTGTAAGTCTAGGATTTCTTAGGATGAAACTAGGTGAATTAACCCCTTATTTATACTAAATTAGGATATTAACCTTGAGATTCAAAGAATTAAGTCTGACACCAGATTTGGGAAGAAAAATAATTAAATTCCCGCTAGAATAAAATTCAAAAATTAGGGTCTCATTAAGGGAGGACCCATTCGACACCAAAGACAAATGGGTCTTGGCTAAGTTTCTAGGACCAAGCTTCGGGAAGCTAAAAGAAGTCCAAAAACCCATTCCAGATCAACTAAGAAAGGGGGGTCCTGTTAAGGGAGGACCCATTCGCCATTTAGGGTGAATGGGTCCTCACTCATCTTACTAGGACCAAAATTTTCCCAATGAAATAATTTGTTAGTTAATTTATGATTGCCGGGAAAGATCTTCGGGAGGTGTCAAAACTAAGTCCTAAATAGGGGGTTAATAACTCCAATTAACCATAATGAATTAGGATCACCTAGATAAGAGTGAAAGTACTTTAAAACACTTTACAACACTTAAACAGGGTACACATTATGTTCATTTTTATTGAAAAGGGGCCCATTAGGCTTAATTAAGCAAATACATCCTAGAAAAGTGTGAAAGTGTGTTACAACACTTTACCACACCTTTGCAAAGGATAAATTAAGGCATGTTTTAGTTAAATAAAGGTCCTAGAATAGTGTGAATGTGTACAACACATTAAAACACCACTCCAAAACATCATTAATTCAACTTTAATGTTATTTATCAAATCAAGTGTGAAAAATGATTACTTTTTTTGACACTACATTTTGCCCCCACTTTAGTGAGAGGATGAACCCATGTCAAACTCACACTAGAGTAGACATTCAAGACACTTAAGTATGCAACAATAGAAAATATACATGATCATACCCTTACAAAGGCCAAAATAAATAAAAATAAAGGATCAAGCACAACCGATTCAACATGATGTGAGGTGGTGGTTGTTTGTCCATAACATATGCTGCTCACTCTAGGGCAGTGGAACTTAAGTCTGTCCACTAGGTGAGTTGTCCTAAAATATGTATGCTCACTCTATGGTAATGGAACCTCAGTCTTTCCACTAGTCGAGTTATCCCAATGAGGTGGAAAATGAGAGAATCATATTATCCTCTCATACCATACCAAAGTTATCCTCCCGACAACTTTGATAAAGTACCACAATGTAAATTCTTTTGAATGTCATGTAAAAAAAATTGCTAAAGGGAATTTTGGTTTGTTCATGTAATGGTCTACCTCTTAGGGGTCATTGTGCCTAATGTCTCCAAGAGAGGAAAAGTCAAAAGTGTCAGATCATCACCCATGGGATGCCTCATTCAAATCATGCCATGTCAATAGATCTTACACTCTTGGACGACATCAAACCCAATGACACCACCAAGAAGAGGACACATCACAAGAAAAAGGAAAATCATGCCATGAAATTTATCAAAAGATGTCATCGTTGTATGCCCCCACTTTAAAGCAGTTTCTACACAGTCACTGTGAGCAATTGATTTAAATTAGCCAATGTTTTTGTCCTAATACATGAGAGCTTTCCTCAGAAAACCCTATGACAAGTCATATGTTTCAGAAGAAAGCTGCGTCATGAAATAGGAAGGAAGGGTTTCCCCCATAAATACATAAGGGATCTATGGATTTGGGTCAGTATGTCTATGCTACAATGTTTTCATAGAGCATGGAACTGTCATCATTCCCCAAATACAAAGAAAAACCTTTCGGGTGAACATGGAAGAAACATGAATGTCTCAACGCCTTGTGTCATCCTTAAAAGGAAAACATAAGAAAAATGAAAAAGATAAAGAAAAACATTTTGGGTTAACATGGAAGATACATAAATGTCTCGACGCCTTGCATCATCCCCAAAAGATAAACACAAGAGAAATGAAAAATTCTTACGACATAGAGAAGAATGAAGGTACATATAGAAGAATTTACAAAAGAGAGAGGAACATCAAACAAAACATCATAGGGGATCACATTACACACATGCAATCACAAAGAAAAATTAAAATAGAAAAAAATGCTAGCAAGGCACAGGCGATTCAACCTAAAGCAGGTCATCTGCCTCCCAATCTTTGTCGATATAAAGAAAAGATAGGTGAATCGCCAAAGGGACAAGAGCAAGTGTTGAACTAGGAAACACACCAAGTTCAACACTCTTATTAGGAGATTTTCCATTTAAGTTCATGGAAGAAGAAAATAATGTATTCAATGCATCATGCACTTGTTCATCAATTTTTGCAAAATCAATTTCATCATCTAAGTTAATCACAATAGGAGGTCAAATAAGAATGTCTGTATAATGTTATTTTTTATGTGGTGATGAGGGTTGAGAGTAATCATGCATTGCTTCATGTAGGTTTGGATTTTGATTTTCTATGTTATTGTTGTTTTCTTGAGTTTGCAATCTATGAGAAATAACACGATGTCTATGTCTACACTCCCTAGAACTTCGATTTCTTTTTAGTTTATTGTCAATTTGTTTTTGTGTAAGAGTGGATTTGTCAATCATAGGTTCCTTCTCTTCCTTGGGCAGACTAGAAGAAACAACAAGAGGTTTCTCAACACCTTTCTCTTTGACTTTGTAAACTTGCTTGACTCTAGGAGGGACAATGGGATTGCTTGTATTATCTCATGGCCTCTTGTGGGAAATTAAAGGAGGTTTGTCTAAAGATTGTTCTTGTATGGTCAAAAGTGTTTTTGGTTTAATCATTGTCTCATCAAGGATGGTGGGTTTGGTTATAGGTTGAGTAATGTTGTGAAGGGATAGTTCTGCTATTTTCTTTGCCTTAAATTTTTGATATGATTTGAAAAATAAATCTTCACGAGGCTTGATAGGTTCCATAGGCTCAGGCCAAAAGTAGTTTAGTGAAAAATTCCCTTTTTCCGAGGCAAGATTTAATCCGCTATGATGCACAGTGAATATGTCATTTCAAAATTGAAAATTTAGACATTTATGTACAATTGAAGGGACAACACTCATGAAGCGAAGCCATGGATAGCCTAGCTTCACATGAAATTGGTCCGATTGTGGGATGATGGAGAATGAGGAAAATAAAATTCCTTATGTGTCTTGATCCATGCTTTCAGTTGTCATATGCATTTTGATATAGCTCATGCACATATAAGAATTCTTGTATGATCACATTCTCTCCAGAGATGGGATCAATCAATATCCCATTAGTGGGCTTATTATTGATTCGACAAACTATGTAAAGAGGGCCATTAGGTGCACATTTATGTATTTCATTTTTTGAGAAAGCAATGTCAAGAGGTTGTTTGTTCAAACCCTTATGAGGTCTATCTTTGATAAATGCTATCAAGTTATTCATGGGATATTGTTCAATGGTATTCATATTTTCATCATTCGTGTCGACATTCATCACATCATTCTTTGTTTCACTAGCTTTGACAAATGAAATATTGTGCTTAGGCATGGGATTTATAAAGATTTGCAAACTTTGATTAGGAGGAGCTATAGACTTATTGCCTTGGTCATTCACACCTCTAATTAGTAAATGATTAGAATCAATAAGGTCTTTTACAAGATATTTAAGACACTTATAGTATTTTGTACTATGTCCATTTGTTTGATGGTAATGACAATAAGCATTTTTTCAAAAGCCTTTAGGTAATGGAATAGTAGGATCACGTTCTCTAATAGGAGGTAAGGTAAGCATGTTTTTGTCAATAAGCTGCAACATGATATTGTGAAGGGTATTGGGTAAAGGAGTGAACTCTCTCTCTATCCCTAAAATTAGTTCTTACTTTTATAGCAGCTACTTGATTGTTGTTATGTTGACTTGTTTGAGGAGGATTTAATTGTAAAAATTCCTTTTTTTTTTTTTTTGAATTGTTGATAATTATTTTGAGTTGTGGATTCATAATTTTCAGGATGACTAGGGGGATTTTTAACATCACAACCGCCAATCAAGTTTTGATGGTCACGAAGGGCTGTACTTAATCATGTGAAGGATGGAAACCTCAACATCTCAATTTTTCTTTAGATTTTATATTGTAATTTGTAAATTAATAGTCTTTGAAGGTCACCATCAGGAATCTTAATGTTCACTTGAGAATAAAGTATTTGATATCTTCCTATGAAATCAGTCACTTTCTTATCCTCTTTCTCCTTGCATGTCATTAAATCAGCAAGGGTCATCTTGGGACCTATGTGAATATGGAAGGGGTTATAAAAGGCATTGAAATAAATTCATTGAATGAACTAATTTAATTGTTTAGTAAAGATGAAAACTAATCTAAAGGAGTATCCTTCAAAGATCTAGGGAATAGCTTGGCCAATAGTTTATCTTCAAAGATGAAATCACTACACAAGGTTGTGAAGATGAAAACATGGCTTGTAGGCTCTCATTTCCCACCATATTTCTCAAATTGAGGGACCTCTATTCCTTGTGGCATTTGTGCTCTTAATATGTTGAGGGAAAATGAGGTGGACTTGATGTATTGCAAAGGTTGGTCGTTATTGTTCTATTGTAATGTTGCCACTTGTTGAAAAGATGCCATGGATTGCAAAAGTGAATTAATGAGAGGGTCATTTTGGTTATAAGGTTAAGGGGAATAAGGTGGTGTAGTGTATGCATGTGGAGGGCTAGTGAATTGTAGGTTATTGAAGGTGGATATTTGAGGGGGTATTGTATTCGAAGGCACGAAAGTGGAAGGAATTCCTGTGGGAATACCTATGGAAGTGTATATGGTGCTAGTGGGTATGGCTATTGTGGTTGGTTGAATGGTGTTTGTGGGTTGAAAGTTTGTTGTAGGTTGGAATGTTGTTTCAAGTTGTAATGTTGTGGTAGGTTGGAATATTGTTGTAGGTTGTGTACTAGTGTATGTAGGGATGGACATTGCTATTATGGAAGACGGGATTGGAATTCCACCTTGGATTTGAGTAGACCACAAAGCTTGAGTAGAAGTGGTAATGGTAGGGATGGTTTTGGTAATCTTAAGGACATTGGTTGTAGTAGGTGAATTCATGGGTAATGAAGTATGCAAACTATGAGCCATGGAGGGTTGATTCTCAACACTATCAGAAAGAGAGTTAGAGCACCCAAGATCCATGACAAGTGAGATATCACTGGATGACATGAGCCTTGAACTATGACTTATAATAGTATTGTGAATAGGACACCAAGTTGTAAATCTCATACAAGTTTTACAACCCCAGTGTGCAAACCCTAGAACGACAAAGGGGCAATGCAATAACCTAGAATGAAATGCAATATTTCAGAGTCTAAGCAATGAAATTTTCTGATCAAACAATGTAATAAGCTGAAAATAAAATGTTTTGATGCAATTTTGAACTTTTAACAATGCACTAAAATGAAGCAATTTAAGCTAAATGCAATGAAATTGATGAAACAACAAATCAGGAAATTGAAATAACAAGATAAATGCACCAAACAAAAGCTAAAAATTAAGATTTTAGTGTCTTGAAATTATAGATCTGTAGCTAATAGGGACTCATTTTCCAGTAAGGGTGAATGGGTCCTAGTTAGGTCTTTCTAGGATCTTTCTATGGATTTCAGAGTCAATTTTAATGCCTTTTCAGATGCTAGAAGGTATAGATTAGACCTCATTAGGGACTTATTAACAAGTATAGGTGAATGGGTCATGGTTAGGTCTTTTTAAATTATTTTTTAATGATTTGCAAGCTCTTAGGATATATCTTTCAATTTCAGGTTGTAGACAGTGAAATGCAACTTCAAATTTTCTAGAAATTCAATTAAAAAATGCAATAAAAAGATGAAATGAAAGACCTAGGTTGAAATGCAATTTTGTTTTGATTCTCAAATACAAATGAATGGGATCTAAATGAGATGCAAAATGATTGATTTGTTTCTATAATTTTCAGATTTAAGAAGTGCAAAACAATGCAAATATAAACCCTATATGATAGTCAAGATTTAAATGCAAAAGAAGAAACCCTAAATGAGATCTTAATTCAATGCAAATGTAAGTGCAAGAATTAACTTAATATGCAATGAGAAACTAAAAAAATCAAAAAATTACAATGTTGAATGAGTCGGGTTCACCAAATAATGTATAGGGGGTGAAAAGTAGAGTAGACCTAAATGCATAAACAAGAGGATCTACCACTTATTTTTCTAGGCCCCTAAACACCTAAAATTATGTAAAGTAAGATACTAATAAAAACTAGAAATGTAACCTAACTTTTATAGCAACTATGGGGGATGTTTTTAGAGCATAAACAACTATGTACCTGGCCAAAAATTTGTTTTTTTGAGCTATGGAGGACTCATTCTCCTTCAATGGCGAATGGGTCCTTTTAGGGTTTCAAAAAAGTGATTTTAGGATCCTGTACCTTGATGTCTACACTCTTCTAATCCCTATTATCAAGTTTCAGAAGGTTGTATTCAATTATGTAGAGCTCTTTCTTTGATCTTGTACTTTGAATGACAACTTTAGCAACTTTACAACTTTGACAATCTTGCTCCAAATCTTGCTCTAGTTGATCCTCAACCTATAAATATGCAATTATACACTCAAGGGAAAAGAAAAATTCATTTGTTAGTGAATGGGGGTTTACCTCAGTGAAATACCTTGTAAGTAATTAAACCAAATGATGAAATGAAAGAAATGAAGCATGAACATGAAATATGTAAATGATATCACCTTGGATGATGTCTTGTGAATCAAATCTGCATTCTAACATGTAGTGGCCATGAAGAATGTAGATCTTGGATGTAGGATGATGCTTGTAAATGGAACCTCAATGCAACATTAAATTCTCAACTCAACACACATGCACGCATTAAACCCTTGAAATGATGATATGATCTTGAATTGCTGCAATAAACACTTAAAATATTCCTTATGAATGCTCTTGCAATGCTCTTGTGAACTCTATTTTTCTATAATGATTGAATGCTTAGAAGTATAGGATTGCTTAGGATGAAACTAGGTGAATTAACCCCTTATTTATACTAAATTAGGAGATTAACCCCAAAACTCAAAAATTTAAGGCCGACACTAGATTTGGGAAGAAAAAAATTTAAATTCCCACTAGAATGAAATTCAAAAATTAGGGTCTCATTAAGGGAGGACCCATTCGCCACCAAAGGCGAATGGGTCTTGACTAAATTTCTAGGACCAAGCTTTGGGGAGCTAAAAGAAGGCCAAAAACCCATTCCAGATTAACTTTGAAAGGGGGGTCCTGTACGGGAGGACCCATTCGCCATTAAGGGCGAATGGGTCCTAGCTTAGCTTATCATAGGGCAAGAAAATTCCTTGTGTCTTGATCCATGATTTCAGTTGTCATATGTATCTTGATATAGCTCATGCTAATATAAGATTTCTTCTGTGATAAAATTCTCTCCATAGACGAGATCAATCAATATCCCAATAGTGGGCTTATTATTGATTTAGCTAGCTATGTAAAGAGGACCATGAGGTGCACATTTAGGTATGTGATTTTGTGAGAAAGCAATGTCAAGAGGTTGTTTGTTCAAGTCCTTATGAGGTCTAGCTTCGATAAATGCTATCAAGTTATTTGTGTGATGTTGTTCAATGGTATTTGTATTGTCATCATTCATGTCGACATTCATCACATCAGTCTCTATTTCACTAGCTTTGACAAATGAAATATTGTGCTTAGGCATGGGATTTGTATCTTGACAGGGGGTTAATAACTCCAATTAACCAAAATTAATTAGGACCACCTAGATAAGTGTGAAATTACTTTAAAAAACTTTACAACACTTAAACAAAGTACACATTATGTTCATTTTTATTGAAAATGGGCCCATTAGGGTTAATTAAGCAAATACATCCTAGAAAAGTGTGAAAGTGTGTTACAACACTTTACAACACCTTTGTAAAGGATCAATTAAGGCATGTTTTAGTTAAATAAAGGTCCTAGAACAATGTTAATGTGTACAACACATTACAACACCACTCCAAAACATCATTAATTTAGCTTTAATATTAATTATCAAACCAAGTGTGAAAAATGATTACTTTTTTCGACACTACAATTTGAAATGTAATGATATTGTTGATGCACAATTTATAATAGTTTTAAATTTAAGTTATCTAAGATGTGATTGAATGCTAGGGCCATAAGTGTTGTTATTCAAATAATAAGTATTTGTGGAAGGTTAAGAATTGGATTTACATTATTGTTTTTGGCCTATAATAACTGGTAATCTTGCTAGCTATTGTATTTAGAGTTTAACTTTACATTTTTTGTTTTATGTATTACAATGACAAAGTAACTAAATTCCACTCGAGGGAGACCAAGAAACAAGGCTAACCTATAAATGTTATAGAGACTCAACCATCTCCATAAAGCCTATTTTAGATCATAATAGTATTGTAATAGAGAGGATTTTCTACTCCCGAGTCTCTAGGATAGAGAAGAGTCTACAAGGAGTGAATGGCTCTCTATTACCTTAGGGATAAAATCTCAAGTTATGAAAGATGACTAAGGGAGAGTTTATGCAATGTTTTTGGGTTTTTATGATTGTTTATGAAAAGAGAACTTCAAAAGCTAAGTGAACAAATATCAGAGGCCTTGGGAGAAAACAAGCTCTCGGCCAAAGGAAGAAAGCATAAACCAATGAAAATAACATGACACACTAGCGTCTTAGTGGCGTGTTGGCATCTCATATGGACTAGAGACAAATTCAACCACCAAAAACACTTAGGGTCTACTAACTACTCAAAAAATAAAGTTTGATAGTTTAACTAGACTAAACAAAATACTAGAAATACAAGAAAATCACAAGAAGAAGAATACTAAATGACAAACAAATAAACTATTTATCTAAATGACAAGAAGTGGAAGAAAAGGGATGAAATCATAGATAGTATAGCTATGAAGCCTCTTGAAAATCTCCTCATGGACAACCTACACACACATGGAAATAGTAAAAGTGTTAGGGTTATTTTTGAGTCTTTCCTTGGTCAAACCCCCACTTTGGTGTTTCCGCCTCTATGGGTAGCCAAAAAGATAAAAATACAAAGAAAGATAGATAATGAAAATGATAAGACAAGAAATAGAACATGCAAGATGAAAATATGCTATTCAATAAGTGTGATCCTAATAAAATGTTGCTTCCTAAAATGTGAGATGTTAGATAAAACTAATAGTGCAATAAAGAAACAACAAGATAATAGGGCACCTCAATAAGATTAGCCTAAGAAAATGAACAACATAGAAGTAAGATAAACAAATTGATTGCTGTTATACCTTCATGTTGTTGCTTCCTTGGTTGGCCCTTGATGTTGAAGTCTTGTGTGCTCCTTGGATGATAATGGATTTTGAATGGATGCACGATGAATTGGTGATGCTAAATGCTATGGTAGATGAAAGCTTGAATGACAATTTTACAAGAGTTTTGTTGCAAAAGACTTGATTCTTTTTTAAAATGAGAGAAATGAGGGGTATTTATAGGCTAATTGGAATTCTCTAGAGAATTCAACGGTTGGGATTGATCCAACAAAGATCAAGATGAAGGGATATGGTGAGTTGAGGACTCACAAGCCCTCACATCTTGACATGTGGAAGGTGAGATGTCTTAGGGTGGAGTGATGTGGAAATGAGGTGGAAGGGAAGTACATGAGGTGGATCTTGGGGGATGAGAAGATTCCTTGGAGGAATAAAAGTGAATTAAAAATTCACAATGATTAGAAGAATCTAGTGGATAAGAGAGGGTCTCCAAAAAGCTGGAGATTTGTCACATGTGGGTGATGTGACAAGTCCAAGGTTCTAGAAGCCCTTGGCACATGTGAAGTGACAAGTCAAGGCTTCTAGAATCTTGCATGGGGGATGGGGAAGACCTTGGAAAGATAAAAGTGAATTAAAAATTCACATGGGGAAGAGAGGAACCTTGGGAAAATAAATGTGAATTAAAAATTCACATGGGGAAGAGAGTCCAGGCTAAAAATGGTAAGTGGGAAGGTTGACCAGAAAAGGTAAGCCAAATGTGGCTAATGATTCTGATTAAGGTTGTGCAAACACAGGATTAAGGTAATTAATTAGAGATTAGAGGCAAGTGGGAGATTATGGAGGATGTGACACTTAATCAAGATTAATCACAGATTAATTAATTTAATCCAGATTAGACAAGGAGAGAGAAAAAGATGAATTAAAAATTGGTTTTAATTCAAATGGGTTAAAAGACTAAATCAAATAATTTGTCATATTTATTTAATTTAGAGAAGAAAATGGGGTAATGCAAAGTATTTAATTTATTTAATTAGATACTTTAGGAACCTTAGGCAAAAAATTAAATAATGATTAAATAGATTATTTAATCACTATTAATGGAATAGATGAATAAAGTAGACAATTTTGATCATATGGAAGTGATCAAATTTCGATGTCTATAATAAGAATGATAAAGGAAATAAAGGAAATGTTATCCTTGATCCAACAAGATTGGTGAAGCTGGGAGGAAGAGCAATGCTTTGAGAGCGTGGGATGAACGTGCAAGAACATGATGTTGAAGAGCTTGAACCAACAAGAAAATATGTAGAGTTGTAGGGAGAGAGTGAAAATGCTGAGAAGTAAGAATGAAGTTCTAGAATGAGAGATTGAATGCTAAGGAATGAGAATGAATGAGTGAGAGGGACAAATATGAATTCAAATGAGAAATTGTATGCAAGAAGGTCATTTTTGGGTGCACCTACGACTGCGAGGCGTTACACTTTGTAGGCAAGTGACAGTGTAACGTCCAAATGGCCATAAGATCAAGAATCTTGTTAGGATGTTCATGAGACATGTAAATGTCTATGCAGCGCAGAAGTGTCCTTGAAAAAAATTCCAACACCAATAGAAAATGATAAGGTGAGAGACAAAAATGAAGGCTAGAAAGGTGGGTATTCACATTATCATCTTATTAAGCTAAAGTGAAGGTTGATGTAATGTGAAATTGCATAAGGGTGTGATTTTATGACATTACATTTTTCCCCCACTTTAGCGAGCATACGTATCTTAAACATGTGCAAGCTAAAGTAGAAAGAGATTAAAGAGAATATACCCAAGATGAAGAGGAAGTAGATCTTCAATCTAGTATATGTGATGCAGAGAATATCAACTAGGATGCAAAGAGGACACAAATATTTGATCTTGCAAAGCTAACTACAATCCCAACACAAACATTTTATTTGTAGAAAAAAATGTTAGGAAAAAAGAGAAAAATAGACATGATAAATTTTTATAGACAAGACATGACATAATTTGATCAAATAAAAGATAGAACTAATATGTATGGCTAGTGTGGCTAGATACCATATGACAAGAAGATATGTCTATGGCTATTGCAAACTATGTTGTAGGAAAATCACATAAAGTACAAGACAAGTCTAGTTAGGTTTCCCCAAAGATAGAAAATGAGACATAACACATCAAGGAATCCTTTTGAATTTTTTTGAAAATTAAGCTTATATGATAGGCCTCCCTTAGAATGATGTATGCTATGCAAAGGAGAACATGCCATTCTAAGGAGAAGAGAAAGACAAAGAGATGTCATGGAATAAGATGCATAGAAAGATGTTTTTTTGGGACTTGGTCACATGAGGGACAACACATAGAAACCACAAAGTCATAGAGAGAGAAAATAAGAGATGAAGAAATCAAGATCATAGGGGGATCTGAATATTTGGAGTCAAAACTACTCATAGATATAGATAGATAAATATATTATAATATATGTATGATCTGTCATCATCCCCCAAATGTATCAGAATGAGAAGAAGAGCATATGAAGACAATGTATAAATAAAAATCAGGTCAACATGGAAGAGGCCTAAATGCCCCAAATCTTTGCATTGCTCCCTACATGAAAGCCAAAATTTACAACACATAGAAGAATGATGATACAAATAGAAGAAGTGTACGATAAAGCTTCTCTCCTATATCCAAGCACCTAAAAGGGTAGCCAAGTTCCTCTAGGTAAGAGCACAAACATAAATAGACAAGCACGAGGGAACACGAACAAACACGTAAAGCTAATCTAAAGATGAAGAAGAAGGCATTGATCTAATCTAACTTTTCCAATAGGTCATCTTGCACCTAGTCTAGATCATCATAAGGGGAGGGAAGACAGACCTATAGGGGAGGGGTAGCTAGGGCAGTACCATTTGACTCACCTATAACAAGAGTTGAGGAAGAAGGCCTTTTGAGGTCTTTGTCACTAAACTCCTATGAGACTAGACTCATTGATCTAGAAAAGATAGAAGACAAAGTCAGAGTGTCCTCCAACAACTTGAACATGCACTTCTCAGGAGTAGCATGTGGTAACTGAATGGGAAGAGGATAAGACACTCAAGAGTCAATTCCATCCTTGGGAGAGGGGCAGTGACAAACTCCAGGGAGGCAGTCACTACCTTTGTCACAAGGACAATGCAAGTAGAAGAAGAACAAGAATCAAGAGGCAAAGACAAATTCTTTGACCATCGCTCAAAGTGAGGCCACTCTTTGACTTGTGCTTCAATAGAGGATGTGGGATCCTCACACTTGAAGTAGAAGGAGGGGATAATTTTTTTGATGACACCACCTTTTTGAAAGGCATATCTATGGGCTGGAAAAGAGGAAGAATATTACCTAGAAGAGAATTGAGAATAGGTGGCTCCACAGAGGGAGTGATGAACACTTGCACCATTTTGGGGTGAGGTTCATCGAGATCTGCTGATGAAGATGGAAGAAGAATGAAGGTGATGGGAATTGAGGTAGAATAAGAAGAAGAGACAAGAACAATAGAAGAAAAAGGCTCCTATTTGGTCTTCTGTGAGGCAGAATGCTCCTTAGCCAAGGCCTTTCATTGGTTCTTACACTCTCACACAATCTGGTTACGATGGCTATGGGCACTAGAAGGTGCATCCTAAGAAGAGTTCGGGGGCTCCTACTCTACCAGAGGAGCAACCGCCACGACCATCATCGGTGGAAGGGTGGACTCCTGAAAAGGAGCAGGAGGAGGAGACACAAAGATAGAGATCTAGAGACATGCATCTCAACAATGGGCCTCTTTCCTTTTGCTACCTTGGAGGAAGGTAAGGAATAGGAAGAGGCCTCAAAGGCTAGGAGGTAGGAAAAACCCCATGAGAATGCTTCCCCTTTCCATAAAGGGTGGGTTGAGGGACCGTGGGTTAAACTGAAACCTGAGAAACTTGGGGCTTCAACCTCCACAATGCAGGCACTTTTCTTTTTCGTATGTCAGACATAGTAGAAGGAACATAAGGTGCCACCATAGGCTGGGAAGAAGTAGAAGATGCAAAATAGGAAGGAAAAAAAGAAGAGGGCGAAGGACTAAGGGAAAAAGCATGATTTTCCTTCCCCTTTAGAGGTGCAAAGGATGAAGAATGTTGTTGTACACACAAAGATGCCTTCAAAGAGATAGCTTGACTAGATGGAGGGAAGCCACCTTTCAAAACCAAGCCCCCAATATTATACATTAAATAAACTCTATATTAAAGATCCCCTCTAGGAGGTAGGGGTCCAACTAGAGTAGGCCAAAAGTGATTGAGGGAGAAGCCCCCACGTGATACCAATTGGCTAGTGACATGAACCAAAAAAGCCAATTGGATTTTGTTACATGTTAACAAGGTTGGTTTCTCCATGAATGTTGTGAATTGGGTTTTCTTCATACCACAATTAAGGAAATAATATATAAAATAGTAAGAAGGGGATGATACATTCATTCATTAATGAGTATCAGATAAGCTCTAAATACAAGATCATTCATATTGGCTCATAACAAGGTTGGGCTGGATGGAAATAATTAAACAAGAAGGATTCGACTCTCACATAAGTGAGAGAATAGATAGTCATCATTTCCATGTTAATAATGAATAGAAGAGGAAATGGGTGGGTATGCTGGCTTAATTCTAGGCACAACATTTTAGAATGCACTAATTAACATGTGGCGCACACAGACAATTACGATAGGAATAGAAAGCATAAAATTCATAACCTAAGGAAAATGATACAATGTGTTTGTGGAACCTCTAAAGAATTAAGAGTATTCACAAGTTGTTACCATGATATTAATTGATCATATCACGATTTTTGAAGGGACCATATGCCAAATTATTTTAAAAGCACATGAACAAATCAAATAAACTGATAAAGGGTTCCTTTTTTTGTTCAAGAATGAGAAGAATAAAATTGGGGTGAATGGAGCTAATTCCATTATGCAAGCAATAATTTTTTTATTGAGAGTTACCCCCTCTAGTAACACTTACCTTATAAAAAATAGTTAAAATTATTTAATTAATGTTGATGGCAAAAAATGATGAAATAATTAAATAATTAAAAATTATTTAGTTTACCGCATAGGTAGCTGAGTTGGCTTAAGTCTTGGGTTTTCTCCCCGAGGTCTCAGGTTTGACTCGGAGGCTCGGAATCACCCGATGCATGTGGCTTGTAGGTGGTTTTGCGCATCCCTAGAGACTAGTCTCACCCCAACTCACCCACTGCTCCATCAAGGGGGCTATGGGACTGGGTCACGAGGATACCCTGGGTTATATATATATAAATTAAAAATAAAAAATTATTTAGTTAAAGACTTGATAATATGTTACCTTAATTAATTAATAGTGATGAATGGGTTGATAAGAGATGATGACAAGAAGTGATGGTGATTTAGATGAAATGAGTTAGTCATTTTTAGGTGTCCATAGATAGAATGCAGATGCTCCATAATATAGTCAAGATAAATATCTTCCAAATGAATCACATCATCCATGTCCTCAGGTAGAAGGAAGGAACACACAAAACTAGAGATAATTGATGCAAAAGATAGATTGTGCTACATCAAAAATATTCCAATGACCCCTGAAATAACCTAGGTCCAACAAAAATTTCCCATGTCTTCGTGAATATAAACCCCCAAAGACCCATCCAATTTCTTAGCTAAATTCTAGGTATGGGGCAACCAAGACCAAAGTGTAGGATCACTAAATTCTTCATTAATAAATCTCATGAATGTTGCCAAAAACCTCTTGATAGACACCTACCTAGCTCACTTGCTAGGAGGAGTTTCCACCACCTTCCTTTTCCCTTCCCAATTCCCATTGAAGAGCCACCTCACAAAAAAAAAGAGTGAGGTGCCATGACCACAAAGCTCAAACACATAACACAACACCAAAGAGAGAGAACAACAACAAGAATGAGAACACAAAAAACTTAACCACAAGAAGGCAAACAACTAGACACATGCCTTAATAATGAATATCACACATAGGATTAAAGCACTTAATCCCACTCATTGCTATCATACCCCACACACAAACCATATATGTCACCTCCACCATCAAACTATCTTATTGTCAGGAGTTCTCTCTCCATTCTTTTGTGTTTATCTTGTAATTTATTGTGTTTTTGTTCATGATGTATTTTATGTCATATGTGTGCCTTAGAATTTTTCTAACATGATTATTTTGCAAGCTTTATTAGTTTAGTCCTTTTTTGTAGTAAGTTAAATATATGTTGTCCTAACTTCATTTTCTATGTAAATTTTTATTTTCTAATGCATTTTTTTGTAGGTTTTCATCTTGTAGGTACATGACCACCTTGCTCAAATAGTTTTTATTCCTCTATAATATCCTTTTTAGTGTTAGATTTTTTTTTTTCTTTCTAGTATTTTACATTTTGTTCTTTATCATGCATAGTTAGAGTAGTTTTATAAGCCCACTAAAGTGGGGAAAAATGTTTTTGTAAAAAGTTGTATACCCATACAATTTTATGTGATATCTTACAATCACTTGGTGTCTATCTCCCCTATCACGTTTTAAGATATTTTGGCCCTTTGTCCTAGCCTTCTACCTTTTGGTACCAAGGGATTAGGATTTTTATTGTTATTTCTCCTCAAATTGATGTCATTGTCATCCTTGTGCTATTTTTGTGCTTTGAACTTAGCTAGAAATGTTTAGATGTTAATATTGAAAGGAAAATTGCAACCATCTAATGACAATTTCCACATAAACCAAAAGATAACTCTATGTAAATAAGTATTTAGAATCCACATTCAAGAGAATAGACAACATACCCATGAAAGAGTACACAAGCTATACCCTAGGAAAATCCTCGAGAGGGAAAAAACTAGCCTCCAAAAGAATCCATGAATCATATATTATTCAAGAAATAAACATTACAATAAATATTCAGAGCCTCCATGAACACTGAGATGAAACATCAAGCCTCATAAATGCATCCTCCATGTGTCCAAGCATGTAACCAAACATCTCATTCCATGCTTCACATATGCACTCTTTATAAGAAGACTCAAAACCCTAACTAGCCAACCTTAGACAACTACTCTTGTGTTTTCTTTTATAGAAACAAGCTCACACAAAACCACCAAGTGGTATTACACAAAACCATGTGACTAAAACCATGAGATTACAAAACCATGACCCCACATTTAATATTGGGTACTTTATTAAATTAATTTCCCCAAATATTAAACAAATACATGTTTACAACTTATATTCAACTTATGTCCCAATGTTACACACAACATAAAGTTTCCCCAAGAATGTTAACTCCTAGTGATGCACATACTTCTAGGTCCCCCTAGGTGCACCACACACATAATAATAAATTAAAAATTATAAATAATATGCAAGGTGTACAACACTTAATTCCCAACATTCTCCCACTTGTTGTATACATTACATAAGGGGTAATAAGTAACCTCAAAAACATGAACACATGAACAATCCCTATAGCGGCATATGCTATCAAGGAATCAAAGTGCTCCATGTGCTCCATCAGGATGCCTGTAACAAGAAACAATGTGACCACCATCCCAATAATGAATTCTCTCATCCTCCATCATTCTAATGCACAAAGATAAGAATCCATCCAAAGAGAAGCCACATAATTTATCACAATGAAGCATAAGCCCCACCTCAATTGATATCCCAAACAAAAAAACTCAATCCAAAGGTATCAATATGCACCAGTAACTATCAAGATACACTAACCATAGCTTAAATAGCACCCAAAACAAGTGCTAACACATCCAAATATCCATACCTACAAGGTATAAAAAACATAGTAAAATCATGGCATCAACATATACACCCATAAACTGCAATCACAAGCTCCATGTGCAAACCTTTCAAAGAATGACATGCACATCAAAGAGCTCCCACTACATGGGTAATAAAAATATTAAAATGATCAAGGCATACCAAGTCTACCAATAACATCACATGGAAGGTGTAAACAACATCATGTAGTACCAAGGAACATCCACAATGATATACAAAACCTATAAATAAGTAAGGTCTATAAGTACGACTCTCACCACAAGTCTCCATCACTCTCCCATGTTCTCTACACCCAAAAAAGGAAAGAGATAAAGGAAACTACATGTAATCAAACAAAAACCAAGTGAAAAAACATGACCACAAGCCTAGTTATCACCATATCTCCAACTAAACCTCAAAACCAATTTCATGTGAAACCAAACATCAAAGATGATAACCAAGACCAAATAGATAAACACTACACATCATACACCTATAGAAATTTCTTCTACATACACCTCTAAATGCAAATTGTGTTAAGTGTGATCTCCTTCATAACACCCCAAGAGAAAATGCATAAGAACACCCAACTTGTTCAATCTCATAGATCAAACACAACATATATATCATGTAATTAAGATGGATGTAAGCCTCTCAAACCAAAGAAGATCAAACTAAATATCCATTCCCATATCAGGAAATCAACCCAATACATCTCCTAAACTAAACATAAATGAATTTACTCACAATGCATAAGGAGATAAACATGCCAAAACTCCTCAAATGAACCATCTAGAACCAAATATCCATAGCTCAAGATCTATATGCATGAGAAGACAAAGCATAAACATAATGCACCTGAAAGAAATAATGGGCAATACCTCTCAAGGGATAATCCACTGAGTAGACCAAGAGTGGAGAATTAGAATATCCTCCAAGATATCTAAGTCATCATGACTCATCCAAGAACAATCTCCTCATAGGTCCATGTTGAAATCATGTTCAACCAAGGTGTAGGCTCCTTATAATTTCTATTGAAATCTCACCAAAGAGTAACCATCTCAACACATGTCTCTAATAACCAGAAAAATCTAGCCTCACTTAAGTCTCCAAGTATCGATGAGCACCTATAACCAATAAATCCATGCAAAACTCAAAATCCAACATAGCATCATCATGAATTAATCAAGCAAATGGTCATGTACTCAATACAAAGAGAACCAAACCAGATCAATGTTGCATATCCAACCTAGGAATCAGGAACATGTACACATGCCAACATGAGCTAACCATATCCTCCTAGGAGATAATATGCTCCAATGAACATATCATGATATCAAGAGAACCTACATCATGCCAAAACTCTAAATGGATAATCAATCTAGTATTCAACATGATATAATACCAAATAATCCTCTAAACGAAAGAAGCACCTATCGAATCTAACAAGCCATGACATCTCAACTAAATACTAAAACCCCTCCATGGAATGCCAAGATGTCAATATCTCCAATCAAGATGGAGATATAACCATCCATCATTGAATGATGAATCCACATCACTACCAAAGATCTCACTGAACCGTGTAACGAAGCTCTCTAGGCATCATGATAACCATCCTCTAAATGAAGATCATCTATGGCCCCAACATAATCAAAGAACTCAACACCGAGCTCTCAAAGGGAAGAGTACAAACCAAAATCTCCAAACTAAGAAGATACAATCACCAACAAGCCATTAGGAATCTATCCAACACCACCAATCCATCACTAGCAAAAACTCCCACTGAAAAGTATAACCAATAAAATGGAACCAAGCTATCATGAAATCATGATAAACCACATGCTACACATCCCAACAATCGATTAATCAGGTACTCTAATCATCCATCCTATCATCTCAAAGAAACATACCAATGTTGAACACTTTTAGAGATTGAGAGGGGGGGTGAATCAGTCTTATCAAAACTTAATCCCTTCCATAACTTAACTCTTTCAGCACAAGTCAACCTTCTATACTAGATCAAGAAACCTTGAAGCATAATAGTAACAAAGAATGATATATATCAGTTTGAATCCTTAGCAACTTCAACACTTCTTGAACAATGAAATATATAAAAATTCTAATTCTAGCTAAATTAGCAACAATGAGAAAAACATAACACACATATGCATAAGGAGAACATCAAATTTATGTGGAAAACCCAATAAGATAAAATACATGGTGAAAGTTAACTCACAATAAAAGGTTCATTTCCAAAAGGACTAGCAAGAAGGCTCATTGCCTTAGAGCAAGATACAAAGGACTTGTTGAACTGAAGATAACATGACTTCAAGAGTAAGATATAGGGACATGATGAGATTCACTATCTCAAAGTAGGATATAATATGATTTAGAGAGAATTACAATGATTGCCAACACAAAACTCTATGACTGAGGAATTATAACACAATTGATCTTTCCTTTCACACACTTGGTGTAGGAGCACCTTGTCCCCAAAATACAAATTCAAAATGCAAAATTTGCAAAAAATCAATTTTCCATTATAAAGAAATGAAAAAAAATGTAAATCTAAGTAATAAGGTCATAAATAATGTAGTTGTGGTCACAAATAGGTCTCTAGGTGGGAAAGAGATAGGAGAGAAAAATACACAAAATCAGGAATACTAAAGGTCATGAGGTAGTTTTAGGAAGTTTCATTTGATGAGGGAAGTTGAAAAGGAAGTTAATGGATTGGAAACATCTTTAAAAGGCTTGAGTGGGCGAGCCAATGATCATTCTTGTAATATTGAGGATTTAGTATCAATAAATACACTGTTTCTGAATTTCAAAAGTTTCTTTCTATTGTTCCTTGAGTGCACGGTCTGCAAGGTTGTTTTAGGCCTTTATTCTTGTTGTTTCAATTAGCACAGGGAAACATCTTACCGAGTTAAAATAATTTCAAGGGAAATCCATTAAGTATTAATTCTTGTTTGGATTGATTTTCATTAACTCGGTTGAAACCCTCAATATTGAAGTTTTGAGAATCTAACAAGCTTGGAATGGCTACTCCACCAAAATTAGGCCTGTAGTTCAATGGAGTAGGTCAGTTTTAGGATGTTTATTGTGTGTGTGAGTTGATATGTGTAGGGGAAGATGTAATTACAGTGTGAAAGTTATTGTCCTGATAGAAATTTAGAGTTTTTCCAAAGAAAATGAATGGATCCAAGATGGTATTCGATGAAAAGGCATGCATGAAGGGAGAAAGAAGGTTTTTATAGTTTGTGCAAGCTTATTTCTAAGTGTTTTTAACAATGGAAAAGCCTTTATAGGTCTAGAAGGTATTTTAACAACAAACCCTCATTTCTTGTGCATGGTTAAGCCTAAAATTAAGGGATTGATGGTTCAAATCTCTATTGGGCCTATTAAATCTTTAAATTTAATGAATCTTGTGATTTGGAACATGGTTAAAGACTGTTTGAGGTTCTTTGATGATTTGGAATTGATATTGTGGGAGTTTCTTTACATTTGTGGTCTATTTGGTAGCCTAGAAGTGTGGAGCAATGACTTGTTTTGTTGATTTTTCCAAAAAAAAGATATCTGATGTTGGGATATGTTTGAGTTGATTCAAATGGGTTCCCAAAAATGTATATAGTTCATGGAGATTCAAGGTAGATTGGTTGGTATACCCGATTTAATGGCTGGTAAAACCTATTAGCAATTTGTGTTCTTGAATGCTAAAAAGAGTGAATCTGTAGAACCAGTGACTAGAATGATGGATAATGGTATGAAACAGTCTATTTGATGTTGGTAAATATGTCTAAATGCTTGAACAAAGTTTAGAAGGTTGACTGGTTGATTTTGAGGATATGAGCAAAATGAAATCAATGTGCAAATTGGTGTGTTGACTGCTAGGGAGAGTGTAACTAGGAAAACAATGAAATGGAAAGGTGTTTATGCTTTGAATCTACTTTAATAATGTTTCTAAAGATATCACAATGTTTGGTATGAGTAACGGGGAAAACCTTGGTAGATTGATGATTCTGAACCATGATGCAACATTTGTGTCTTAAGGGCATGATTGTGAAAGTCTGATTGAATAGAGTTATGAGGGAAAATGTTTGGTTTATTTATGAAAAATTGATGATGTTGTTTGAAGTCTGATCATGATATAGAATAATGATGGAGTGATTTGGCTTGTTGATGCCTTGTGAATAGCCGAAGAATTTGTTGGATTTTGTTGGATAGATAAGAGAAAATGATGAGTGTTGTCTGAAAGATAAAGGAATTTTGGTATTTGTTTAATTTGATATTCTCCTGATTCAATTGGGTCAGATGTACCCTGTGTTTGTGTGTTTTGGCAATTGTATCTGCATCAATTGGTATTAGAGCTAGCAAGGTTATGAGGATTGATATTTTTCTGATGGTTGGTTGAGTTGTTGAGTTTGGTTTTAGGTGCTTGATCCATCTAAGTTGCAAGAGGAAGAACTCTGAGGAGTTGTATGTTGGAAGCCAAGGAAAGGTTTGTGGTCACCATCCTCCAATGGAGATTAAGCTGGGTAGAAGGTGCAAGGTAAAGAGAGTGAGGCATCTTCCAAGATCTACTGTTGGGTAAGATGGATGGTTTGCTACATTGGTGAGTCATGTGGTGTTGCAGTAAGAACCAGATGAATACCTGATTGTGAAGCACTAGAAGAGTTGTAGCCTAAGAATACTCCACTGATGGGAGTAGTTGTAAATAAGATTGGTCAGAGAAAGTCAAGGATGAATTGGGAAAAAAGAAAAGGAAATATTGCTTGGAAGAAATAAAAGTGCAAGGATAGTCCTATGTCCTTGGTTGAGGAAAATTTGATGAGAGTGGTGAAAGGGAAGTCCTGTGTCCTTTTGAAAAAGAAAAGTGAATGTGAACCTGACGACAAAGAATGAGAAAGGCAAGTGAAGACAAGAGAAGACAAAGGTGAAGACTAAGTGGAAGACAAAAGATGGAACCAAGGCACAGACATATGCGGAATTGAAGAGAAAAGAAGAAGAGCAGTCCAAGTTAGATTTGTAATTGTTTTGTAGGATATGTTTCCAAGGTACTTGGAAAAAATTTGTTGGTTGGTTGTATGGTGCAGGAGCACCTTGTCCCCAAAATACACTCAAAATGCAAAGTTTGTAAAAAATAAAATTTCCATTATAAAGCAATAGAAAAACATGTAAATATGTGTAATAAGGTCATACATAATATAGTTGTGGTCACAAATAGGTCTCTAGGTGGGAAAGAGATAGAAAAGCAAAAGTTGGCAATTTGTGAAAAGGGAAAAAAAATAGAAAAATGCACAAAATCAGGAATACCAAAGGTCATGAGGTAGTTTTAGGAAGTTTCATTCGATGAGGGAAGTTGAAAAGGATGTTAATGGATTGGAAACATCTTTAAAAGGCTTGAGTGGGTGATCAAATGATCATTCTTGTAATATTGAGGATTCAGTATCAATAAAATACCCTGTTTCTGAATTTCAGAAGTTTCTTTCTATTGTTCCTTGAGTGCATGGTCTGCAAGGTCCTTTTAGGCCTTAATTCTTGTTGTTTCAAGTAGCACAGGGAAACATCTTTCATTTAAAACCATTTCAATGGAAATCCATTAAGTATTATTTATGTTTGGATTGATTTTCATTAACTCGGTTGAAACCCTCAATATTGAAGTTTTGAGAGTCTAAAAAGCTTGGAATGGCTACTCCACTGAAATTAGGCTTGTAGTTCAATGTAGTAGGTAATTTTTAGGATGTTTACTGTGTGTGTGAGTTGATATGTGCATGGGAAGATGTGATTACAGTGTGAAAGTTGCTGTCTTGACAAAAATTTAGAGTTTTTCCAAAGAAAATGAATGGCTCCTAGATGGTATTCGATGAAAAGGCATGCATGAAGGGTGAAAGAAGGTTTTTATAGTTTTTGTAGGCTTATTTCTAATTGTTTGTAACAATGGAAAAGCCTTTAGAGGTCTAGAAGGTATTTTGACAACAAACCCTCATTTCTTGTGCATGGTTAACCCTAAAAATAAGGGATTGATGGTTCAACACTCTATTGGGCCTATTAACTCATGAAAGTTAATGAATCTTGTGATTTGGAACATGGTTAAAGACTATTTGAGGTTATTTGATGATTTGGAATTGATATTGTGGGATATGCTTTGCATTTGTGGCCTATTTGGTAGCCTAAAAGCATGGAGCAGTGACTTGTTCTATTGATTTTTCCAAAACAAAGATATTTGATGTTGGGGTATGTTTGAGTTGATTCAAATGGGTTCCCAAAACTGTAAATAGTTCATGGAGATTCAAGGTAGATTGGTTGGTATACCCGATTTAATGACTGGTAAAACCTACTAGCAATTTGTGTTCCTGAATGCTAAAAATAGTAAATCTATAGAACCAGTGATTGGAATGAAGGATAATGGTCTGAAACAGTCTATGTGATGTTGGTAAATATGTCTAAATTCTTGAACAAATTTTAGAAGGCTGACTGGTTGATTTTGAGGATATGAGCAAAGTGAAATCAATGTGCAAATTAGTGTGTTGACTGCTAGGGAGAGTGTAATTGATAAAACAGTGAAATGGAAAGGTGTTTATGCTTTGAATCTGCTTTAATAATGTTGATAAAGATGTCACAATTTTTGGTATGCGTAACAGGGAAAAACTTGGTAGATTGATGATTGTGAACCATGTTGCAACATTTGTGTCTTGAGGGCATGATTGTGAAAGTATGATTGAACAGAGTTATGAGGCAAAATGTTTGTTTTATTTCTAAAAAAATGATGGTGGTTAAGTTGTTTGAAGTTTGATCATGATACATAATACTGATGGAGTGATTTGGCTTGTTGATGCCTTGTGAATAGCCAAAGATTTTGTTGGATAGATAAGAGAAAATTACGAGTTTTGTTTGAAAGATAAAGGAATTTTGGTATTTGTTTAATTTGATATTCTCTTGATTCAATTGGGTTATATGTACCCTGTGTTTGTGTGTTTTGGCAATGGACTCCACCTCAACACTTTAGCACTATCACTACTAGATATTCAATAAAATTCACTCACACACACTTCTTCACACTTGTACACTTCTCCACCCCATTACATCTAAAATGATCTTGCATTTATATCCACCACAACACTTCAAAGCTTCAATTAGGTTAGCAAGGAAAATGATAAATAATGAAATTAACTGGTCGGCCACCAAAACATAATGCAGTCCTATCTAGAAGATAGAGAGGACCAAAAACACTATTAGCACTTATTTCAATGTGATCCAAAATTATTTACATGTAGGCGCACATCAACTTAAGTTGGCATCAAGGAAACACGTGGAAACAATGTTGAAACACACAACCAGTCGACCCATAAACATACTTCTTATTGGATTAGCAGAATGTAGTCCCAAGTAGGATAATTCATGACCCAAATCTATCACAACACATCCTCTATTGTTGGTGCAGCCCTCCAAGCACATGGTGCAAGAAAAGGAACAAGCCCTGTCGGCTAGATATCCACAAATAACCCATAAATCCAACTCAAGACATAATGCGAAATCAAAGTGGTTAATTAGCAATGTGTGAATCATATGGCGATGTTCCTTAACATACAAAAAAACTTCCATACACTTATTTCATATTGTCATGGCACCAATAGCCACCACAGATCAAAAATGAACAAAAAATCGTATTCCAGAAACAAAAAATGCTTGATCATGAGATATAACATTAACATATCATCTTGCAGAACACTTCAGAATATGAGATTGGAATTGAGACACTAAACAGATGTTGAGAGAAAATTCACCAAGCCGTAGGAGTAGAGACATCAATGCAAAGAAATGAAGAGCATTTTTCAGACCAGTCTAGACAACCAACAACATTTCCAACCTTCAACAATTCATAGATATCTCCTTGGTAACATAGGTGATGTGAAAAGATAAGAGTGTGACATCCATAGAATAATGACATTGGATACCAAACCACAAGACCAAAGCATCAATAGCGGAGGAATGCAAAGCATTCTCCTAGATAGACTTCACCGCATCTTACTGAACCAAATACACTTAAGCAACTTACAAAGGCCAAAAATTCCTTTTAGAAATACATACTTCATCAGTAACATTAGGAGATTGAGCATAAGATATAATGTAGACCTTCAACAACATCTCTCCACTATCAATCATGCTTCTAATCCTCATTTGAATATATCATTATGAAATCAACTTTGCTGATAATAATAATGCATTATATGAACTTCAACAACTCTTCTTTGATAAGACATGACATCCAATCATGAACTTCAACAATTCTTCTTTGATAAGGCATGACATCCAACCACAAAATTCAATAACTCTTCTTTGATTATCTATATGACATCCAATCATGAACTTCAGTAATTCTTCTTTGATTAGGCATGACATCTAACAATGAACTTCAACAATTCTTCTTTGATAAGGCATGAAATCCAACCATGAACTTCGAAAATTCTTCTTTGATAAGGCATGACATCCAACCATGAACTTTAATAATTCTTCTTTGACAAGGCATGACATCCAATCATGAAATTTAGTAATTCTTCTTTGATAAGACATGACATCCAATCATGAACTTCAGTAATTCTTCTTTGATAAGGCATGACATCCAATCATGAACTTTAGCAATTCTTCTTTGATAGGGCATGAACTTCATCACCAATATTAGCCCAAATTGAATATAACAATGACAACCAATAGAAAGGACTAACATGTCTTACTTCTCAAGTGTTGACATCAGTGACAACCAATAATCAATGTTGACATCAATGGCAAAAACTACCAACAGTATCCTTAGTGTTGAAATCAATGACAACAATTTCTAACAACAATGCACAAATGACTGCAGATAAGGCTAACTAACAAATTTTGCATCAACACGAATCAATCTCATGGATATAGAAAGTCCATATTTGAGTCATCCCACTGCAAGAAAATGGGTCTAGCTAATCCATAACTTGCATAGCTCATAGATCCCAAACAATGAAGCATGCAAACTCATCATCACATTAGTAACTAGCAAACTAAGATATCAAAAAAGATAATGATGTAGACAACAAGAATCAAACACCAAATCAACCACATATCCGATATTTCAATCATGTCCACGAATGAATAGCCATAGTTAAGGAACCGTACAATTATTAAGGAGATAAGAACAACCTCCTAACACCAAACCATATCACAATCAAACCACCTTATACATGATCATATCATGCCAATGCAAAATTGTACCTACATAATCATGAAACCATAACCAACAACAATACTATACCTACACTCAACTATCACCCACACAAGACTCCAAGTCTCAAATCATATCCTCAAACCAAAAGACAAACTTAGTACCCATCACCATCAAAGTCCAACTTTGAAAAAAACCTATAAACCTATACCAAGAAACACCAAACTAATAATCAATTGTACCATCATGAAAAACACATGAAAACATTAACCTCCTCAAGATTTCACCTCTTGACTCATTCAAATTCTCACACAATCACACCCCAAATTTCAAGCACCCACAAGTTTTCAAACAAGTACACAACTCTCTCTACTCATCAAACTAAGAAAATATCAGTACCAATATGAATTAAACTTAACATTCTCTCCAATGCCTATTCAAAATCAAAAAACATATTCTATATGTAAAAGTTATGCTCAAAACTATATAAAAGAGAACACCAATATTTTAGGCCCCAAAAATTGGTCAAAACAATAAAATAATAAAACCAAAACTATACCATTGCGTATTCCTCACAACCAACTTTCCAACGAGTATAAGAAGTTGAAATATGACAATCTAGGTGAAAATTATACCCTTTGGAAGAAAACTTGTCCAATTTGCTTATAAGGTGACCATGCGGTGGTGCTCGGGTTGAACCACTGGTGACCTACCAGCAACGTCCCGACAAAATCCTGGTGGTGTTGTGGTGGCAGAACTAAAATGGTTTTAAATCCAATTAATTTTTTTCAAATAAAAACAGCCGTGGAAGATGTTTTATTATGTCGTGCAAGGCCTAAGCAGGAGGTCGCCCACATAATCAGAGGCCCCACTGGAGGGGCTAAGCCCCTATCAGTCAGGAACCCACCATCCGAGGAGCTGACCACTGACGACAAGGTGTACTTATGGGTATACCTTCTGTCACAGGCCACCACTATGACCAAGCCATGGGGGATGGTTTGCAGACACGTGTCAATTTTTTTTTTTTTTTTAAATTCAAAAGATTTTTCAATATAATATTTTTAGTTTGCATGCCGATGGATAATTTTTTCAGCATACTATTATTATTTTATTTTTCTATAGACTATGATTGTACGGTCGTACAACAGTACGACTAACTAAATAGGGAAAATATTTCACAGTGGCCAAAATAAGGAAAATTTTATATGAATCTTCATTTCTTGGCCATTTTGGATCTAATGGTGAGGTCCATTTTGTCCCAAGGGGTCATCTGTAACACTCCCCCCCACAAAACCCTCACATGAACACACACCCAAGAAACCCTTTTGACCCAACATTTCTCACACCCCAAATTTGCAAACAACCTATCATAACAACAAACCCAAAACCCTTAAATCTACAATAAACAACATGTAAAACCCTCACATATTTCCATTTCTTTCACTCTTTCCATGCAATCCCTAGATTCAAACTTAACAATAGACTTACTCAACCAAGGGTTATCCAACCACAACCATGGCTTTGATATCAAATGAAAGGAAATTTGCAGCCATCTAATGAAATTTTCCACATAACCTTAATGAGAAATCTATGCAAATAATCATTCAAAATACACATGCAAGAGAATACACAACATACCCATGAAAGAGTGGCACAAGATATACCCTAGGAAAATCCTCAAGAGGGAAAAACCCAGTCTCCAAAAACATCCATGACTCATATTATTCAACAATAAACATTACAATACATCTTTAGAGCCTCCATGAACACCTCTAAACATCAAGCCTCCTCAATGCATCCTCCATGTGTCCAAGCATGTAACCGCACATCCCATGCCATGTTTCACATATGCACTCTTTAGAAGAAGACTCAAAACCCCAACTGGCCAACCTTAGACAACTACCCAAGTGTGTTTTCTTTTATAGAAACAAGATCACACAAAACCGTCAAGTGGTATTACATAAAACCATGTGACTAAAATCATGAGATTACAAAACCATGACCCCACATTTAATCTTGGATACTTTATTAAATTTCTTTCCCCAATATTAAATAAATACATTTTACAACTTATATTCAACTTATTTCCCAATGTTACATACAACATAAAGTGGCCCCAAGAATGTTAACTCCTAGTGATGCATGTACTTCTAGGTCCCCTAGGTGCACCATACATATAATTAGGAATTAAACATTATAAAAATTATGCTTGAGGTGTACAACACTTAATTGTTAACAAAAATGGAATGCATGTGTCTCCATAAAGTGCCTAGTGTCCCATGAAATTTAATCAATCCTTGACCATTTGAAGTGTTTCAATGTGTACCACCTTTCCAATTAGTAGGTAACTACTATGAAGAGAATCTTAGTAGTTATCTACCTAGTTCTTCTCCCTCATTGAACTATTTTCAAATAATCCTTTTTCATTCTATCACTCTCTTACAAATTATGAACTCTTTTAAAGGTATTCTCCATTGCTAACAAAATAATGAGTTCTTACCAACAATATAGTTGATGTGAAGCTTCTCTAAATCTATTAAGCTCATAGAAGTGTAAAAGAGATCTTCCAAAAAGCATTGTAATCTCTATTGGATCATTCAAAGATTTTTTTTATGTGACTCATATTGTATTGTTTTCTCTGGCTTCTTCTCATTTTTATTGTTGTTGAAACTAATTTATTATTGTCTTTGGTACTTCTAATTATAGTCTCTTTTCACTTGCATTATTATGTTCATTCCATTAAACTTATGTTAGAAACATTATTATCCTTTTATTCCTTAATACACTTAGGATAAAGAACACACACATTTTCCTTATTATTATAAACAATATTGGTTTCCTATGGAGGTTGGAAAGCCAATCTAAGGGCTTGACCAAAAGGCAAGCTCCATATAACCATACACACATTTTTCTTTATCTTCTTTAGCTACAAGTTCTTCTAGAAGAGGGTATTCAACCTTGTTGAAGTTTATGAATACATTTCCCTCTATTTTTTGGAATTCTTGTTATTTTATTGTAATATATTAGCTTAATATTAATTAGTTGAGTGTTTTCTTCCATTGGTGATCTACTGATCACTTTCTAGTTTCATTCTTGTGTAGAACTAGGCATAATTTTTAAAGCATATTTAGATTTTGGTAATTTTTTATACAATATTTTAGTGTGTCACACAAGCATTCATGCTTAGGATTGGAGTGTACTCTAGTGAGCTTCATATTTTAGGAGTAAGTTCTTTTGTATCATTAATTTCTATATTTATCTCAACCTATCGATTTTGCTATTTATTTTCTAATAAAAAATAATAATTTATTTTCTTTCTAGCATTTTATCTTTCTTAAATAACTACACAATTTTATAATTAAAACAATTTAAATTAATGAGTGTAATTTTCTTTGAATAGTAGTGAAATAGATTTCTTAAATTAAAACATGCTAGTTAATTTGCATATAGCATTCATGAAATCATTCGAAAAAGGAAGCTAGCCTTTCGCTTAATTAGATTGCATATGCTACAATTTCCTCATATTTCAATCATTTTAATGTAAAAAATATGTTGTTCTCTTATCTACTCTAGTGCTCAAGATAGAAGGCTCTAAATTGCATATGTCATTTTTTCAAAACAAACTATCCTTGCTCAAGCTCTTGTGGAGGGCTACATAGCCAACTTCCTCCCTTTAGTTATGACATAGTTTAAATTATTAACTTTGGCAAGGATAGAAACCTCCCTAAGAGTGGAGTTGAGTATTTTGGATTACTAACCCCTTTGAAGGACTCACTAGAGGGATGGTGAGATTTGGTTACATATCAACCACTTTCTTTTCTTTATCACTAACTTGTGGTAGAGAAGATCCCATGGGATTTTTTTCCTTGTCATCAACCTAAGGCCATGTAAAACTTATTATTTTAAAATTAGTAGTCACACCATTATTTGGACCGTTAGAGTTGCACTAAAAGTATTTTTAGTGCATATTATGAAATTTTTACTAGTTTTCTACACTAGTCCATCCATCTTCAAATTTTCTTACCTTAATGGTTAGTTTGGATGTTGGCTTGGTCTTATACATAACTAGCGGGAAAAATATAATTTTGTGGTTAGAGGCTTGCCATAAAAAATAATTGTTGGGTAAGTTGATATATAGAATAAATTACACATGGTACATATTGCATATGTGTATATCAATGGTTTCCTCTAAATCCTTAAAGAGGTCAATCTCCATACAAACTCTAATTTATAGTCGGGAAAAATATTTTATTTTTTAGGTTTGACACTTGAAAAATTAACCCAAGGGAGGAAGCAACAAGGCTAAATGAATTAAAAAAATCCATAAGTAATATAAAACAATTGAGTTACATAGGCACCCTAGGATCCTATTGGTTAGACATAATGAAATCCCTTATTCAGGGAGAAAAATAAGCAAAGAGCTACATATATAGTAAGGTCCATGGAAAAGGATTGTGTCTATATGGTTGGATTCCATAAAGATGAAGAAAAAATATTTGGATAAGTTGAGAATGACATCAAATTTAACCCCACAAGGAACCTAGTATTTATCTGGTTGTGGAGTATGTTTTTAGATGACACACAATTGGAAAAATAATAATAAGCACAAACTATCTAAGTCATTTACAATCATTATAAAAATTATGCACCAAAAGAATATATAGTGGGTTAGCAATAAACATACCTCATGGAAGACCTTGGGAAAACTCTTCCGAGGTTTCCTTGGTGGCACTATTACATGCTCTAGTTCTTAATTCTTCAACATTAATAGTTAAAGTGAAAGACTTGGGTGCCATTGAAAATGGTTGGTCATGTTAAGGGTGGGGAACCTAAAGACAAGATTAAAAAATCCTACTACAATATTGCAAGGCAATACGACAAAAGAAAGGGAAAGGGATAGAAGAATACAAACCAAAACTAGTCTCTCACACTCTCTAGCAAGGTAACTCAATCTTTTACTAATTTTAAGTAGTTGTCAAATTAGAGGCTTTTTGAAAGTTCAACTTTAGAAACAAAATACGTTGTCTAGATGTCTAGTCCATTCCATCTCTTTGTACACAACAATGATATTATCAAGTATGTAATGACTTTAAAGGAATCTAGTTTACTCCAACAAAATAATGGAAGCATAGAACAAGAGCTTTGACCAAAATCTTATAAGACGCATTAAGCAAAATTATAGCTTAGATCAACTAGAAATGAGCTCCTTGTCCTTAGATTTGGAAATAAATTTGATAATATTGTTATTGATCAAGGACCATAGGGAACCCTTGTTAGATAGTTTATTTATAAACCTAAAGCAAGTTTGGACTCATGGAGTACCAAGTGGATTTATAAAACTTGTAAGAATATCCATCCAAATACAATAGTTTCTTTTTAACCATACTGAAATACAACATAAAAAAATTTAAATCAATATCTTTAATTTTTAAAACCGTATCATCTAGAAATTTTTTATTATTTTATTAAATAACACCTATACATTTTTTTTTTCAATTTATAATCCGTACATTATTTTACTTAGAAAATAAAAAATAGAAGAAATGCGAGCCTAGCAATTATAGGTACAAATAAAGGTAAGGGACCGGTGGTGGGCCACCCTAACTTTGCGCTTCTCTCTTATGTGAAAATTTCAAATCACTCCCAAATTTGTACAACTTATTTGACAAGTCCCCTACTTATAAAATTTTGTTTCAAGGCCACATCATCAAATATGATGCCACATTAGCATGCTTTTTGTCAAGGTATCCAAAAAGGCCAAAAAAAAAGGTGAGACCGATAGTGGGTGACTAAGTCATGTATTATTGGTACGCTGATGTGGCATCACATGATTTGTCAGTTTGTGTACTTTATGGATAAAAGTGTTCTGTAATTGAATATTAAGTATAAGTTTATTGGCTGTCATATTTAATAACAAAAACAAATCTTATAAGAATTTGAAATTTTATAATCGTTATTTTACTTGAAATAAAAGAAGAGAATTGTGAAGCTACAACAATTATTATTTAAAAACTCAATCCTAATATGGAGCACTCGTAAAGTTTAAAATATGTCTTATAATAATACAAGTATTCACATTTGGAGCAACGGATACCGCTGTTCTCCTACAATAATTATAATTGCCACGGAGTCCATCCCTCCACTCCCGCAAACGATTCAATTCTACATCATAATTTTATAAGTCACTTGATAAAATCCTTCAACTTCCATAATTAATATATGTTTTAAACATTTTCTCACTCAAAATATTGTAGTTGCACACTTATGTTCTACATTAAACCTGAGGCCGCCTAGACATTATTTCTTTCCCATTGCTATGAATTACAGCGTGTCACTAATCGAGTCTTCCATAAGTAAGAAAATCTTGATCACAGCAAACTTCTTATAACCTGTTTCTATAATTCATTCAAATGGAGAATAGCTGTCTCAAGTTTATAGGAAAAGACTCGTTTGGAGTGCCATCCATGAATTTCCTGGCTACAAGGGTATTCGTGGCCTCCGTTGGGTGATAAGCGTCCCAAAATATATATCTTGATCGATCACTGTTGCAGAATCCTATGTTTGGCAGGCACGATACTATTCCTCTGAACTGCCCACCAGCTCCACAGCATGCAGTATTAGGATTCTCAAAGCCTGCACACATTTAAAGTAATAGATAATTAGTTTTTAATTTTGATTATGAGATGTGATCAGTGGAAAAAGAGATTGGACAAAAAGCCCAAAGCTTTTATTCATCCTTCCCTGCAACCAGTATATATTTATAGGGTTTATGAGTCAAGCCGATCACTTTTAAAGGATTGCTTTTTGAAATTAATTGTGTACGTTTTTCTATCAAATTTTGGATCATATGTGATATGAAATATTGATACAAAACATACACAGTTGATTTCAAAAACAATCTTTTAAAAATATAAAACAATCTTTTAAAAATACTACATGAATTCATCTGGACATGAATAAAAGCTCGGATCATTTCGATATAGCTATAAATTACATGGGTTAAATGACGAAAGCTAACGAAAATTAGTCTTCACTTAGTATAATTGTCCCTCTTTTATGAAAGATGTGTAGATAAAAATGGGAAATGTATTACAGCCTCTTACCGTACTTCTGGTAGTTTTGGAGTATGCCCATCACAACGTCGTAAGTATTGAGATACAGAAAATGAGAATCAGGTAGACTAGAATTTAGCTGGGTAATAAGCTGTTTCAAACGGTTGTTATAGTTCACTACCAGATTATTAGACTGCGAAATACATATTCCATTCGTAGATTTGTTTAAAGACAATTCGAATGGCGTACATCCGAGAGGCCCGATTCCTGCTATAGCAAACTTCCTGGCCCCTAAACTGAACAATCTCTGTTAAAACAGAAAAGAAAACAAAAAAGGGGTTAGCTGCCATGTTAAGCGCCAACCAATACGCTTCTAGCACTGCTAAAAAGTGGTCAGCTATAACAAAACAGGCTTATTTCTCATTTTATTACATTCTAGATTGAAAAAGTCTTCAGGGTTCTCTAAGTTTAGTTCATTCCTTTGAGTGAAGATGATTGAGAAATCTTACCATAAGTAAAACGCCTAGCTGAGATATGAGCTCCTCCTGGAACTCCTCTGGTGTGAAACGAGCCCTCATGGGTGAGACAGGTAAAAGATAGTTAATGAGATAATCATTTGAGCCTGTTGTCACGGTAAATACAGATTTCTCAAGGAACTTCATAGCGCCGGCTTCGGTTAGCATATCGATGAGTTCCATCCTCGATGTTTCGAAGTACTCAATCTGTTGCTGCAGTGCAATACGCGCGGCCTGAACCCAAAACAATGGATGATCATGAGGATCTTATTCTTTGATTCCACAATCTCGGTCAATTTCAATGTATAAGAGCTAAGGATTGTAGTGTCCCACATAATATGCCCATCAAATAGAAACACCAGATAAGCATATCAAAGGAATACCCAAAACATTTTATTTTTTTCTTGCAGCCTAATTAATAGAATTTCTGGTTAATCGTCTTCTTCCTATATGAGCTTTGATGAAAAGAAACACAAAAGAACAAATAATATCTTCGATAGCCCGCCAAACAGAGAAGATGATGAAAAAACTGTTGGGATATTTCAGAGTTTATGGAAATCCGGAGTTTTTTGAAAACACAATAGGCGAAATTACTGTTGGGGATTCTTAATTCGAAGCCTAGGTTTTCTGATATCTTCACATGAACTGAACATAATAGATTGCTAAGAGAGGGGTCCAGTGCTTCACAGGCCTGCGAAGGCAACGAAGTCTTTCAGAGGCAACAAAATGCCCAAGCAATGGAAGACCTCCATTTTAGGAGAACTACATCTGCAAAGACCTAAAGGGAAAGTGAAAATCCCTATAGGCAAACATCAATTTGGCTCTAAAACAAACAAAGTTAAGCAAGGAGAGGACAACAGACTCATTCCAAAATATTTTTCCTAAACAGATACTTAGACACAGCCCAAATACCAGGCTCATTATCCTAGTTTATGTAGTACAGAGTCCTACAAACTAAACACAAATACAGAGTAACATTCAATTCCATCCCTGGGCCATCAAAATTTTACTCCTCAGCATACAAGATATGTTACAAATTCTCCACAACACTGGATTTGACATATAAGCTTCAACACACACCAAAAAAGAGATGCATTGAAAAACATACAAAGAGAGATCCGGTGACGTTGAGGATTCCAGATGCCCCTGATGCATAGTTCACTCCAGGAAGTATGAGAGCTCCCTTGGTGGTGGGTGCTAAGTATGGTTGGGGTAACATTGTCTTCCCAATGCTAAGTCCTGCAAGATTTAAAAGAGTAAATAAGAATCTGAACCATCAAGTGAGAGTTTATCAAATCCAGAAATTTAATTTTCATATGGATTGTGGAAATCTAATTGCATTAAGTGAAAGTTTATCAATTGCTTTAATCTCATGTCAAGTTATATACCAATGATGTCGGGGATTGTTTTGCCATTGGTGAAACGGCCCGTGGGTCTGCCCCCTGAAAGTGTGAAATCAATCCCATAAGGGGCGAAATCAGCTTTTGAGAGGGATGCAATGTAATTGTTGTTGCCTGCGTCCGCCAGAGAGTCACCAAATATGAAGAAAGGGATATCACTTGATTCTACAAATCCCATTGTTATAATAACTCCAATGCTCCATAGTATTCTCATCACAGGCCTCATTTTCTCAATCAGTATTATTCAATCGGTTCGTCTCAGATTTGCCCAAAATGCATTTAGCATTTGACACATAATATCTGTCGGGGTAAAAGGAATGGCCGTCTATTTCTCTGGTTTGGGAGTTTGGTTGTGATAATCATGCTTCACCATTTATGCAGAATCGTGGAGAAGGGAACATCATCTTCGTACCTTTTTCGGGCTGTGCATTCACATGGGGGGAGCTTTTGATTCCTTTTTCTTTTTTGTTTGTGTTCGAGTCACGGGTGCATTTTCATCTTAATGCGAATATAACAGTTCCCTACATGTAGTATGTAGTACACATTTTCCATTCCAGTCTGTGCTAAGTGGAGTGAATCTTCAACAAAATGGCTCCATCGATTACATTTTTTTAATATTATATACAGATAGTCGCTCTCATGGTTATTACAAAAATCAAATACAATGAATCAACTAGAAATTGGAGCCACAGGTTCAATGGGCACGCTGGTGGTTTTGCGGTTATTTGTGAGTTGTGGTTTTGTGGTTATTGTGAGTTTTTATTAAAAAAGATAATTGAAAAATAAATATTGTTAATAGAAAAAATTATTAGGAAACATTAAATTGTATTAATAAATTATAAAAATTATTGTTTAATAATGAAAATTTACTTTATTTACATTTATTTTGTGTATGTTTATTTTTTAAATTTTGAATATCAACTAATCACATTTTATTATAGATCTTTTAAAAGTATGTTATTAAACTTTTATGCTTAATATGACAAATTACATGTGTTTAAAATAAGAACTCACTTTAAAAAAAATCATTTTACTTTTCAAAATAATTTAATGAAAATAAAATCATAATTCAAGTGGGACACATGTGCAAAAAAACACATAGGCTTAGATTGTCCTAATCTCTAAATCTTGATTGCATACTTTCTCATGGGAAATACATTCTTTTTTATTCTCTATCTTCTTTCAAAGAACTCTTAAACAAAAATAAGTAGTTTAAATTAATAAAAAAATTTAATAGAAATTATCAAGAGATTAATTATATTGATTTTTTTTGGAAACAAATCACTTGTAAAAGTAATATTTTTATGATACGTTTTATTGTTTAATATGCACATTTGAATTGAATGTTTCCAAAATAAATGTATAAAAATCAACAAAATGTGTTAATTAAAAAAAATAAAAATTATGCATCCTAAGTTGAAAGCTATCCCACATAATTACTAGGTGGAATTTATAATATAGAAAGATGTCAACTGAAAGGTCCCATGCACCGATTTCAAGTATAGTTTGAAAACAAATAGTGTTTATGTGAAAGTTGTATTCTACACTCACTACTTTTGATTGATCTCCTCTTCGAACTGGAATGCAAAGGCCCCTCAGAGTTGTTAATTCCACACAACCACCACTTATGCTTGGTTGAACATCATTTCTATTATGCCTAATTTCATAGCCTACCTAACTCTTCTCACCATTCTTTGATTTCCTTTTGTGTAGTTCCTACAAATTGATAAGATGACCATAAGGATTCCACAATTCTAAGAATTGATAACCAAGATAGTTATATGGAAGGAAAAATATCTCTAACCATACATGTGTAGATGCCTATTTTATCCCATTGACGGACCCATATATATACAAGATCAATTCCTACTTGTTCATAAAAATAAAGCACCTCATTTATAGCTATTACAACTTTATCTGAGACGGTCAATATTTCTCTGTTTGATCTCTCCTATCACCCCTATTTATATTTTGATTTTGCAAATATATAAGACTTTAGCCCATACTAATCAATATGTGCACAAATGTATATTATATAAATCTTATATGTAAATACATATATACATATATCAATATATACTATATAAACCTCATTCATATATTTACATAAATATGTATTATATAAATCTTACATGCACATATATATTGTAATGACGAAAAAAGGTCCCCTTAACTTGGTCTTGATTTAGTGTTGTAATATGTCTGACATATTCACATTAGGTCTTGGGCCCTTGTGAATTAATGGATTTAAATGGTACTTTGCTAAAGTGTTGTGAAGTGTTGCAACACACTTTCACACTTTTCTAGGTTTTTATCAATTAATTGAACTTAATAAGCCTCTTTTTAATCAAAATTAACCTTAACCTTGCCTTATTTGGAGTGTTGTAAAGTGGTGTAACACACTTTCACATTTTTGTAGGCTTGTCATTAATAATTGGGCTTTCTTATACTTTAATTGGCTCCATTTTGCATCCACAAGCCTCATTTATTGCATATTTTTTGAGGATAATCCTAAAAACAATCAATACCCAATCATAATTCAGGTGTTCCTAGCTTGTGTGGCCCAAATTTAGGGATTTGGGACTCATTCGCCACCTTGGGTGAATGGGTCCCACCTGAATATTTTGGCCCTGAACTAGTTTTCACACATTTCTAGGCAGTTTTGGTGTTTGGTCCCATACATTATGTCTTATGGGACTCATTCACCACCTTGGGTGAATGATTCCCGTGTGGCCCAAAATCAAAATTAATTCAAAATTTTGGTGGGATTTAATCCTCCTAGATTTGATGTTGGCTTGTAGCGTTGTAATTTTGGGAATTCTTGCATAATTGAGTATAAATACAAGGTTCTTTCTCTCATTTTCACCTACGACTTTTGTGAGAGAATTCCTAATAGAAAATTGAGTTCACAATCATTCACAAGAGCATTCAAGGGCAGATTTTCAAGCATTTTAGAGTAGCATTCAAGCATCAATCATCATGTCAAGGATTTCATATGTCATGTTTGTTATTGTGCTAACAATTGTGATGTAGGGTTTATGATTTAAGCAAGTGTTTCAATCAAGATCAACATCATTCAAGCAAGAGTCAAGAACTCCATCCATTGCAGTCATTTCAAGCATATTTGCAACACTTTATTGCTAGGGTTTGGTGAGTTGCAACATTATCTTTTGTTCATTCATCATTCTCCTTTCCTATTTGCTTTCATTTCAAGGTTTAATTACCAACAAGGGATTTGACCAAGGAAGACCCCTATCCACTAACCCAACAACATTTTCCGCTCTCCTTTGTGTATGATTTGCAGGTCTAGGTTGCAGATTTCCTAAGGAGCAAGATTGCAGAAAAGTTGCAAATCATTCAAAGTTGTCAAAGTTGTCAACAAGCCTTGGAGAGACATGGATATCACCTACAAGTCACAAATTGCAGTTTCAGATCCGAAAACCAATCAAGAGGGACTGAGCAGATAAAGAAGAGCATGATCAGTCTTTGAAGTTCTAGTAAATCCCAACTAGATTGATTCGCCACTTCAGGTGAATGAGTCCCATTTCTAGTCAATTTTTAGGTCTTTGTAGATTTGGATACCCTTTTGGAAGATTCTTGTTCCTGCACAGTTTTCCAAAAATAGGACTGATTCGCCCAACTTGGAAAATGAGTCCCAATCAACTTTGAAAGTATAATTTATAGTGATTCAAACCTCCATTCAATCTTCTCTAGATTTCTAGATGCACACATTCTTTTTTGTAGTTTTTTGTGTTGTTTCATTCACTTTTCTAGGTCATTTAGTGTTAGTTTTCCTTCAATTAGGGTTTTTCATTTCATCTTACATTTCATTTCCTTTTACAAGTTTAAACTTAGTGGTGAACCCCTCATTAGATCATGTTCATCCCCTAGCAAAACTTTATTACAAGATTTATCTCTCTTTGGCATTGAGATATTTAGGGTTACCCTTGAATGAAATTGGATTTGTGGGTGTGCTCTATGTCCTAAACCATATTCCAACACTTCCATATCCCACAAATTCACCATTTCATTTTGGTGAACCTTCATTTAGAATACCTTCTTTTCTAATTTGGAGTGTCTTCATCCGAGATTTGGATTGCATTAACATTGCATTAGGACTTGCATTGGTTAACTTGCATTCTAGGGTTTCAAATTTTGCATTAGTGAAAGCTCATTTTTCTTGCATTTTTGCATCTTATTTCATTGAAAATTAGTCAAAATCTGCATTTACATCTTAGATATGGATCATAAAACATAAAAAGCATAAAATCCCATTAATTTTTTTTGAAAATTCTAAAAAATTCCTCATTGGGACTCATTCGCCACCTTTGTAAAATCAGTCCCTTTACATATTTTGCACTGATTTTTTTGGCATTTAATATTCTACATTGCATTTCATCCAAAGCATTTCATCTCACATTGTTTCATAGTTTAGAATCTAAAATTTTCATCATGGATATGTTCTTTCGCAAGCTTTGGATGTCATTAAAGTCTTTAGTGGAAGTGTCAAGCTATTCTTTTGGAAATGACCCTAATGAAATTGAATTCACTTATGCTCACTCAAATCCTAATGCATGTTCTCCTTGTGATGTTGACATCATTGGAGAAGATGATGGTGGTATGAATAAGTTCCTAAATGATTGTCTTAACAACCTTGAAACTAACACATCCTTTTACCCATCCATGAAACAACCAAACCCCCCTATGATACCACCTCTTGATATGTTTGGTTACTTACACCCTGAAACAAAATTTGAACCTAAGTTCCCTACAATAGGTGAACCTAGTTCCTCTAAACAAGAAAATACTCAAACATTTTATGATTAAAATGTGAGAAAAATTCCCATCAATTTATAAGACACATATGGAAAGGGATTCACAATCTTGATTAAACAAGGATGTGATACAACAAGTGAACATGAGATTCATCAACTCCTAGAGAAAATAAAAATTAATGAAAACACAAAGGGGTTAGGATATCAAGATCCCTCTCACAACATAAGTGCTCCTAGAGAATACCTAAGGCTTCATAGTGATGGTACATTGATATTGGATTCTCCTCTTGATATGAATGTCCTTCTTCCTAAAGAGCAATCAAGGATTCATAACAATGACAAGGATAAGAGGATCACCTTTAGTCCTCCTCCTCAACCTTCAACTCAAGAGATTGGTGAATCTAGCAAGCGCAAGAGACCCTACAAGTTACAAAAAAAAAAGTTCCCTTGTCCACCACCTGAAAGTGAAAGGAAACTACAATTGCTTTTGAACAAAGAACTAATAACATTACCACCAATGAAAGATAGGCTCATACTATATCCTAAAGATGCAAAAGTTTCACATTGTCAATGCCATAGAACTCTTGGACATAATACTGATGAGTGTCATACATTCAAGTTAGTATTGAAAAAAATTCAATTCAATGGAATGATTGCCATCAAGTGATTTCATAACATAGCCTTTTCCACCCCTTGTCATGTAATAGTTGTAGAACATACAAATTCTCACTATCACACGACCTTTCCCATCACCTACCTCAGATCATTCTTATCTTGCACTCATTGGGGGCAAGAAGCAGATAGCCTTGTCCTAGTAATGCACTTGTCATTGTCCCTTAGGTTCATTTTATACGTTCCGCTTACAAACACTGAGATTGGGAGGCGAATGACCTGCTTTAGGTTGACTTGCATGTGCCTTACTAGCCTTTTGCATCATTTCTTTTGTGTGATTGCATGTGCGTAATGTGATCCCCCATGACGTTTTGTTTGATGTTCTCTCTCTCTTCATGACATTCCTCTAATTGTACCTTCATTCTTCTCTATGTCGTGCATGTTTTCATTTTTTCATTTGTTTTGTGTTTTCCTTTTTGGGATGACGCAAGGTGTCAAGACATTCATGTCTCTTCCATGTTGACCCAAAAGATTTTTCTTTACCTTTCCTTCATCTTTTTCATTTGTCTTGTGTTTTCCTTTTGGGGATGACACAAGGCATCGAGACATTCATGTCTCTTCCATGTTGACCCAAAAGTTGTTTTCTTTACCTTTCCTTCATCTTTTTCATTTTTCTTGTGTTTTCCTTTTGGTGATGATGTAAGGTGTCAAGACATTCATATCTCTTCCACGTTGACCCGAAAGGTTTTTCTTTGTTTTCGCTCTCTTGTGTCATTCTTCTAGTTCTATGTGTATTTGGGGAATGATGACAGTTTTGATCTCTCTAAAAACATTATAGCAATAACATAATGACCCAAAATCCATAGACCCCTTATGTTTTTGGTGTTTTTATCTTGGGGGCAACCCCTCTCTTTTTTTTTCTCTTACATGACGTAGCTTTATTTGGAAGCATATGACTTGGCATAGGGCTTTCCAAGTGTGCTCTCATGTGTTATTTACTATTTTCATTTATCATAATTTGATACTTTAAAGTAATTTCTTACAGTATGGTGTTTAGCAATTCCTTTAAAGTGGGGGCATACATTGGCATTATTCTTTTGCATTTTTTCTTCTCATGGTTCATGGTGTAGTTTTCTTACTTCATATGATAATTTTTTTGCTTTGTGGATGGCATTGGGTGTGATTTACTCCATGAGTGTGATCTCTCTTAGCATATTACATTTCTCTTAGTGACTTGATATGACACACTACATCCCGTAAGTTGCGAATTTTCTATTCTTTGATTGGTCCTCTCTTGGAGACATTAGGCACAATTTTCCCTAAGTTAAAGACCTCACATGAACTAAGCAAGATTCATTTGAACGTTCTTTGCATTTTGCATTTTGCATTTATACGGCCACCTTGCATAACACAACTTGCATGCCTATGGAGCCATCTTGTTTGTTCATGAGCTCCAAGCATATGAAGTTTTGCTTGCCTCATGAAGCTCAAAAATTATTTCTTTTGTGTGGCACCTTATTAAAGTTATCAGGAGTTATAACTTTGGTATGGTTTGAGCGGGAAGCCCAACTGAGGCATGAATTTCCCCATAGCGACCCGCGTGTGTGTGTGAGTGCATACCAACTGTGAGTGTATGTGTCTCACCTTTTAGGACTTCTCACCCAATGGACAACTAGGAGTTTTGTTGCCTCAAAGTGAGTATGAATTTTTTGGATAAACAACCTAGATCTGATCCACATCGCATTGGAAAAATGGTTGAAGCTTGATCCGCCTTATTTCCTTTCCATGTCATTTCTTTGTCTTTGGTAGTGCATGCTTGTGCTTTTTTGTTTCTCTTTACCACTTTCATGTGTGTTCTTTTGTGCTTATGTTAGTTTTCCATAAAACCCTGGTCTTGGGGGCTTACGCAACCCCCTTGGCCATGGTTGTCCTATCTTACAAGAATTAGTACATTTGAACCCCCCTTGGTCATTGTTGCATTTGGTCTACTTTAGTGTGAGTTGGAAGAAAGTTCCTCCTCTCACTAAAGTGGGGGCTAGATGTAATGACGGAAAAAGGTCCCCTTAACTTGGCATTGATTTAGTGTTGTAATATGTCTAACATATTCACTTTAGGTCTTGGGCCCTTGTGAACTAATGAAATTAAATGGTACCTTCCTAAAGTGTTGTGAAGTGTTGTAACACACTTTCACACTTTTTTAGGGTTTTATCAATTAACTAAACTTAATAAACCTCTTTTTAATCAAAATTAACCTTAATCTTTTCTTATTTGGAGTGTTGTAAAGTGTTGAAACACACTTCACACTTTTCTAGGCTTGTCATTAATAATTGGGATTTCTTATGCTTTTATTGGCCTTATTTTGCATCCACAAGCCTCATTTATTACATATTTTTGAGGATAATCCTAACACCAATCAATACCCAATCATAATTTAGGTGTCCTTGGTTTGTGTGGCCCAAATTTAGGGATCTAGGACTCATTCACCACCTTGGGCGAATGGATCCCACCTGAATCCTTTGGCCCCAAACCGATTTTCACACATTTCTAAGAACTTTTGGTTGTTGGTCCCATACATTATGTTTGATGGGACTAATTCGCCACCTTGGGCGAATGAGTCTCATGTGGCCGAAAATTAAATTTTTGGCAATATTTAATTCTCCTAGATTTGATGTCGACTTGTAGTGTTTTAATTTCGACAATTCTTGCATAATTGAGTATAAATACAAGGTTCTTTCTCTCATTTTCACCTAAGACTTTTGTGAGAGCATTCCTAATAGACAATTGATTTCTCAAGCATTCACAAGAGCATTCAAGGGAAAATTTTCAAGCATTTTAGAGTAGCATTCAAGCATCAATCATCATGTCAATGATTTCATATGTCATGTTTGTTATTGTGCTAACATTTGTGATGTAGGGTTTATGATTCACGAAATTGTTTCAATCAAGATCAACATCATTCAAGAAAGAGTCAAGAACCACATCCATTGTATCCATTTCAAGCATATTTGCAAAACTTTATTTCTAGGGTTTAGTGAGTTGCAACATTGTCTTTTGTTCATTCATCTTTCTCATTTCTTATTTTCTTTCATTTAAAGGTTTAATTACCAAAACGGGGTTTAACCAAGGAAAACCCCTATCCACTAACCCGACAAAATTTTTCCCTCTCCTTTGTTTGTGATTTGTAGGTCTAGGTTGCAGATTTCCTAAGGAGCAAGATTGGAGAGAAGTTGTAAATCATTCAAAGTTGTCAAAGTTGTCATCAAGCCTTGAAGAGACTTGGATATCACCTACAAGTCACAAATTACAGTTTCAGATATGGAAACCAATCAGGAAGGACTGAGCAGAAAGAGAAGAGTAGGATCAGTCTTTGATGTTGTAGAAAATCCCAACTGGACTGATTTAGCACTTCAGGCAAATGAGTCCCATTTCCAATCAATTTTTAGGTCTTTGTAGATTTGGATACCCTTTTGGTAGATTCTTGTTCTTGCATAGTTTTCCATAAATAGGATTGATTCACTCGGCTTGGAAAATGGGTACCAATCAACTTTGAAAGTAAAATTTCCAATGATTTAGACCTCCATTCAGCCTTCTCTAGATTTCTAGGAGCACACATTCTTTTTTGTAGTTTTATGTGTTGTTTCATTCACTTTTCTAGGTCATTTAGTGTTAGTTTGCCTTCAATTAGGGTTTTACATTTCATCTTGCATTTCATTGTCTTTTCCAAGTTTAAACTTGATAGTGAACCCCTCATTAGATCATATTTAGCCCCTAGGACAAACCTATTACAATATTTATTTCTCTTAAATTGCATTGAGATCTTTAAGGTTACCCTTTAATGAAATTGGATTTGTGGGTGTGCTTTATGTCCTAAACCATATGCCAACACTTCCATACCCCACAAATTCACCATTTCACATATATATCAAAATGTGTTGTATTAATTTCAAAATTCCCAAAATATTTGAGCATGTTGATGTGAATAAGGTGTTTTACCTAACTAGTTCACCTAGTAGGTCCTATTCACATGCATGTTTACTTAGGTCACAAGAATATTTCTAGAAGTCTTAGTTGTCATCAGATATTATCTTATCTTATATCATTTACTTCTTGTGTTCTAGGTTGAATTTAATATTTGTCATGTTAGTTGTCTCATTGCATAGAATTAAGGTACTTGTCCCAATATTGTCTAGTCATATCTCTCAACCTTGCCTATATAAGAAATTCATCATATGTATATTTCAATAAGCCATGTAATCAATGTAATAATATTGGGATTTAATCAAATCCATTGTGCCCATAATCAATAAATATTTTTTCTCTTTTTTCTTTCTTGTGGAAGACATATTTTTGTTTTGTAGGTGATCTTAGAGGCTTGAGTCTATTGGTGACACTAACATGGTATTAGAGCTTCAAATTTGCAAGCCCCTTCTCAAATGTTGAAGATAATTAGGTATAATATTTTGATTGGTGCACTTTGGGGAAAAACGGATCTCACTGGACTGAATCTAGAAGGCCCAAAAAGCTCCATTTTCATATAAAATATTTCATATTTTGGTGAAAACGTTTTTGGCAATTTTTTGAATTTTTGGACAATTATCTTAAATATGACGACCAAATGACCATCATGGAGGATTGTGTTAAATTTTATGGTTAAATGGTTGTCATATTAGTGCTCAAACCAATCCACCAATGCCTAGTCATATATGGGACCGCTCACCAGCCCTTAGGGGGTTGAACTTTAGCCCCTCTAGTCTTAATTTTGTAGTTTTTAAAAAATCACCATAACTTTTGTCTCATATATCATATTTTGAAAAATGAGATAGCATTAGAAATCTATTTATGAGAATTTTCTAATGGTATAGGTCTCACCATCATATTTTACTGCTAAAATATTTTATTTTTGTTTGAATTTAGATGTTTATTTTGGCTCCTGAGCTCATAACTTTATTTCCTAGATCTCCAATTTTTGTGATTCTTGTGAAATTGGAAAGGTATTGAGGATACCTATCAATCCATCGATGCAATTTATTTATATTCATATGGGCCATATATATTTAATTCATTTCTTGTCACATTTGCATTTTGGAGAATTGTACTTAGACATGTTGACACTTGGGAAGGTTATGTTTTGATCAAATCACTTTATCTCAATTACTTGATATGTAATGATTTAAGATTGTATCACTTAAGGAGTATAATTTTTATAATCATAGGTTATGCAACTCATCCTTTTGTAATTATTCTGGCTAAGGAAAATTACGAGTCTTGGAAAAAAGACATCCTAATACGTTGAAGGTGACTCAATATTTTGCCTCATATTTATGGACTCATCCTTGATCCAAAGACACATTAGAAGAAATTAGTTTGGGGTAATAAAAATGATCATATCATAGGATTGATTGTTACAACCATTGGTGCTAGCATATTTTGGAAAATATTGAATATTGAGTGTCTAAGCACACTTTGGACTAGAATTTGGGAGATCTATGGAGATCCACATAGTCCCCCAGTCTTAGATGACCCCTACATTAGATTTCAGCATTCCACTTGATGACGTAGGTAATGTACCCTTTGATCATTATATCTCAGAGGATCTTGAATATGGTGTAGAGCTTGAGCATCTTTATAATCAAGATAGCTCTCTTGCAACACCCACTTCTACTATTGAGATCACCAATCCATATTGTGTTTCTTCATTAGAGCTTAGAGATGCTTCTTTGATAGATTCTAGTGCTTATTTGTGGTAGTTAAATCATAGAATTTCAAATACATCTTTGTGGGATAATTATTTGATAGGTATTTTAGACTTGTTTATGTAGTCTCACATATTAGATTTGGAGGAAAAAATTGAGGGTTATCTCTCATATTTAATGATAGCCCCATCATGGTTTTTTTCACATCATATTTTTCTTTGGATATTATTCAAAATTAGTGAAAAGGAGGAAAATGGGTTCACCATAATGAAACAAAATGATGAACCAATTTCACTCTAATTTCATTCAATATGTAAGTAATAATGTATAAATGAATAATAGAAATTAAATCCAACCCAAATACCAATCAAAAGGAAAATATGGAAAGGGTCAAATGTTTATGTACCTTTCATCAAAAGTGCTTTTTCAAACCTCAATGAGGACTCATTCACCCTATGGCGAATGGGTTCTAGCTAGGGCTCTGGAAAATCAACTTTTGGGTTCTAATCCTCTCAGTCTGTGCTCCTAAATTCTATTCGGGAATTGTCAGAAAGTCAAGAATAAATCCTATAGCTTAGTTTCCATGATTTTACAACTTTCTTTGCAACTTTGACAATTTTTTCAGTTTTTCTCTCCAATTGATCTTCAACCTAAAATTTGCAATCATACATCAAAGAAGAGAAAAATGTTGTTTTGTTAGGGAATAGGGGTTTTCCTTGGTCAAACCCCATGTTGGTAATTAAACCTTGAAATGAAATAGAAATGCGTACATGAATGATGAATGAAAAATTGCAATGTCACAACTCACCACACCTTAATTGAACCTTGGATTGTAGATTTGAAAACTAGAATGAAGTGGCCTCAAATAATGTAGATCTTGATCATGAACTTGACTTGAAATATTGCCTTGAATATTCTTGAATAGATCTTGAATGCTACATCAACACATTAGCTCAACAACATGCATAATGCATTAAATCTTTGACATAATGAAATGACTCTTGATTGCTGCGATATTATTCTATAAATATGCCCTTGAATGCCTTATAAATGCTCTTGAATGCTCCTATAATGCTCTTGTGAAAGTACTCTTGATTACTTATGGATATCTAGTTATGAAATTATTAGGCGAAACTAAATGAAATAGCCTTATATTTATACAATCTTATCATTAATTCCCAATATTCAAATATCACAAGCCAACATCAGATCATGGATTTGACATAATTAAAATACTACCAAAAACATATCCCAAGGGGGGTCCTAGGTCTAAGTGAGGACCCATTTTCCATGTGGTGAATGGGTCGTAGGCCACTTACCTAGGACGCACTTCAAACAATGTGAAATGTCATGTGAAAATGGGGTCCTAGGACCTAGTGAGGACCCATTTACCCCGTGGAAAATGGGTCCTAGGACACACACCTTCTAAAATTAAGTGTTGTGTAATAGAATTTAGGAATGTTGGGTTTTATCCCTCAGAATATGCAATTAATTAGGCTTGGATTTTAATTAAAGGGGAGAATAAAGGCACATTAACCTCAATAAATTAATAAATCCCTAGATTAGTGTGAAAGTGTAAAGATAAACTTTACAACACCTTAAATAAGGAACAATTAAATCTATTTTGTTTAGAAGGGCCCTAAACTTAATGTGAATGTGTAAAACACATTACAACACTAAATCAAGCCAACATTAGGTTCATTTTAATATTAATTATTTCAAAATTAAGGAAAAGGGGATACTTTTTCCATTAATACAATTAGTTACCACTTGATCCTAGTTTTTCATGTTCTTCATTGATTAGGCATGTACCTGATTTGATTGTGGCATCATCATCTAGCATGGAGAGAGTGCCACATGAAATTTTTTTATAGACAATGTTCATACATTTAGACTCATCTTTCTTTTAATTCCTATTCAAAATAGGAATCATTCTTGCATTTGTACTTGGTTATGTTTCTTTTGAAAGGGAGAAATGTTGTTTGTAGGCATTGGACCATGTTTTTACTTCGAGAATTCACCATTTCTATAGGAAATTCAATGTTGTGGGAGGGGGGATACATAGTCTCTCTCTTTCCTTCCTATGGAGGTAATTCGTTGTATCAATATGATGGATCTCATCCTTGGGGGTTCTTGAGTTCTCCATCCATCACTTGTTCATGTATGTTTCTTTTCTCTTTCAGAGAGGATTTTTTTCACACTGGGTTTTCTCCTTTTCTCTAGTTACATGAGAGATTATATTATACATAGGTACCTAACATGGTTGAGTAGATGAGACCCATAATCATCATTTTTTGCATTATTTGGAATTTTTGTTGAGAAAATGTGTCTCAACCTTGCAATTACATAAGGTCTTGTTGATACATAAGGTACTGTTCTTTCAACGACGAGGAGGGGGGAGTGTGGGGGATCCCCTTGGATAAGGAAACCCTATTTATGAGAGCATTGTATTACAGTTGTGCATTGTGATGTATTCTAAGAGTTTGATAGAAGTTGTGCATTGGGCGACTTTTGGAGTGTGGTTTTCTCTTGAAAGGGTTTTCCCCACATAAATCACTATGTTGCGGTATGCATGATATTTATGTCTATTTTCATTTAAGTTTTTGTAACTATTAAAGATCTATAAATTTTTTGTATTATTCTCCTTTCAAGATTAGTGTAGGAAGTTGTTCCACTACCTTATCTTCCTTACAAGTGGTATAAGAGCCTGGTCACCTTTGGCTTCAATTGCGAGTTGTTGGGTTTTTTGAACTAATCCAGATTTGAGTAGGAGCTTGTGTAGAAGACACTTTATGATCTTCTTGTAGGAATTTTTAGATGACAAGTTCATCATGGAGAATAGAGGTGGATAATTTTTTTGGAAATAATTTTAAAATGTGGAAGATGAAGATGGAGGATTTTTTGATAGATCGAGATTTGTGGGATGTTGTTGATGAAAATGTTTCAAGGCCTATAGATCCTACTCAAGCTACTTAATATGATGTTATGGACTATAAAGCCAATGGTATAATTAGATTGTGCTTGGAAGACTCTATTTTAATCAATATCCATGAAGAGACCTCTACACAAAAACTATGAATGAATTTAGTGAACAAGATTTTCTTGAGGAAGAAATTGAATTCCTTGAGAATGGAAGAGGGTGGAAAAATTATAGACCACTTGGGAGCATTCAATATGTTGGTGGCTCAGTTAGCATCCATTGGTGTCAAAATGGATGAGGAAGAGACATGTCAGATATTGCTTTTTTCTTTGCTTGATTCATGGGATTCTCTTGTTATGGCTATTGTGAGTAATTCTGTTATATTGAAGATTGAATATGTGGTGTGTTCTTTGATTTATGAAGAGATGGTGAATAAGGTATCCATTAGTGCCAAGGAGGCCTTGAATTTTCATGGAAGACCTAAGGAAAAAGTCAAGAAAAATGAGAAGAGTGACAAATCCAAGTCCAAGGGGAGATCTAAGTCTCCTAAAAAGTCCAAAGTAATTTGTTGGAACTACGATAAGCTTGGACATGTTTGTAAGGATTGCAGAGAAGAAAGGAAGAAGAAAAAGAAGGAATTTGATTATGATTTTGAGTCTAAGAAGGAAGATGGTGATGCATTCATTGCATCTTTGGAAACTCGTGTAGGTAATGATACATGGTTAATTGAATCGGGTGCATCTTTCCATATGACCTTTAATAGAGTTTCATTTTCTAAATATGAAGAATTTGATGAAGGTAAGGTGTTCTTGGGTGATGATTCTTATTTATACATTGTTGGTCCTGGTAAATTTAAAATTAGGTTTCTTGATGGTAGAATAAAAAGGATTAACAGACAAATTTTTTTATCTATGAGAAAACTAATAGATGCAGGTGTGTAGGTAGTATTTTATGATGCAAGATGGTCAGAGGTGCTATGGCGATTGCTAGAAGTGTCAGATATGACACATTGTATAAGTTTGATGCATGTACTATTGAGTGTAAACAACTATGTGGAAGAAGTGAGGGTTTCACCTTCAGTAGATGCTCATGGCTTTTGGGTACCCAAGGGTGATCTTTCTTCTAAATCAAAGTTACGTGTAGAGAAAACTATGTTATGACACCAAAGACTTGGCCATATTGGAGAAAAGGGTCTAAAGACCTTGAAAAATAAAAACCTTGTTGAAAGTCTGTCTGATTGTAATCTTGAATTTGATTTTTGTGAGCACTGCATTTATGAAAAACAAAATCGTGTTCAATTTTACTCTAGTTATCATAAATCTTGTAGTGTATTGGATCTTATTCATTCTGATGTGTTTGGTCTTGTTGATGTTCCTTCAATTGAAAAATCCACATATTATGTTTCATTTATTAATGATTCTAGTAGGACATGGGTATATTTTCTAAAGAGTAAATTTGAAGTTTTTAGTCAATTTAAAAAATTTAAAGCAATGGTTGAGTTGCATAATTGAAAGAAAATAAAATGTTTGAGGATGGATAATGGCGGTGAATTTTTCTATAATTATTTTGATAAATTATGTAAAGATTATGGTATTCATAGTGTAGACATCCAAATTTGTCCAAATTTATCCCTTTTCGTCTAAACATCCTCTTATTCGCATTAGGTAATATTGCTATTATCTAATTAATAACCTTAATCCCTCTTTAATCTCTAAGGTATTTAGTTAATGATTAAATACCTTACCCCCTTTACTCTCCTTTTCATCAAATGAATTAAATAAATATGACATTTATTTAATTCCTCACATGTCGCATCATTTTCCTTAATCCTAATCCATCTCCTAATCTCATCATTAGGGATGTGCACATGGCTAAACCCTGATTAGGATGTGTCACATCCTCTGACTTTTGCAAGTTGGCTCTTAATCTTCGTTAGCGACTAACTATCTTCTAATCAGTGATTAGTTAGTCTAATCAATCCCCCTCTGGTCAACTCTCTCATTCCCCAAGGAATATTTGATTCCTTTTTGTCTTCCCCATGCAAATTTTGTAATGCCCTACCACGAAACCCTAAAGGAAGTTGCAAACACTGCGGAAGTGTACAATTTTTTTTTTTTTTAAAGTGCATTATCAACAAGGAAGATGCACAACACTTTCACAACAACCTCTAAGGCATGTGACAAAGATTACATCAAAAACCATAACATACACATTACTCACATATAAAGAATTTAATTAATTACTCAACATGAATTAAGATTCACTCATTCAAAGCATTTAAATTACAATACATAGAATAGAATTACATTAAGTACTAGTTTACATTAATTTACAAATAAAGTTACAATACTCATTCCCACACTAACTCATTTGACTACAAAATCCGACTAAAATTTCTGACGAAAGATATAAAATGAGATGATCGTCAGGTACTTGTGATATTTGATGTGTAATTTTCAATTTTTTTAAATTTTATCCCCGACGTTCATCGAAATTTTGATGAACCTGAATTTTCATCAAAATTTCAACGAAAATAAGTAAAAGTGAGTTCAACGAAAATAAATAAAAGTGAGTTCAACAAAAATAAATAAAGTGATGAAGGAGAGCCACTGATAGAGTTTTAAAACAAGATGATCAACGACCATAATTTGAACTCAAATGACTAAGTGTTATCTTGCTTGCGTGAGATTTCTATAAGAAATTAATGGTTATATGCTCCATTCCTTGGCCATAAAGAAGGTTGTTGGCTCATTTTCCCCCATAATTGCAACTGTTGAAGAGCAGAGAAAGTGATCAAGTTTGAGGAAACGACGTGAAGAGCTCTGACGAATAGTGGTAGAAGGCATTAACATCGAATTTCCATATAGGTAAGAAAATAATCACATTTCTTTGTGTCAATTGCATTGAATTAAGTTGGTATGGAGAGTTAGTGAAAATTCTAAAAGTTCTAATATCCTAGGGTTTACTAGGGTTTGTATGTCATGCATTTTCAATTGGGTTGGTGAGAATTGTATGATGTCTAGGAGGATTTTTATTCTGTGGTTTGTTTCTTAAGAATTTAAACCAGTAGGTCCTTTTCCATCAATTGAAAATTTGAAACCCTAGCTCTGTCACATTGTCAAAATAGGTGAACCTAGTTATTCTAGTGCCAAACTAGAAAGAAGACCTAAACAATAGAGATTTAAGAAACCTAAAACCCAAGATGACACACCTAAACTTAAGCCACATGTACCTGAAGCATCTGCGAAGTCTAAAGGAGAGAAAAGAACTCATGATAGGTTCATGGAGGGTGCATCCAAAGACATCAATGGAGGGTCACAAATTGGAAAAAGACCCATAGGGCAGGTTGTTGTGAATAGTAGGCTAATTGATATTGTTGGTGGGATTAGAGAGGCTGCTTAACCACAGAGTGGATGAGAGCTATTATTATATAATTTTGCTATTATCGCTAGGTTGAGGGTAGTCATCGTCTTTTTCCAGAATTCATTTGTGAATGGTACCCTCATCAAAAAATACCTTGATTGACTTGGGTATAACCATTAATGTGATGACTAAGGAAAAAATTCTGATATTGTTGTTAATACACCTTAGACCTACACCAAATGTTCTACAGTTGGTAGATAGGTCAACAGTGGAACCTGAGGGCATCATTGAGGACTTGGTCATAGCATTCAGATTTGTACTTCCAGGTTTGAAAATCATATTTTAAAGCAACATCTCATTAGATTTCATTTTTAGACTTGTGCATTTTCAGAATTTCATTTCCATATTTTGTTGTGCAAGTTCAATATTCTGATTTTAGGAGTCTAACGGTTGGAAATCATGATTAAATCATAATTTAATAAGTTATGGAATTAGCATTTTAAAGTGTTTTTTGGGGTCATTAACTTCAGACTACCTTCTCTTTTGCAGGGGTGGTTGCATGCTGCATTTTTTTGGTGTAAAATATCATAATTATTATATTATGTTACTTTTCTATGATTAAAAATTATTGGAGTGTGAGTTTGATATTTTTTGAAGACCTAAATATTCAAGCTTGGTAAAGAAAAGTCATGTCAAATAATATTAGTCCAGAAAAAAATGAAGAGACACTTGATAGATTGTGGGATAGATTGAAAAGAAGGGGTGATGGGAAATGTTATTGTCCTTGCAATAATTGCAAGGGCTTAAAGACGAGAATACTTTTAATCACAACAGCTGAGAAACATTGTAGGCAACATGGTCACATTGAAGGGGGGCATGATTATCATCCATTGGTAAGTTTTTCATTATACGTGCTTATATCGATTGAATTTGTAGATGTTTATATCGTTTTAACATTTTATGTATATATAAAAAAATCACTTGATCATGATTATGGTTCATTTGTGTCTATCATTATTATAAAGGTGGGGCGCCCTAGGGTACATGATATGGATTATCACGACCCAAAGAATGTGGTTTTGCAAGCGGAGGAACATGGAGCTGTGAATATCGAAGATGAAGTTAATGATACTATGGAAGAAGATGATCATGCGACAAAAAACATAGTTGAATATGATGGTACAAATACATTGATCCATGACACATTTAGTGGCACAGCTGATCATGATGATCGAGATGACTTTGATGATGTTCATGATTTACCTGTACTTGAGAAGGCATACAAGCCCCTTTATGAAGGCTCCCAAATAACTCTTCTCTTTGTTGTATTGTTGCTAATGAACTTGAAGGTTATGAATGGTTTATCCAACATAGAAACCTCATGGATGTTAAGGTATGTCATATATGTCATCTTTTTTCATCTATTTTAGTTGTTGTTAGTTCATCACTAGTAAATAAAGGTTGAAATATGTACCATTAATATTCTTTATATTAACAAATTATTTTTTGTTGTAGATTGATTGGTGAATTTTTGTTACTACCATCAAATATTTTACCTCGCTCATACCGAGATTTATCTGGCATTATGAAAGATATTGGAATGGAGTATCAAGCAATAGATGCATGTCCCAATGATCATATTATATATCATAAACAACATTAATTTGCAACAAAATGCCTGGAATGTCATATCAGTAGATATCAAACATATCAACTAACAAAAATGGCGCCTCACAAGGTTCTTAATTATATTCTCATTATTCCACGTAAGCAATGATTATTTAGGTGCGAAATCTTAGCGCAATTTATGGATTACCATGCACATAATAAAAGTGGAGATGAGATTCTTCGAATGCTTGTGGGTGGTTCTATATTTAGGGACATGGAGGAAAAATGGCCACAATTTAAAAGAAGAACCTCGTAGTCTCAGGCTTTCATTGGTAGCGGACGGTGTCAATCCATTTGGAGAGCTAAGATGTATTTACTTGGTGTTGCATGTTTTTGCTATCAGCAATAACATTCCTCCATGGATGTCAATATAGAGGGAGCACATAATGTTGGAAATGATTGTTCCAGGTATTTTTTATATCAATTTTCTTTAATGTAGCAACATCTCATTTGTCTTATTTGTTGCATAATGGCTTATATTTTTTTTATTTAATAGTCATGTAGATTAATTTATATATATTGCAGTAAAATGGTTATAATAATTATGTAATGTTTATGTTCATTCAACTAGGTGAGTACCAAACTGTTAAATATATGAATGTATATATCGAGCCTCTTATCGACGAGTTACTAAAGTTATGGAATGGCATCACTATTTATGACGTATCTAGACCAATAGGACAAAGACAATTTCAATTCCATGTAATGCTTGTAGGGACAATTCATGATGCCCCATGGCTAACACATTTTTGTGGTATGTTATAACGTTCGACTGCATGAGTTTAACGATATTTAATTTTTTGAATTAGATATCATGCATGTTTTTTAAATAATCTATTCATTATATATAACTATAAAAATTGACATATTTAATCCAATTATATATGATCTTGCAGGTCTTCAAACAAAGGGAAAATTTGCATGTCCAATTTGTGGTCCAAAGATGAAATCTTGTCGTTCAACAAGTTTAGGAAAGAAGGTGTTTGATGAGTATAGGCACTTCCTGCAAAAAAATCATAAGTATCGAACTACTGAAAAACATCTTTTCAATGGGAAAGAAGAGACTACATCAAAACCACGAAGAATGACACCTAGCCTATGGAAGTTGGAATATAATAGAATTAATCATCAAGGTTATACATCAGATCAAATTGTTTATCTATCACATATGATATGTTTATAATTTATATTTTTATATTGTGTTGTGTTTACTCATGCTATAATTGACAATGATTGTCGTTGTTAATTTGTTTAACTTATATGCTTCATGAAGGTCGTCAAGGCATTAATGGTCGGTTTCCAAAGGGACTGAAAATTTATCCCAGATAATTTAGTAGGTTTCCCTACTATGAGCAGCTACAAATTGTGCATTTGTTTGATACAATGCATATTAAAAAGAATATAACATAAACGTTATGGAAAATATTGGATGGAAGGCATGACAAAGAAAAGATTGTCAAAATTTGTAGTGACATTCAGGAAGCTAATCATGCAATGAAAAATGTCATTCAATTAAATAGTGATGGATACCAAATTAATATAAGTGCTCTTTCTTGGTTATTAACAGAGCAGCAAAACAATGTTATAAAATAATTCATATGAAAAATTCAATTTCCCACAGGATTTTCTGCGAACATAAACAATATCATAACAAAGAAAGGTGAATTTGGGTTAGGAATGAAAGCGCATGATTGGCATACCTTCTTTAAGGTAATTATTTTGGTATATTATACATATATTTGTATACTGCATGTACTTTTTAGTGTATTATGTTTACTACTTTTGGAAAAATAATGAAAAGATCATTTTATAATTGTTGTAGTACATTCTACCTCTATCTCTCCCAGACAACTTCAACAACAATGTCAAGAAAGTTATATATGATCTTGGAAAATACATGAGGTAAGTAGCAATATTTGTTCAATTCGTTGTATAGATCTTATCATTTCCATTTGTGCCTTGAATCACTTGTAGATGGTTGTCATCTAAATAAATCCATAAAGAAGATATAAATTATTGGAAGAGAAAAATTCCTCATCTAATGTGTGAAATGAAAAAGTGTCTACCTTTGACATTTTTCAATGCACAAGAACACTACCTCATACACTAAGTTGAGGAGATTGAATTGTGTGGACCTGTACACACAAGGTCAATGTGGATGGTTGAGAGGCACTTGAAATTTTTGAAGGCTTTGATTAGACAAAGAGCACATCTTGAGGGTTCTATGGTGGAGGGATATATGGTATACCAGACCATGGTGTACATTACTAAATATCTTCCTAAGTTTGCAGCAAAGATCCATGTAGATCGCATTTGGGATCCCAACTCCATTAAAAAATTTGAAGGGGAGTACTTGATGGGGAAAGGTAGATTGACGAAAGTGAGAGGTAATTATAAGATGGTCATGGAGATTAATTAGAATAAATTTTATATTTGGTTTGTATGTATATTGTAATTATTTAATTATTAGTCTTCAATATACATCAATTATAAATTAAGGTTGTATATCGTGGTAATTAACTAATTATACATCGTTTGTGAATTTCAATTTTTTTTATATAGTTGGTCGAGAGTGGGATGCACTAAATTTGTACATTGCAAACAATCTTGATTGGATGACGGTATGGATTGAACGATGTCAACAATTTGGTCGCGCATTAACATGGGAAGGTATGGCTTCATTAGTTAAAGAAGCTCATTGTAATGGAGATTCCAATGTTACACCAAGGGAAATTGATTTAGCATATGATTTAAGAGATAAAAAGGTACGTATAAATATATTAATCACCCATATTATTTAATTATTTTCAATTATATTGATTATATATGTTGAGATTTTTTTCTTTGCATACATTCGGTCAAGAATAAATATGTTTATCAACTGACGATATTGTAATATTTTTTACATGTTTGACATATTGCAGGTGAAACACCACAAGGCTATGTGGTGCAATGGTCATAAATTTCGAATCAAAAAGTTGGATGACATGAAGAAAACTTGTGATTATGGGATAACTGCAGTTTTTCAGGTGACTAATGTTTCATCTAGAAGCGACATACATCCAAAAGTCTCAGAAAATCAATACTATGGGATTTTGGATGATATACTTGAGTGTGACTTTAATTCCTTCAAATTAGTTATGTTCGTCGTTCTATGGTACAGGCTATGATTGAATGAAAATGATCTCAAGAGAACTGTTATTGAAAATGATAATGGATTTACCATGGTTAATACAAGGTATTTCAAGCGAGTTTGAAATGAGCCCTATGTTCTTCGAAGCCAATATTAGCAAGTATTTTACTCAAAGGTTCCAAGTAAACCGGGTTGGTCATATGTTGTTAGACATGATCCAAGAGGAAGGCCGATAAAGTTTAATGTGGTGGAAGAAGAAGATACCAAAGAACTAGAAGATGACGATCAGGATCAACAGTTAGTTGATGATGTGCCTAACGAAGATGTTGAAGAGCAGGAACTAGATCACGATGATGTAGGATTTAATGTTCATGAAGATGATATCTATGTGGATGATGACATTATCAAAATTGATATCAATGACGACGATGATGATATGACCAATCCTTACAATGTCGAATCTAGATCAGATGATACAGACAAAGAGTTGGATGAAGAATAAGATCAATGACATTGAAATTTATGAGTTATGTGATTGAATTATCTTTTTCAATTTAATTTATTGATATAATTATATTTGACTTATGTGGTTACATAATTAGTTCACGATGTTGTAAATTTTTATGCCATTACATAATTAATTCATGATGTACTTTTTAATGTTTAATTTTAATTCATGATGTTACAAATATTGTATCTCTCCTAGAAATTTCCATATTGTCATAATGAATAGAGTTTCAATACATTTGAAAGGTCACAAAATTAAAACATTTCAATAGTGATGTTAACAACCTTGAAATTAGTGTGTTTTATGTTTCATGTGATAATAAAAGATTAAAAAGTTAGTTGTAGAAGTGGTTGTTCAGTGGTTGAGGTGTAAAGGCCTTTAAAAGGCATAAAGTGATCATTGTAAAGGTTGTTGATGGTTGAGGATTTAAAATACAAGCTCTTGACATTCCAAAATCTATGTTTTTCTTCAAATATTTTGTATTTTTCTTGTTTTGCAGCACTGTACGGTCACATACAACCATATTTTTATGTGAAATCAATTCCATGTCATGAAGATATGTGTTAGATTTGATTATAATCTGATTTGAGGTCTTAAGGCATTGATTTGAGTTAGAAAGCTTGATTTCTTTGCATACAACCCGGTTACCCTGTTTTTGAGGGTTTTATAGTCCAAACATGATATAAAGGGGCTCTTACACTTTTTGTGATTACTATAGCTTGTGTAAGAGGCCTCATGGATACTATTGTAATTGTAGGATGCATGAATAGGGTTTAGGATGAGAAATAAAGAAGATATAGTTGTTGTCCTCAAGAGTTTTGTGAAGAAAAGCATGTGAAATGAGAGGTTCAAGCCTAGGTTTCAACAAAATATGTATGGGAGATCTGATTTTATGAATTTTTATGAATGTGCAGACCTAATGGGTTGTGTTTGAGTTGGTTTTGAGGTTTGGGAGGTTGTGGAAGTAGGAGATTCAATAAACCCTCATGATTTTGGCCTAAAACAAGGGTTTCTGGGTTTGGCAAGAATTTGGTCATACAAGTGGAATCTTTTTTGTGGATTTGGAGGTTTGGAGGCTGTTAGCTCTCAAAAACACAGGTTAGAATGCCTCAAGAGGTTTCGAGACTCTTGATACATTTTAGGGTAACAAACAAGGCCAAATGATTTGAACCTTCTTCTCTTCAGGTGCTACCAAACCTAGGTGGGTCTACCTTTGTGAACTGGGTAGACTTAAGTAATGTGATTTTGTTTACAAACATTTATACACAATGGAAATATTATAGTGAACACATATAATCCTAATAAAGTGTATGTGTAATATTAGAATATGTTCAGTTAACAGATGTAAAAAATAAAATGGACAAACAACTTTGCCAATTTAACTATATGTATATATAACTTTAAATTATTTTTATTTTAACTAAAAGTACTAAAGTTACAACATACAAATTAAATGATATTTATGATTGTAAAATTTATGATTAAATATATCTCTTAGAATCCTTTTTAACCCAATTTGAAAATAATTCTATATTATAGAATACATTTTTTAAAATTTTAAGATGAAAATAGCAAGGAAAAATCAAACAAATATCTTTATGAAAGAAGTATATTGGCGTGAAATTAAATATGATTTGTATTCCAAAGTAAAAACTACAAATAATGGAAACAATTCTTTCAACACATAAACTATTATGTAGTAGTCAATTAAAATTATCTAAATAGTATAATAATTTGACCATTAGCATATAGCAATATCTATAGAGTTGTAGATCTCTTCCATTAAAAAAAACACAAAACAATATTAGGTAGATAATCAAAAATATTTCATTTATAGAGTGACTTATTTATCCTAGAGGAATTAAGTATATAGTATACAAATAAAACCAACAAACCCACAACTACCCCTATTTTGAAGGATTTTAGTTTTCTCCCTTTCTTGATCTCCCTAATATTGTCTAATTATTTTAAAGAGACCAAGGGTCATAGAGAGATAGAGCTAGGGGGATGGTGAAAGAGATAGACAGGTCGTGATAGAGGTAGATAAAGACATGGATAGAAAAAGATAGAGAGAGGAGTGAGAGGGAGATAAAAAGAGAAATGGAGATAGAGATATAGAGTAGGAGAGATGGAGGGAGAGATGGAGTGAATGAGAGAGAAAGGGGGGAGAGGGAGAGATAGCTCAATAGATAGAAGGGGGAAGAGGGAGTGAAATAGATAGTAGGAGATATAGAGAGTGACAGGGAGAGATATATCAATCACCCTCCCTATATCTCTATCTATTCATCATTACTATTTATCTCTCTACCTCTCTCTATCTCTTTGTCTCCCTTTATATTTGTATGTTTCTCATTATCTCCCTCTCTCTCTATATTTTCTTCCCTATATTTATCTTTGTCTCCTTAAGTGTGCAATGGGTACATTGAAGAGGTCTTAAAGGAGAATTATCATATCTTTAATCAAATGGAATGCTACCTTGAGCATAACTCCCCAAGGACACATGCCATCCTTGGATTGTTGACATGAAACAACCAATCAAAATTTAGTTTCTCTTTTCCCTCTCTCTCTTTTCCTTTGTATCTCTTATATCTCTCTCTCTCTCTCTCTCTCTCTCTCTCTCTCTCTCTCTCTCTCTCTCTCTCTCTCTATCTATCTATCTAAATTCATCTCTTTCTCTCATTCTCTATCTTTTTAGTTTCTATCTCTCTTTGTATTAGCTAATAGGCTACATATATTGTGATATTTGAGCTTGAAACAAATTTCATGCCTGGAAACCACTATTGTGTCATTGGAAAACAAGTTTCAACTACCATTTAATGGTAAACCATCTGTAGTGTAATGGTAAAATCCTCTAAAATATCAGGTAAAAGCCTATATATACTATTATATAATAATAAATATAATTATATTATATATAATTTAATCTAATATTACTATTATATTAAATATATCTTATATTAATTATATTTTGTATTATATAAAAATATATTTATTATTAATTATTAATTATAATAATTTTATATGTATTTAATAATTTTGCTAAAGAATATAATATATAATTATAATAAGTCAAATAATTATATTATTTATTATGTAAAATATAGCTAATATATACTTAACTATATTGTACAATATTAAAACCTAGCTAAATGGTGCCATAATTTTGAATTTAATTAACATACTCTAAAACCTAACGAAACTAGGTTGTAGCTTGTCAAATTGGAGGATTGGAAGGTCAATACTAGTGCCAAGGAAGAGTTTGGAGGAGTGAAAACAAGGTCAATACTAGTGTTGAGGGAGAGTTTGGAGTTAAAACAAGGTCAATACCAGTGTCGACAAAGAGTTTGGAGGAGTGAAAACAAAGTCAATACCAACGCTGAGGAAGAGTATGGAGGAGTGAGAACAAGATCAATACCAGCATTGAGGATGAGGTTGATGGCACTCAGGGAAAATCAATGACCAAGGGACAATGAGTACTATAAGTTTGGCACCCCTATTCTCTTTAACCTACAACTTTCATGCCTAGCATGGAATTACGCTTACATAACATAAACTCAAACAAATGGAAGTTTATAGGGGAAAAGGAGCCCAAGTATATGCTAGATAAAGATAGATATAATGAAAGGAAATAGAGGAATACAATTCTTCTTTAATACCTCCACCACAAACATATGCAAGGAAATGTCTCCTCTCTTCTTGGTAGTGATAACCTCCTCCACACACAACCCTTAAAAATTATGAATAGAGGAATAAAATCTCTGAAGAACTCAAAGTTGATTCTCTCCTACCTGATGCAATATTTAGTCATTTTATCCTTAAAAACATTTATTGTGATTACTAGAGGCACATAGAGCAATTCTTCATAATAGAATAATTTGATCATACTTTTCCAATGGTGGCATTATGAGAAAACCATAGGTTAAATGAAGAACCTTTATTTGAAGGTGATGTCGTCATGACCTTTGAATGAAGAACCTTCATTCAAAAATGATGCCATGTCAAGACTTTCAAATGAAGGTATTTTTTATTTTAAATATTTCATGTCCAAAATGCTTTATAAAAGGAACCTTTGCATGAAGGACCTTCAAATGAAGACCTTAATTCAAAGGTCCTTCATTAGAAGATCCTTCATATGAAGGTTCCTTTAATGCCATCCCATTATAGCTCTTACAGTTGTTAGAGATTAAAGTAGAGATTGGACCATCAAATAGTGTCATGATGACTCTACCAAGATATCCATCAAATTGATAAACCCTGACTTAACAACCACACATTCACAAGAAAAATGCCCCTGTCAGCCCTAACACATCAATTCAATGCCAAGTTTCTTGCTTTAACAGAGCCCTAAATGAAATGAACCTCTATCATACCATGTTGCACACCAATCCATCGATTTATAGTTCCAAGATAGTTGGTGGATTGGCGAATGTAATTTCTATTTAGCCCTCAAACCCTTACATAGGCAAAATAGGGCAGTCCCTATATTTGATTTTTTTCTCCCACAAAACAGTGATGTAGCACTTCAAAACAAATGAAAATGAAAGGTAACACATATATTTATCTACAAAAATGATCTTAGAGCATTTCAAGCTTGTACGGGTCCATACAACACAAAAGAACTTCAGAAAAATAGTAAAAACACAGAAAATTGCTTCAAGAACGTGGTATTTGATATGAAATTTTGGTATCAAATCCTCCAACAATTGCAAAAATTGCAATGGAATGGGAATACAATATGATATAAGTGGGATAATAAATACATTGTTTGAAGCATCAAACCAATATGCAAAGATGAAAGAAAGTGCTAACCCCTTAAATTGAAAAAGTTTCTTTTAACTTTAAGTTTTTTGGGTAGCCAATTCTTTTAAGTTATCAAATCCTACCATCATACATAATAAAAATGTTGTTGTTTCAAATGAATATGAGCACTAAATTTCACTATTTGAAGATGTTGAAACCTTGTCATAGAGAACTACAACATTGATGCAACCACTCATCCTACCTTAAAACATACCAAAAGTCTCCTAGAAATTAGACATAGGAAGATTTAAGATGACTTAAATATTTTTTATTGCCAAAGCATAAACTTATGATGACTAAACCAGGCCTAGTACACACTCCCTCCCCATTAAACACTTAGACATAGGGAAATTAAATGTAAATTTTCTGATATTTTTAGTCATGTAGGTGTCCAATAAACCACTTGGTGGTGTTTCCCTTCAAGTTTATTTACTTGAATGAAGAGAAAAAGTCCTTTGATTACAATTATAGAATACATTTGAGGCCTTGGTTGTGTAATTGGTCGACCATAGTCACATTTAACACTTGTTACAAAGTTTGGGAGTTAAAACGTTAAGTAGATTTGATTTGTGATGGACACATTTGAACAGTAGTAATAATAACTTGCAATCTATCAAGACTTGATTACCTTATAACTTGTCAAATTCTAGCGATGAAATGATAGATTTATTATAATGTCACCTTGGGATCACATCACCATGAAAGAAATTCATCCAACATCCTTATGAGTGCATGTACCACCAAATAGGTATTTTTCAGATCTATCTTCCTTGAGCAAGGGAAATTCGAGAAGAGAAGAGGAAAGCGAGACATGTAGTAGGTCTAAAAAAGGGAGATCAACAAGAGGTCAAAAGATTAGAAGAAAATTTTGTAAACGCATGGATTTTTTTTTTTGAAGGGGTGTCATGTTCTTATATGATGAGAGCATAGGCAACATCAAGGTTCCCTTGAGGTACAAATATCTACAGAAACAATGGGTGCATAAGGAACTTCCTCCAATAAACATTGATTTTTGTGTAAATGAGAGGATATATCGCATAACACCATCGTCATTACATGGTTTGGGCCTATTTTGCATGGACAACATAAAGGTTTTTTATAATAAATTTACTGAATTGATGGAGTATGTCAGACCCTATTATAGTTACAAAGATTGGATGCAGCTGGTTCAATATACACGAAGTATGCGTAGGTATGCACTATTAGCAAACTATATACATCTAAAGATAAGGATCGAAATAAAGGAGTGGGTAGGTACATTGATGGAAGGGAAAAAGCATCAGGGAATATTATAGGGTTTATAAACAGTACACGGCCTAGGTCAACAAATAAGCAACCCAATTGCATATTCGAGGCGTGCGAGGGAAACCATGTATTCATATTTGTGATAAATTCAATAACTGTAGGGGAAGAGTTGCTAATTGATTACAATTTGAATCACTTAGATACAAACACAGTTACTATGGGGGTGGTATGTACTATACCACATTTTACCTAACCTCCAATTAATGACTCCAATATACCATTTTATTATTATGTTTTTTTATTAAGTCTATTGGTTTCATTTCGGTAATTTTTTTTTGTATTTAATTTTTGTCACAGTGGGACATTGATCATATGAGGAAGGCTCCAACCCAGAGCATAGATCATGATGCATCTTCAGGTGCTTCTACTCGTCAGTTTTACCTCATTGTAATTGTACAAATTAGATACGAGAAAAATGTTTTATTATTATGTTTTTTTTATGAGTTTATTGGGTTAATTTCGATAATATTTTTAATATTCTTGTTGCAGTCGGTTGATTGGGGAAAGGCACCAGTAGTAGAAGAGAGCATCCATAGGGAGGTGCAGTCACTATTATGTGATGATGACATCACATTTTCCATAAACCCTGTGGATATGATGAGGAAGGCCCCAAAAAAATGCAATGAAGAAATTCTTAAGTTGGTATTGATAGTGCCTCAAATAGATGAGATAAGAGAAAGGGTTAAAATATCGACTAAGAGAGCACATAACTTGCAAGTAAGCTATCATGAGATCTTTAATTATAACATAAGTTCATTCATGGTTTAATATTTTGTACTCTTTTATGTCATGAACTAAAATATGTGTTGTTTTTACAAGATTATTTGCGTCCTCATGATGTTGCTGGCCATGATTAGGGTACTGCAAGTGTTGCTCGAGGAGTAGGGGTTGGTACAAGTGTCAATCCTGATCTTCTTGTACATACATCACATCATCCAACCCCATCATCTATGCCTATATTGTTGACTAAAATGTCAACAACACATACCATGCAGGCGTCCGATAGTGCACCCTCTAGCAGTGAACACATGCCAGAACATGCGTCAGGACATGTACCTGGGGATGCAGAGGCCACTAGTACTGGTGATGTTTTAGCAACATTTCCTAGATCTTCTCGTATTACTAGTACGAGAAAATTTCAGGTCACATTTGTGGTGATAGAGGATTTCATTCCCATAAATATAGAGAAGGTCCCAGGTGCTTTAAAATGTTTTAATTATTATCATATATAATCCTATTGAAATTTCCTTATTTCAATCACTTTTTAGACTGATGATCCCATGATCATTTTGTAGGAAATGATGTTTTTTATAAAAATCTAATTGATATTACATTGGAGCTCTTTGGGCCCACCATACATACACGGTGGAATGCCCAAAATCAAGATTTAAAAGATGAGCTCATTAACCGTTTAGTTGTGTTTTTCGGTGATAAAACATTCAACCGAACCAAGGTCCTTAAGAAAGCTAGTACCTATCTAAAGTATGTGAGGGACCAATAAAGGTCACATTTAGAGAAGAAAAAAAATTACGATTGTCCCCCCATGATTCTAGAGAGGGAGTGGAAGGACCTGGTGTCAGATGGAAAGGAGAAGGCTGAAAAGAAAAAAGGAAAGACACCACCAGGCTAAGGAAGGTATGTGAACCTATCAATAATGTAATTATATATTTATTACTCTTTCTTTTTACATAATCTAACGTATTTCAAAATTTTCATAGGTTGTCTGACACATCGAAGGCAACAAAGACAAGACTAGAAAAACACGGGCAACACAAACTTGGTTCTAGTGGTTATATGAAATTAGCCGCATGAATTGTAAGTATCAATAAATGAAATATTACATCCAAATAATAAATTGCAAACAATTTTGGTTTTATCACACCATAGAAGCAAAATTCATGATCTTATCCAAAAATGCAGGGCTCTGAATTCAATAGAGTGCCCAAAGAAGAGGACCTGAAGTTTTCCTTCCAGCAAGCCTATGGAGCCCTGGCTGAATGCCTAAGAGTCTTGACTGGGCAAACACAATATTCCACTGCATCTAAAATGCAGGTAAATAAACTCAATAAAATTTATTTAAAATTGAATACTTGTGCAATCTATTCAATATTAATTTCCACCATCAAGTAATTATGTGCCTATTTGTTTTAAACAAACAAGCAATGATAATACTGCACATGACATTGAAATGCAGCTTGGTGAGGGTGGAGCACAACCTGTAGATGAAGGTCATGGTGTGCATCCTGGGACTGGATGTATTCATGTGCTATACAAAACATAGTATGGATTAATACAATTAAACATCTTTAATTGCATTTGGTGTATTAATTAATATAACCTTTCATGTTTCAACTTTAGAGCATGTAGAGTGTGATCAACATGTTAAGCATGATTAGGATAGACAAGATCAGGAACATGATGTGGTGTCATCAGGTAAAGATGACCACTCTAATGTTCTTTTAAACATATTTAATTGCAATTGGTGTATTAATTAATGTAACCTTTCATGTTTCAACTCTAGATTAGGATTTAGAGGGTGTTCACATGTTGAGCACAAGGCTATAAAACAAGATTAGGAACATTATGTGGCCCCATTAGGTGAAGAGCACCACTCTAATGTTCTTTTAATTAATGAAATACTTGTAACAATAATAATAAAACATATCAATTTAACATTTCTTTGCTATTGCAACAGACCCCCCTTTGTAGTAATGTCCACGTTGTGAGTACATGACTAGGCATATATTAAGATCATGAGAAGAGCTCAGAACAACTAAAGGGGGGACAAATGATTTAGAAAATGATACTCCACTTCATCTTTTTTTAGCTGGAAAAAAAACAAAAAAAAGTGATTGTAATCATATTACGACAACCATATTTTTTATAATATGTAAAAATAGAAAGAATGAATGTTATATGTTAATGAATGAATGTGAATATGTTAATGAATGAATGTTATATGTTATTAATGGATGAATGAATGAATGTGAATATGTTAATGAATGAATGTTATATGTTAATGAATGAATGTTATATGTTATTAATGCAGGATGAATGAATGAATGTTATATGTTATTAATGGATGAATGAATGATTAATGTTATATGATCGGGTATGAGGAATTGAGAGTGATGTGAGGAAGGAGGGGCCAAATGAGCTTCCACCTTCACGTGGTTGGCCCTGTTAAGTAGAGAATATTAAACTATTCTTGAAACAAAGAGAAGCTCAATAAGGTAATACACTTTTCAATATAATAAATGCATCATTTGAAGCATCAAACCAATATGCAAAGATGAAATAAAGTGCTAACTTTTCACTATGAACATTGTGTTGTGTGTGGATTTGGTTTCAAAGCTCTGTTTGATTTTTTTTTAGTGGTGACATAGCTCTAAAATTTGACTTTTGTGCATAACAGGTTAGTGGAAAATTTGACAAGTCTGGAGGGTTTAGAGGCTTGATTGAGATAGATACACAAATATTTGGATCTTGTTGTTGATGACTAGATTTCCCTTGATATTCAAGGTGTGTTGATAGTAGAATATCCACTAGTGATTATTTATTTACTTTATTTGGTGGTGCAATTATTTGGATGAGTAAGCGAAAAGATATGGTTGCTTTGTCCACTAGTGAAACATAGTATATGGCATCTACTCATGCTTGTAAAGAAACCATTTGGCTTAAGATAATTTTTTTAAATATTATAATAAAATAAGGTGTAGTAATAATTTATTGTGACAATCAAAGTGTGATAAGTCTAGCCAATAACCCAACATTTCATGCTAGAACCAAGCACATTAATGTACAATATCATTTTGTTAGAGATATGATTGAAGATGGAAGGGTGAAATTGGCTAAGGTAGAGACTTTAATGAATGTTATTGATTCTTTGAATAAGCCTATGAGCACAAAGAAGTTCAAATGGTGTTCAAAGACAATGGGACTTTCAGCCCCTAGAAATTAACAAATGATAATGACACCCTTCTATTGTCCTTGCAAGGTTTTTGACAAGTGGGAGATTTGTTGAGAAAATATGTCTCAATCTTGCAATTACATAAGGTACTGTTCTTTTGATGATGATCGGGGGGCATGGGGGGGATCCCCCCAGCTGGGGTCCAGGGGCAGCGTGCCCTAGTAGGGGCTCAAGGGCAGTGCCCCCAAAATGAAATTTTTATTATTGTAAATTCTAGACCGTTCATCATTGTGTCTCATATTTGACGACCGATATTTTATTAGCTTGACTTACCTTAGAAGGCAACCATATTTTATGGAGGTGTTGTATTATGGTTGTGCATTGTGATGTATTCTGAGAGTCTAATAGCATCTATGTTTGCTTTGGATCTCCGAGTGGTGATACTCCTGTGAGAAGCTTGCTTTGCAAGTATATTGTAATCTTTGTGATTTTTGAATAATATATTGGGAATATTTTGGAGTGTGGGGTTTTTCTCTTGAAAAGGTTTTCCCCATGTAAATCACTATGTTTCATGATATTTATGTCTATTTCTACTTAAGTTGTTGTAACTATTAAAGATATGTAAATGTTTTGCATTATTCTCCTCTCAATATTAGTGTAGGAAGTTATTTCGCTACCTTAGCTTCCTTACAATTTTTACATCTCCCTGAGTTACAATTAAGGGGGTGTTGGTGTGAATAAGGTGTTTTACCTAACTAGTTCACCTAGTAGGTCCTATACACATGTTAAGTTTAATTAGGTCCTAGGAATCTTTCTAGAATTCTTAGTTGTTATTAGATCTTATTTATCTTATCTCATTTACTTACTATGTCCTAGGTCATTTAATATTTGTTATGTTAATTATCTCATTGAATATGATTAAGTCACTTTTCACAATCTTATCTTGGCCTATCTATAAACCTTGCCTATATAAGCAAGGAATCATATGTACATTTCAATCAATTCCAATAAATTCAATTAATGTACAATTAATGTAATCATATTGAGATTTACTTAAATTCATTATGCCTATAATCAATAATTAATTTTTGTCTTGCTCTCTTGTGTAAGACATCTTTTTTTAGGTGATCTTGGATGCTTGAGTCTATTGGTGAATCTAATAGAGAAAAGGTATCATTATTCTATAATAATATTATAATTCTTTTTTAGAGTTTTATTTTTTTATAAAAGGCATATTGCCGACTTTATATTAATATATCATAAAATATTTACATAAGTTCATACATAATAGATAATTGATCATGCTTTGAGCACATAGCTATGTAATACTCCTAAAATATATCTAATATTGCATGTTTTGAACATAAGTGTCAACTACCAAAATATTAGATTTATACAATATCTAATTTTTGACCTTTCAAAATTTACATTTAAAGTTGTTGCATTATATATAATCAAAATGAAGTACTGCAGTAATGTGAATCATACATTACCAACTGATGAACATTCCTCATTTCTTCCCTTGTCCATGAACTAGTATGCTGGTGGTGTGGAATTTTATTTCATTGTTGTGTTCATGTCTGGAATGTTCAGGCGAGGCTTGATCTAAAAATCAATTTCCTTTCTGCCCTCTGCTTGTGAACCTGTTGATGTTACTACCTCCTTCTGCTTGATAGATTGTTTGTTGGCAGCTTCAATGTGATGACAATGCTGGGTAAGTAGAAATGATAAAGCATGGTATTTTGATTTGAAGCTTCTTTCCATGTCTTCTCCTATTTCCCAGTGATGACGTGCAAGAGCTCTATAGAGATAGTTGGGTGTATCAAATTCTAATGACAAATTCATTGCAATGTAGATGTTTCTAAAACATATTTTGTGGTGGAGATAATGTCTTGGGAATATGCCACCCATATATGCTTCCCCATTCCAAAAATTGTATTTTTGAATGCTTTTGAGAATAGCATTATCTTGCAGAAAAACTTCTTGTATGATAGCCTTTGCAATTTTTTCCATGTCCTTATAATTTGGATTCAGGTCTAGCACATTTGACACAAAAATGGACACTATATCTGAAGGAACTATAAGTCTTTGAGCTGATGGGCACAAGATTTCATCCCCAATCAAGGTCTTTAGGGAACGAAACATTGGAGAATAGTTGGAATATATTTTCCAGTGTTTCTCTTTCGAGGCCTTTGGAAAATAGTAATTCCCATTCAATAATTGGGAATGGTGCTTTGTTGTTGATGGGCATGAACTCCATTTCAGAATATGAGAGAGAATGAATATAACTTTGGCCGACTATTTAGCAATAGAATAGGTAATGTGTAGCTGACTGTATAAAATTTTCCACTTCTTCATGCCTAAAGACGTCGCACCATATTTCTCCTCCATGTGCTAGATGCTTTACAAGAACTTTGCCATTTTCACTACACTGTTTTGGAAACAGTCTTTTGCATTTCATTTTAATATTTCTCTTCTTTTTAATAGCCTCAAATTTTAACAAGTTTTATGAATAGGAATAAAACTCATAATGTCCACATGTGAAGAAAGAATTGCTTTGTTGGAGACTGTCCTTTTTCCGTTTGATAATGCAAAATGTATGTATGTTGTGCATTGTTCATCTCAAGACCTGCAGACAGACGACTCTTGTTAAATATAAAACATACCTTAGGTACGGTCACATTGGATAAGGATTAGCTTTGATGATAAATCTCACTTCCCAACATCAACATTCATGTGAAATGCATCTTACAGCTTTTGCACATGTTAAATTTATTTCCGTCGGCTCTTACCTGTAACATTTAAATCAAATCCCATGCTCCAAAAAGGGATTAAGGTGTACAGAATTATAGGTTGTACATGATTACATGTTTTAGATACGATCTATCAAAGATTACACATGATTTAATGTTGGCTTTGGGTATTTCAACATTGACCAAGCAAACGGTGTACCCCTACGTGGCACATACATGATATTTCAATTGTACTGCTTTGATATGTAATACGGTTAGGATAAAATTATCTTTCCACTAATTTTATAACATCTTATCAACCTTAGCATCTCGACAACTACTAGTTCTCCACATTTGAATGGGCAATCAAAACCATGACATATTTTTCAAATATATTCTTTTTCTATTATGATGTGTAATTCTTGAGGAAATTTTTTTACATTACTATCATAAAGCCTTTTATTTTTTGCTTGATCACATTCCATATTTTCCAATTTATCTGCCACCACATTTCCCTCTCTGTATATATGCTTAATTTGAACATAACTAAATTTTTCTAACAACAACCAAACTTGCTCCAACACGTACTTGATATGCCAACACAAAATTTTTCTTTATTTACATGCATTCAAAATAACTAAAGAGTCTCCTTCAATTATCAACTTCTCAATTTGCAAATTGTGTGCTAATTTTAGTCCATGAAGTAAGGAATGTGCTTCTGCTACATTATTTGTGCCTTTTGGTAGTTTTATTGACTGTGTTGAAATTAAAGAACCCATATGATCTCTAATTACAATTCCTACTCTAGACAAATCTGAATTACCTCATGAAGCACTATCAAAGTTTATTTTAAAAGAGCCTTCCGGAGTTGGAGTCCATTGAATTTGTTTTCTATCTGCTTTAGAAGTCGGATTTTTGTGAAGACTTCCTTTGAATGGTAGTGTTATTTTCTTCCAAGCTTTCAAAACCTTTGAATCCCAATCTGTGAACAATGAATCTACATGCTTTGTTCTTGACACATATGCATTTGTTATCTCTACTATTGAATTATCTAATTTTTCTAGAATTTGTTCCATTTGCATTTTTTCATTTCTGAATATTCTTCTATTTCTTTCCCACTAAATTGTCTATAAGACCACTGAAGGAATCAATCTCCAAATACAAGCAAACAAAGAATATTTATATAGAATTGGCCATCCCGAGAAAAGATCCCATAAATGTTTTGGCATCAGAGCTAACCAAATTAATTTCTCTTTAATAAATGACCAACACTGAGTGGCAAATGGGAAATGAAGACAAAAATGATTTATGTCTTCATTCTCAGAATCACATAACACACACTTAAATTGAGTTGCAATGCCTAAATTTACCATCCTGTCACTGGTTAAAATCCTTCGTTTAATAGCCAACCATGAGAAACACCCAACTTTTGGTAATATTGATGGATCCCAACAAAATGTTAAAGTTCTTTGTGGTTTGATTGTTTCACCTTGACTCATTACAACCTTATACACCATTTTGACTATATAATTTCCAGTTTTAGAAGGGTCCCATAACAACTTATCAGACTTTCTCATTAAGAAGGCTATTCTCTGTGCCAAGATCCATTTGAAATCCTCTTTCTCATCCTATGGACAATTCAGTTAAAAAATCCTTCCATTTGACCTTCCTTGTGCATCCATCTATGCTTTCAAAATAGTCACAGACCTTAACTCCTATGCTTACAATTAGCTAAGATTTGATGTTGTTCAATTTATTACATGTATCCAAAGATTCATGACCTCCCCATGAATCTTCCAAGAACTTTCCCTTTGATCCATCATGTATTTCCCATGTTAGGTATGGTAAAATTATTTCTCTACAAGATATTATAAAATTATTTGTTAGAGTTATCATCAATTAAAAATAAGAATAGAAGGGGGGAAATATTAAAGTGGTGATAAAAATAAAGAATAGTAATCTCGAGTGGCAATACAAATAGAAGAAAATAGTTAAAACTACTTTGTAATATGTGATAAAATGAATTATTATTTGAAATAAGTTACCAAAAAGGAATTGAATTTCTCTTGATTAAATCCTTGTGTGAGAAGTGAAAGTTTTAATCCTTTTATAGTGTGTGTATTCCAAGCACAAAAATAAAATAATCCAAGAAGAAGATTAGCATAGAAAAATTCACAATTAAATTTTATTTCTCAAAAAAATATGTTACAACACAATGAAAAACTCTTTATATCCAACAAAACATCATATAAAAATTTTTATGACTTATGCAGGTTTCCATTGCAATCTAGAAGTACTTTTCTATCTAGCAAAAATATTAAAAAATCAAACTTTTGTAGTGAGGTGTCATATGCTAAAGAGAGTGAAATAATTTCTTATTAAAATATTTTAAAACAATTTATTGTAGTGTAGAAAATTGTACACCTGTACAATTTCACACTAGGTTTACATCCCCTTCATTAATTGGACTTAATTAAGCTTCTTATTACCTAAATTATGTATTCCAAAGCCTTATTATTCTTGATTTCCGAAAGGGAAACCTATATTAAATAATTTCCAATTTTAATTTAAACACCTTGGAAATTGTGTGTCATTGACTCAGGTCCTAGGACCCATTCATCCAAGGGCGAATAGGTCCCATTTAATTTCTAGGACCCAATTTTTAATATGTTTTTGGCAACATTTTAATGATTAAAATTCAAGTGTCAAATTTCAGCTTTTGAAATCTATTTTTTTGGAAAACCGATAAACACCTATAAATACAAGGTCTTTTATCAATTCAAATCTAAGCATTATGAACAAGCTAGAGGCAACTTTCACAAGAGAAAATATTATTGTCAAGAGCATTGAAGAGAAGGTTTATCAGTCATCTACAATAGCAATCAAGATCATTTAATAATGTCAAATTTCATGTGTGTTCATTTCATGTCTTGGAGCTAACATTGTGATGTAGATTTCAAGAATTCAAGCAAACATTCAAGCCAATTCATGCAAGATCCAGACCATAGAGAGATGAGTTAGAATTTAGTCCTCTAAGGGAAGCCATTAAGGGTTTGGTGAGTTGTGACAAATCTTTGTTCATTTATCAATTCCTTCCATTTATCATCATTTCAATATTAAGGTTTAATCACCAACATGGGTTCTTCCTAAGGAAAACCCCCATTCACAAAAAAAAAAAAAAAACATTTTTCTTCTCTCTTTGCATGTGCAGATTTACAGGTGAAGGACTAAAATTTCATCAAAGGAGCAATTTTGCAAAGTTGTCAAAGTTGTCATTATTGTTGTCAAGCTATGAAAACTTGCCTACAAATTTTATTTCTAGATTTTTGAATGTCAAACTTGGAGAAATTAGAAGCTTAGATCTAGGATCTGATGACTAAAATATCAAATTTTGGACCCCTTCACTAGGACCCATTCACCCTAAGGCTAACCAGTCCTTCTATAGAGCTCAAAAACTACTTTTTAGGCTAGGTGCACACCATTTCACCCTTCTCAAATCTTCTTGCAAATTAATATTGTCGTTTCTGTTGTCATAATATTTTGTATTTAAAGTGTTAGGTCATGAAATTTAGTTAGTTTATGCATTTGAAATTATCTCCCAAAAGTGTCAATCAATCATTTATGTCATAATAAAACAACAAACCTTCCTAACAGGGTTGAATCACCTCAAGATTGAAAGTCAATCCTATCCTTGGGAGATCTCTTTTTCTAATGAAATTAGGGAAAGTGTAAGTATTTTTAATGTTATATTTATCATTTATTAGAGAATAATGAATTAATCTTTAATTAATTAGTATTCTTATTCTCATGCACTTAAGCTAAACTTAGGTTTCCTTTATTAGTTAACTTAATGCTTTATTTATGTTAACTATAGAGCTAATATTGGATCAATTCATCTTATCACATAGGATGTTGACACTTTTCATAATCTAATCCCTTTATCATTAGGGTTGTTCTTATAAAGAATTCATTCTCTCTTGTATTATTCATTTTGTAAGTATTTTCTTTTTGAGGAATAGAAAATCATTGTTTTACATAGCTCTATAGTAGGTGTGACTATTTCATATCCCTATGACAGTCCATAAATGGACTTGTGACAACAATATGATAGTTTACATTACATGGTAAGGAAACATACAAACTTATCATGATATCCCATGGAAAAGGTGTCAGAAATGATAACAAGAAGATATATCAAGAATAGTCAATCCTATCAAGATACCAAAAAGATAATCCACAATTTGAGATAGTTTATAGGTGGCATATGATAATGGAGAATAGGTTCACTGGTTCAAGTTATCATCTAGATTTTAGAGGCTATAAAACCTACATGATCCAATATGACATTTATAGAGACTACTGATAAAGAGAGAAAAAGGAAATCATAGATGTCTAATTTGAGAACGAGGAGATAATTAAAAAGGTGGTCTTAGTGGTAGTTGTAAGAAGAGTCCTCAAGGTAAGAGAATGACATACATAAGGAAAGATAGATCTAGGAGTTGATAGTCATTTCAATTAAAGTATGACATAACCTCCTAAAGGAAACCAAATGGATGAAACTCGTAATCATGTTAAGACATCAAGAAAATTATTTGAAGACAACCAATAATAATTTAGGGCACAATGATTGAAAAGAGGACACATCTATAAAATTAATTTATGAATGGAAATCCTTAGGGGAAATCAATCCATAGTGGACTATATCTTTGAGTATCAAAAGTGTGATAAGTTGACAATCCACAAACCTATGCATATGTGGCAATGATTAAAGGACTAGAATTTAAGTCAAAGGCTAGTTTTGATGACAACTAGGAGAATAAGAACAATCATTGTAAATGATGAGACATAAGTTTTCAATATTATGAAGGAGTGTAAATAATAGTGCATGCTAGTCCTTATAGTGAAGATCATGGAAAAATAGTCAAGCTAATGATATGTAGAAAAGATCAATATCTGATAAGGACAATCCAATATCCATGAAGATTAAAATGTGAAAAGAGTAATGATAATGAATAAATTACAATGAAGAGGATAGTGGTATGAAGGATGATAGGGCTATCAAAAAATTCAAAATCATAATAGTTTTTCACATGTTTTTATTATCAAGTGATATGTTTAATGTCATCAAACAAAGAAGAGAGTTTTAAGGGGAATTTATGGTTTTGAAGAAAAAGGGAAAATGATGTTCTATGTGAATGAATGATAGTGATCTAATGTAGGAGAAGATTTAAAAATAATGTGAACAATCTAGAAAGGATAGCTTACAAGGTTACTTTTGGAACCTTCGAAAATGGAATCAAGGGGAATGATATGTATTCACACCCCCCGTTAAAGAGATTCCACTCAAGGAAAACCCTAGAGATCTCAATGCAAAGGAGATTGAAATCTTACAATAAGGTTGTCCTAGGGGTTGAATGATATCTAATGGGGAGTTCACCACCAATTTTAGACTTGGAAAAGACAATGTAATGCAAGTTGTAAAACAAAACCCTAATATAATGTAATGACCTAGAAAATTCCTTAGAAATGTGAGCAAAACAAAATAGAAAAGAAAAAGTGTGAATGATGTGCACTTGGGAATCTTGAAGTGACTAGAAGTAGTTATGAAATTCTTGAAATTTTGAATTTTTGACCAAATCTGAATCATTTGCCAACCTGGGAAAATCAGTCTCAGATCAGGGTTTCTGCATAGGAGCCCATTTCGAGAAAAAGGGTGTCAGAATCTACAAAAAGGTCTAGTAAACAACTACAGTGGGACTAATTTTCCACTCTTGGTGAATCAGTCCTGTTCCAATTTTTGATAAATTGAAAGTCCTAATTTTCTCTTCAACACTTTCCCTTTCCTTCCCACTTGAGTTTCAGATCTGACTATGTGAAAAACACCTGCAAAATAGAATTCAACTTGACTTGGTAATGGGGGTTTTCTTTAGTCAAGCCCCTAGTTTGGTAATTAAACCTTGATAGAAATAATAAAATGTGCATGAAAAACCTATCCTTAAGTGTGTCTAAGACTAGGAGATCTGAAACATGATGCAAGAATGAAAATATAGGGATGAATGACTCACTTGTGGTGATCTCCAATCACCCAAAATGAATCCTAATGATGTTTGTACCTTCCTTAGGTTGAATGTAGAGTGATAATGAAGGATGGAATTACTTAAGAAAAAAGTCTTTAGGCTTGGCTTGATGGCTAGTTGCATCTCCCCAACCTATAATCCATCATGATTCACCATAGACAACCATGATAACCTTGAAAATGCTAGATCTTGAATGAAAGTGAGCTTGAAGACCTATAAAAACACTTTAATGCTACTCCAATGCTTCAACTTTACGTGCTCTCGAAATGAGAATGCTCTAGTGAAAACTTTTCTTGAAGATTCTTGATGCTCAATGCTTTCTCAAGTGCTTAAAGATTGATAAAAATGACTTAGAAGCTTTCTTTTATAGGCACCAACACCTAATTGACTGTTATTTAGATATTAAAGGCCGACATTCACTAAAACCTTGAATTAAATAAATGAATTCCCTCTCAAATTTTAAAAAGACCCCAAATGGGACCCATTCACTACACTTGGCGAATGGGTCCCACCTAAGGGGACTCATTCGCCCAAGGTGGCGAATGAGTCCCACCTTAGCTTTTTGAGGTGGGTTTTTAGATTTTTTAGGGATTTGAATGATTTTGTGGCATTTTTGAGTGAAATGGACCTCAAGATCTTAAATAATTGGTCCTAGGGGCCTATAAATGATGATTTAAAGGATAATTAATGCAAGGGTACCCAAGATAGGTCCTAATTAGACCAAGAATTATACTATCTCCAAGAAGGGATTATAATTTTTCTGGTCACATTCAACCCCCACTTTAGTGCCCATATGAATCTACGTGCATATGTAAGCTAAAGGACTCTAAATAGTACACTTTATCTCATAAAAGGATACTCATATATGCTCATTCATGATGCAGGAGAATGAAGGCCCCAGTGTAGTTATCTACAAAACCACAACATTAGAAACCACATCTTGCAACACAAATTGTTTAGCTGTCCAAAAATCCTCTTATCTAACTTCTTCTAGAAATAAAATTCAAGGGTAGATGCACGACCCCCCTTGGTTCTGCTTACTTTACAAAGGTGGAATCAAGGTAGAAATCTAGCCACATCGAATAAGATAAATCTTATCATGGGGAATTTCCAAGTACCATACCACATAATGATAGAAATTTTATTATATCGAGAGTGAAATTATGATTCTAACACAACAAATGTCATCGAAAACAATGTTCACTAGCACCTATTATACTGATTTGATTGAAATTCACTTTTTAACCCTAATGTAGTAAAAACCCCAATTTCAACTTACATAAGAGAAAAAAGTGAAGTAAATTGTAACTTAATTTATCATTTACCTTGTTGTAGCTTGAAAGTGATTCAAGAATAGTGAAAGATGCCTAGCAGACAAGATTATAGGCCTGCGAGATTGGACGTGTGTTACATATGGCTATATTTTATGTCATGTAATTTTTAATTTCAGCTTTCGTAGTCTTTGTTTTCTCATATTTTAACTAAGTCTAGGTTTTGGTCACTATCTTTGCCTTTGTCATGGGTTCTTTACATTTTCTAACCCCTTGTCATGTGTTCCTTAAGTTCTGAAACTCATATGGTTGGCACCCAGTGTTCTTAAGTCTAAGTCATTGGGTTCTTGTTTTGTCTAACTTCTTGACTATTTTACTTGTTCCTTCCTATTTGGCATCGGGTGCATCAGTCCTTTGTATTGTCAGGGAGTTAGAGGTTTTTCAAACTTTGTAACTCCCAATTTTGAGCTATGAGGTTTCAATTGTCCGCGACAAGGTGATGTGTTGTTCATTCACACATTTCGAGGCATTGCTTATATATTTAATGAGGTGTACAATACAACCTCTAGATGTATTATCAATAATTTTTTCTGAAACACACCAATCTCGAGGGTTGCTCTACCGAGGATTAAAATAAGGCGTTGCATTAATATAATACCAAACACATGTCTTATTATTCTCACATGAAAAGGGTGGTGAACATTTATTCTTTCTATTTCTCATTTGTGCATCTTTTCTCTACAATCATTTTTCAAGCGAGTGGGTTTTACTTTGATTCACTATGAGCTCATGCAGTCCAAAATTGGAAATCGTTGGCTAGGAGTGATGGACATGAATTTGGGATCTTTCAGGTTGGATGAATTTTGGGCACATTTGGAAAGTGATAGAAAATCCGTTGTCGACGTGAAGCTATTAGAAAGTCGATTAGCTCATGCTATAGGTTTCCTTGAGGCCATCTTGAGTGTGGACTTGGTTAGTGCCTATGTGAGGAGATATATTCCAGGAACAGGAGAAATAAAAGCTACAAACGAAACCATTGTTGCCAGAATTTCTCCAGAAGTTGTTTCTCATGTGTTGGGAATTCCTGAGAGGGCACCTGTAAGAGAAATGTCGGTTGTTGCAGCTAACAAATTTTTCAAAGCTAGAGAAGATTGGTACAAGAATTCCATAGCCAAGGGTTGGTTGAAGTCTGAAAAGAGAGGTAAGTCCGAGTTATCCACCAAACTCAAAAGAACTCATTTTAAAGAAGAAATTGCGGACGCTATTGCTTTGTTACATCACATTGTTGGAAATGCACAAGTTGAGCCTTTTGAGGACTAGATGTGTCAATTTATCCTAATTATTTGTGATGAAAATGTATTCATAGACTGGGATAAAGTAATTTGTTTCCATTTAAATAAGTAACTAGTCAATTTCTAGAAAACGACTACCTTCCATCTATGCTCCTGTTTGATATATGTTGTAACCAGTCAAAGATCTTTCTAGATAGGGCTAAAACCTTTGACACCTCCAACTTTTGGTGTGCATGTGTACAAATGTTATCCATGATTCACTAAGAAAGTTGGGATGGGAGAATATTGTCTGGTTGATGACGCATTTTTAATGGAGGTTGTGAAAAAGCTAGACAAAAAACCCTGAAATGTGTTTTTCTCCTGAATCTATATCCTTGATATCAAAATTTGGAAGTTGCTATATTAAGTTTGAAAGATTTTCATATTTGAGGATTGGAGGCTATGAGAAAGCTTCGTTGAAATTGCCTAGGTATCCGAAAGATTTGCTGGTGTTTTTAGAAGTTTGTAGACAAATAGATTTGGTCAATGCAAAATATATGAGCATGGGAAAGCGAGGTTATCCTTTCCCATTGGTTACTGCTTCTTTTACATGCAAGAATAATTGATTAGAAAAAGGAACTAAAGAGGTCCTAAAAGAATACAACTTCCAATATTTGTTCATGAGGGTAGGTTTTGATAGCAAGGGTTTTGTGAAGAAAAATCTATATGGAGAAACTTCATATGAGCATCAGCTCTCCATTGAAGATTTTTAGGAGGATTATGTAGATGAGAATGAAGTTTTAAAAAGAGTTTACATGAGGTTGAATCTCTGACAAATTCAATTGTATGGTCTTTCAATCCAAGTTCCTAAATATGCCACTGAAGATTCAGTGGTTATCGATCTAGAATATGATGCTTTGCTAGATAAATCTTGTCCTAAAATAGACTGGAGTAAGAATGAAGATTTTAACATGAACATATGAGCCACTCTAGTGTTAAAAAAAATCAAGAATGGTTAAGAGGGAAATGGAGGCAAGCTGCAGGCTCTACTCAGGAGCCAAGATCTTCTTAGAGGAATGAACATAATTCTGATCCAACTATTACAGTAAGTGCATCATCAGAAAGATTGGCTATCAGGTCTTCTGGTGCTAATTCATAGTCTGGAGGTGATGGTGAAAAACTTGAAGAAACAGATAAGTTGAAATTTGTATGTGAGCAAGATAGTGTATCCACTCCAGTCCCTAAAAGGAAGGCCAACCAAGAAAATCCTATGTTGGAGGATTTAGATGCCATTTTCTAACATATTCTTGAAGATAATACCTTCCCTCCTTTATCTGAAGTACCCTCTTCCCTGGGAGAGAATACATCCATCCTCCTTGCTGAATCAAAAGAAATTGTACATGGAAACAAGGATGTTTTCATAGAAGCTTTCCTTGTTTGGTTAAAAAAGGTTGTGGAGAAGAAAAGGAAATACACTCTTATGACAATGGTTGGCATTGACACAGTTGCAAAGTTATTTCAGTCCTCCTCAAGACCGAAGAAGGCTCAGAAAATGTCGAGGGTGTTGATAGATCTTGCCTCTGGGAATCAAATATTGGAAATTGTAGACCCTATTAGGGACTTGAATGATGATGAGATAACTGAAGCAGATTGTAAGATCACACACATGGACATGGGGCCTCAAAAATTGGAAGGTGATGTATATCATGCTAACTATTCCATTAATGCTTTGATTAAACATGTAAAGGAAGAAATGAAAGAAAAGGTGAATTTGTAGTCACAAGTCCTTGATTTGAAGAATTACATTTCTTCTTTGATTCCCTCTACCATATCTGATGAAGCTTCAAGCTCTCAGGGAGTGGATATAGATGCATCTTCTATGCAATCAATCAAGTGAAACCTTGGTTATTCTAGAGCTGTTGGTGAGTGGATTCATGAAATGTCTCAAGAAATTTCTCTTTTTATAAGTAAGTCTATGATTTTTTACACCCAAGTCATAGAGAGGAGAAAGGAATTAATAACAGAGTTAAGATAGATTCAAAAAGATCAAACCAATATCCATGTTCTCTCTCAAGAGATAAAAGAGTTAATTTTCATGGATCGAATAAAGTATTTTAGTGAACAAATTGTAAATGATCCAAAGGAACTAGACTCTTCTTGGTTTGAATAACTTGATTTGAAATTGGGTGTCTATGATAGGCAGGTAAATGAAATCTTCGAAGTCCTAAAAATATTTTTGGATATGTTAGTAGAAATTAAAGGAAATTGTCATGACTTGAAGATTGATATCATAGATGAGTTCAATGAGAATATTCTGGATACCAGGGAGGTGTGCCTGAAGTTTAAAGAAGTTTTTAATAAAGAGATAGCAAATCCCACTACTTCAACTAAGGAGTCTTTTTCAAAACTTGAGAGGTTATAGGTCTATCTTGAATCCTTCAAAATTGAAGCGAATAGGAGATCTCAAACTTTGGTTGAATTTGAAGCAACTTTATCTAAGATGAGAACCGGACTACAAATCACTGTGACTTTGGGAAGTAAGGAGATACTTACAATTTCCTCTAGGTACAAAGATTACAAGGCTATAATGAAGGCATAGGAGGGAACTTTGCAGAAAGAGGTGGTCGTGTCTATTGAAGATGAAGAGACTTAGGCGGGATAATTGGAAGTAGTTTATTTTTAAATATTTTATGATACTTTAGTTTATTTTGGCTCTTTTATAAGTTTAAGACTTATTTTATTTGATACGGTTACTCTCAAGAAACTGTTACCTGAAATAGTTGGTGATGCTTTAAATAGGGGATTAGCTGATGGTTTTGGATCTTTTGGGTGAACTTTGATTTTCTCATTAGAGCAAAAACTTTGTTATCTGGATTTACTATTTTCTAATATTCTGATATAGAAAACTATGGTGGAGTTTATGCATTCGTAATCTTTGAATTATGGTGTATGAATAATTTATGCTTATGTTGAATTTTTTGTTGTGAGTGATCTATCATTGAAATAGTCGTTGTTTTTGAAGTTGTTGCATCACTATAGTATGATTTATCTGTGCATAAAGATGTTGTTGTGGTTTTGATTCAATATTAAATCATGGATTATTTTAGTTTTGTTGTATGAATTCTGTTAATACCTTGAAATATTTCTGGTTAAAAGCTCCTTCCTTTGCTTGCTTTCTAGTTAAAAGCATCTCTAGTTAAAAGTTATTCAGTGGATATCAAATGAAGGTAGCTGCCACCTTTTAAAATAAGTAGAAAATCAGTTAGAAAGTTATATAATTACTGATTCAACTGTGGTTACATTTGTCACCTCTATTGGGCATGAGAAACAAAGTTAGGTGATAAATCTATCAACCAACAACATGCTACGGGACCAAGTGGCCCACGACGATCACTACCATTAGGTGAGGTGAGTTGAGTTGAGTTTTTTGCCTTTTCTTTGTTCTTATGTAGTGATTTTTTGTTTTTTACACATTTGTAGGTTAATCTAGGGTCATAGAAGAAAATTTCACCAAGCATCCCATTTCTTTGCAAAGTGTCCCTTTTGTTCTCAAAGTGTCATGTTTCTTCACGAAGTGTCTCCAAAAGTGGTCTAAAGTTTCTAGGGCCTCTAGAGAAGCACAATAGAACAACTTTAGTGCACTTTTATGATTGTTGATGTGAAATTTTGAGACTTTAGATTGCTTATAAGATATGCTTTTTCTTTTTTTGTTAGGTTTCCACTCATTCACATCAGTGTCTAGGTGGTAGGTAGTTCAATCTTCTCTGAGATTTATCCCCCACTCTTTTAATGGAGGATACAGATTTGTTATAGACTGTAGGATTATACTGGGTGTACCTCATGCCCCCCATGAGGTACCATGATGCAATGCTGATGGGGATAGCATAGTACTAGGATGTTGATACATGTACCTTCCATCTACTGATTGGCAAGGTGATGATCACACTGGAGGACGTGCACCGCATACTCTGAGTTCCTATTCAGGGTGAGGGAGTACACCTCCAAGTGGAGCCGAAATTCCACAAGATGAAATATGACATGCAGTATTGCCTTTACGGACTAGTACATGATGAGAGAGTGGGGGCACAAATAGATTTAGCAATGCTTATATACTCATAGGCCCCACTAGTTAGACATATTATGATGCTAATAGTGGCACTAGTACTCATCCTTGATGGGTGAGGAGAACACCTAATACGAGGAATAGCAGAGCACCAGATAGTATATGCTTAGGGGTGATGTATCCTAGCACACTTATATTATGATCTTGGACAATTTATCCTTTGGGAGGTGGACAATATGGTACACTATATGTTTCTATAGGTTTGGTGCCTTGAGCATATCACTTGTACCAGACCTAACAACTTCTCGTGTCTGACAACCTTGGATATCTTCAGGCCTTTAGCTACCCTGTACGACAGTTTTGGCAGTATTGTGATTTACACTTCAGGAGGGTGCGATTTGACCAACTAGAGGAGGATGAGATCCTTTGGAGACCTTATCAGCTTGTGATTTAGTGGTCAAATCACACACGGTAGATGAGGGGATTACAACTTGACAAATTTTTGATTGGCAGAGACAATTATGTAGTGTGTCCTTTCTGCTATGATCGGATCATGCGACAATTTGGACAAATGTAGATACCACCTAGAGCACGACCCTTCTTTAGGAGATCAATGCAAAGTGCTTAGAGGCCTGGTGATTTTGTACAATTAACTATAGAGGATGTTGTTCATAGCGGCTCTAGGTATTTGGATCACGATATGCCTCCAATATCCAATGTGGATGACATCAGTGCCACATATGACTATGAGGAGTGGTGGACAGTATCGCGAACAACTCTCGTGTTTCCTATGGAGGAGCCAATAGGTAATACAACAACACTCCCATATGAGGGAGATTATGTAGAGGATAGGGCCAAGGAGACACACTAAAGGGCTGAAGACATATTTACAAATGTCATAGATGAGGATTATGATGAGGATGCAGATCCTGACTATGACAGCCAAGACAGAGGGGATGGCGAGGAGGAGGAGTGGTCTATGAGCGAGGGTGGTGAGATAAAAAATGAGGATCTAGTAGGGCGTGAGTGGGGAGAACCCCTCCCATTCGTATGAATAGATCATGACCATGACTGTAGCATGCACTAGTACCTACAGTCATAGAGAGGCTAGCACATCCTCCATGCCTCCTGCACAAGATGAGGCTGATTTCACACAGCCTGGCAGAGATATAGATGATAATATTTTATTTATTATTATACTTTTTTCTTATGCTTCCATTTTATATATATCATGAATTCTACTAAGTATTGAATGCTTCTATCTTGCAGGATCTATGAGAAATTTTTAGGATCTCTATAAATAGGTAGCTATAGAGATAGTTCCCTCATCAGTCAACGTGGAGGCCACATAATCAGACTATGTGCCCCCACCCATTATGGATTAGGACCCAAATTTGTTCATGCCATATGTTAGACTACGAGTAGCGTATGATAGTTTGAGGAGGTACGTCCACTGAGCTGATGCTTCCCCAGAGGTGCAGTCATCCCAAACCCCAGTAGAGTTCGAGAGACTAGAGGCGGAGAGATCAGGTCCTTGGACAAATACGAGGTTTAGAGTATTCTCTCAGTAAATTTAGTGGATCATGATCATGATCACACACCACCATCTCCTGACGGACTGCTACCAAACAAATGTGAGCACCAGATCTCGAGTGATCTAGTATTCACATGCCTTAGTAGTATTTTATATATTGATGACATGTACATAAAACTTTGATATATATATATATAATCATATGATGTTTTATTATTTATGTTCAATGTTAAATGACAACGTGATTAATTGAATAACCTTTGCAAGATTATTTAATGAATGTCTTCATGATTTAACATGCCCCATGTGATCTAATAAAAACTTGTTACAGTTTATCTTAGATTCAACATTGTGATTAAATATGTTATGCTAAAGTAAATGCACTTATGATCTAATTGAAGAACATTAAATGTGTATAAGGATCTAATTTAAAATAACACACAAGATGAGATTGAATAGTATGCAACCTAAAGTAATCAGTTAAAAATGAATTAAATAATCACTTTAGTGTTCGAGACACACAATTTTTTTTTTTCAAGAATGAAGCAATGTGAGAGTATACAAAATATCATCCTCTAACTATAACATCACTACTTTATCATTCGTACTATTGAAAGGTATTAGACATAATACTGGTGGAGATGCTCGACATTGTAGGTTCTTTCAGGGGTGTGCCATCTAGTTCAGTTAACGTGTATGCACCAGACTCAACTTTTATTGATTATGTAAGGTCCTAACCAATTAGGACTAAACTTCCCTTTTTATTTGGGTCGACATTGATGTTATGTTGATTTTTAGATAAGACTAGGTCACCTTTGTTGAATAAGTGAGGGATAAAATTTTCATTGTAAATATGTTTTCTTCTTTTATAATAAGCCTAAAGATGCTCAAGAGTGTTGATGCACTATTCATCAAGCATTTCAAGCTAATGCAATTGTTGTTCTTTATAATTTTTGTCATCAATAAGCCCTTGAAGATTAGTTCTTAATGTAGTAATCTATAACTATAAGGGTATTATTGCCTCGATCCCATAGACAAGATTATAAGGTGTAGTTCCTGTAGATGATTTAACACTTGCACGATAGGCCCGTAGCACATATTGTAATTGTGTGTGCTAATCCTTATGATGCTTGTGAACAATTTTATTTAGAAAATGTTCAATAGTCTTATTAGTTGATTCAAATTGACCATTAGATTATGGGTAATAGGGTGTTGAGAAGCGATTTTTTATGTTAAACATTTCTAAGAAACTCTTCATGTCATTATTTTTAGATGGTGTACCATTATCAGAGACTAATGCAGAAGGAAGTCCAAAGTGGACAATAATGTGTTCCAATATGAAATGACATATCACATCAACTGTTGTTGATCAAAGGGGAGTGTATTCCACCCATTTTATGAAATAATATTTCATGGTTATTATGAATGTATATTCAGTGGAAGAGTGGGGTGATATTTTTCCTATAATGTCTAAACCCTAGATCACAAAGGACCATATTGGGATTTGAGCTTAGAATTAGCAAGTAGGAGCATGAATCATATTTCTATGCTCTTGAGATTTGTGGAATTTTATTACATAATCAAAACAATCTTGTTATGTGTTTCTCCAATAGTACCTAAAGTGAATAAGTTTTTGGACTAATTTTTTTCCTCCAAAATGATCACTACAAGCACTTGCATGAGCTTGTTCAAGTACCATGGGGATTTCGGATTTGTTAAGGCATCTAAGTAAGAGACCTTTGAATGATCTCTGATACAACACATCGGTGAGAATTATGTACTTAGATGTTTATTTTCCTAAGCGAGCTCGAATGTTCTTTGTTGTTGGCTCAAGAAAGGTACCATCTTTCAAATAGTTAAATATTGCATCGTACCTTTCACTCAATTCTTCCTTGGTTGTTGCTAATATTTCTTCTATTTTATCATCAATTGATGGTTTCATGATTGCACGAACAATAAATGTAAAATCCCCTGAAGGGTATTGAGGCGATATAAGAGAAGTTGCACTCACCATTGCATCCACATGCCAATTATATTTTCATGGGATGTTTTCAATGGTAAATGATTCAAATTTCTCTAATAAATTCATTGCGAGATCCTTGTATTTTTATAATTTGTCATGTTTTGCTTGATATGTCCCATTTATTTTCTTGATTACTAATTGTGAATCACCAAAGATCTTAATGTCTTTTGTGCCCATGATCAAAGTGACACGCAATCCGATAAGCAATGCTTCATACTCAGTAGTGTTGTTTGTACATAGGAAATTTAACCAATACGACAAGGGAATAGGCTTTCTTGCATGCATAATTATTATAACCTCAACGTCAAAGCCCATTCTACACTTAGATCCATCAAATTATATTCCCATGTATAAGTTTTGATTGTCAGCACCCTATCATCGGGGAAAGAATCATTGCTAGGTAATGCCCGAGGAGAAGGAGCGTCAACCAATTGGTCAGTCAAGGCTTGACCTTTAATTTATTTTTGTGAAATAAACTTAAGGTCAAACTCAATCAACAACATAACCCATTTAGCTAAGTGTCCTGATAGGTCTATTTTATTGAAAAGATGTTTGAGAGGGTCACATTTTTTCATCACGTGTATCTTTTCATTCAGTAAATAATGATGCAACTTACTGGTAGCGAATACAAGAGCCAAACATTATTTTTTTGTTGTGGTATATCGTTTCTCATTATCAATCAAAGTTTGACTAATGTAATAAACAAGATGCTCTTTATTATTTTTGTCTTGTTGAGCCAAGAATTTTGCGAGAGCATGGGTTGATGTGGCTATGTAGAGGATGAATGGTTTGTTTTGCATAGCGGGTTGTAAAACAAGTGGAGTTGCAAGATATTCCTTCATACTCTCAAAATATTGTTTACAATCCTCATTCCAATCAAATTTCACATCCTTTTTGAGATGTATAAATGGTAACGTTCGATCAGCTAGAGATGCCACAAAACAATGTATTTCTTGAATTCTTCCTTGTAATGTGCGCAATTGAGAGATGTTCCTAGGAGGTGGCATGTTGATTATAGCATCAATATTTTTTGCGTCTACCTTGATGCCTCTGTGAGATATGATAAAACCTAGAAGTTTTCCACTATCTACACCAAAGACACACTTTTTTCGGATTCAATCTCATGTTGTATTTTCACATTTGCTCAAAGATTTTATAAAGGACATTCACATTATCTTGTCTTGTTAAATATTTGGCTAGAATTTCATCAACATAGTCTTCTGAAATCTTATGTATGTAATCATGAAAGATTAGGTTCATTTCTCGTTGATATGTGGCACCTGCATTCTTTAATCCAAAAGGCATCATAACCCAACAAAAATTCCCCAAAACTGTTGTAAATGATGTTTTGTACTGATCTTGAGGATTGATAAAGATTTTATTGTATCTAGAAAATCCATCCATGAATGACAACAAGGCATGTCTTGTAGTCGAGTCTACTATCATGTCAATTTTAGGAAGGGGAAAGTCATCTTTTAAATATTCTTTATTCAAATCATGAAAATCTGTGCACATCCTAATACGATTGTTATGTTTTGCAACTATGACAAAGTTTGAGATCCATGGAGAATAATCTATAGGTCTTATGAAACCAACCTCAAGGAGTTTTTCAATTTCTCCTTTAACGAGCAAGGCTATCTTAGGATAATTCATTTTTCGTATCTTTTTATCGAACGGGCTTAGGATTTTCAGCAAGGACAATGTTGTGTGTCACTATCTTTGGGTCTATTCCTAGAATATCTAAATATTTCCAAGAAAAAAGTTATGGAAAGTCATAGAGTAACATTTTGTGATCTTCTTGTTCTTCATCATCAAGGCACTTCCCTATCTTAATGAATTTAACCTTATCATTGATGTCCATTGGTATATCGATTATATCTCCTAGAGGGGGTGCATTTGGCTTTGGAAATTCAAGGTTGTACTCTTCTTTCTTGTTACTTGAATCTTCTACATCTTGTTGTTTGGTGTTGATCAAGCACATGTAACCTTTTTCTTTTGAGGATTATAAGGTGACTTGTCATAAACTCCTAACATTTTCTTCAAGGCTTCATCATTTTCAAAGTACTCCCATGATGGTGGTAAATCCATATCAAACAATTCAAGATGCTTCATAGTGAGCTTGATTTTTGGTTTTACAATATCCAAAACCATTTTTTGTTTCTTGAATGTTAGGTTCCACGGGGACACAAATTCCTTGTTCTTTCTTTCCACATCATTTTCCACTATAACCCAATTGCTTTATAAGCTCATAGCCTCTCCCATAAAGTTTTTCCATTTATTTTAGGTTTGGTGGTTGTTGATAGTCTATCTCATCAAAGTTTTTTGTATATCTCGTATCTTATTCAGGGGTGAATGAGGTAGAAACTTGTGAATTTCTTTTGAATTATGAGTTGATATCACCATTGGTTGTTTTTGTTTTTTATCTTATTTTCTTATGATTATGTATTCTCCCATAAATGAGGGTGTGAAGTCCAAGGAACCAAAATCATCATCTAATAATTTTGACATTGTTTCTACTTCTTTCTTGTCAACCTCTATATTTTCTATGTTGGATGTTGGAATCAATGTGCTTAGAGGACTTGTCGTTCCTTTTTCAACTTGTAAGTAACTTTCAAGCTCAAGGTCTATTTCAACCTGGTATACCTTGTTGTTATAGACATATTTCATGATATGATGAAGGGTCAAAGGCACTAAATGCATCTCATGAATCCATGGCCTTCCCAAAAGAAGATTGTATGAAAGGTCATTAGGCAAGACATGAATATGAGTTTGTAAGGTAGGCTTTCTGACTGTAATAGGTAAAGTAATTACATCAAGCGATTTATTTCCTACATTATCAAATCCTCTAATTGATAAGGAGTCAAGTTCAATGTTTGATCTATATAAGAGTTTTACATTGTACACATCAAGGGTTAAGCCATTATCAACAAGGGTCCTCTTGATGCCTATTCTATTGAATTGGGCTATTATCATAAAGACCTCATTTTTCTTTCTAACCTCCAAAGGAGGGAGCTTATGTTGGTGAAAGATAATGTCTACATTAACTATATTCATTCCTTGTATTAGAGTGGCCACATAATTTGCATTTGTACCAAGAGGAACCACTACTTGTTGTAAGGCTGTTTGAAGCATAGTGTGATAGCTAGGTGAATTTTAAATTAGGTCCCATAGGGATATTTTTGCAGGAGTATTCTTAAGTTGTTCAAAAAGATCATACTCCTTCCCACTATGCAAAGGTAAATGAGGGGCACTAGGAAATATGGGATTAAGCAAAGATAATTTTGTCAAAGTTGATTTTTGTGTTTGCATATTATTTCTAGTTTTATATGTACGAGCAACAATATTATGACTCGGTTGCTGCAAGACATTATTCTTGGGTGGATAAAGGATAAATTCGAGATTTTTTTAGGTTGCGGTTTGTGTGAAGGTGGGTAAAGGATAAGTTGAGGTTTAATCATGTTGACTTCTCTTGTTTTTGGTTTCTCACAACAAGCTTGAGTGGATGAACCATGTGAGAGGAAGTCCTCAAGGGATTCATCTAACATGTAAAAGTCATTGCTACTAAAAGGCTTGGGTTTGTTATTAAGTTGAGGTTGGATGACATTTACTTCTCTTTGTTTAGGTTTGTTTGAACAAGCCTTAGTGGATGAACCTTGCGAGATGAAGTCCTCAAGGGATTCATCTAACATATCAAAGTCATCACAACTAAAAGGCTTGAAGGTTAATCTAACAAAGGGTTTTATCATGCTCAAGTAACTATACATCTATGCTTGTTTAAGATTAATGTTTTTGGTTTTGCTTGTTGATCTATGTCTAGTGTAGTTTAATCGAGATGTTGAAAATAAAAATTGCAAAAAGCTAGTTCTATCCACAATATAAATGATGATATTTATAATTATTGTAGTATATCAGAAAGCAAGTGAACTAAAATAGAAAAGTAATGAGAGAAAATAAAATCTTAAAAATTGGAAAGGAAACTTTGTAAATAGTAGTGCAAATTTTGTAGTGGGACTGATTCGCCCAAGTTGGCAAATGAATCCTAGTGGCGATTCTTTTCAGAATTCTCAAATTTTTTGGTTGCTTTTTATGTTTTCTATGTTTTATGATGCATATCTAAGATGCAAATGTAGTTTTTCAATAATTTTCAATGAAACTAAGTGCAAAAATGCAAGCTAAATGAGATTTCACTAATGCAAGTTTTGAAACCCTAGAATGAAAATTAACCAATGCAAAACCTAATGCAATGTTAATGCAAGCTAAGTCTAGGATATAAATGAACTCAAAATAAGAATAATGATGTCATAAATGTAGGTTCACCAAAATGGAACCTCCAAAAAATGGTATCGTGGGGAATGATATGTATTCACACCCCTCATTAAAGAGATTCCACTCAAGGACAACCCTAGAGATCTCAATGCAAAGGATATTGAAATATTTCAATAAGGCTATCCTAGGGGTTGAATGATATCTAATGAGGGCTTCACCACCAAGTTTACACTTGGAAAAGACAATGCAATACAATTTGTAAAACAAAACCCTAATATAATGTAATGACCTAGAAAATTCCTTAGAAATGTGAGCAAAACAAAACATAAAATCAAAAATATGAATGATGTGCGCTTGGGAATCTTGAAGTAGTTCTGAAATTCTAGAAATTTTAACTTTTTGACCAATTGGGACTCATTCACCAACCTAGGTGAATTAGTCCCAGATCAAGGTTTCTGCACAAAAGCCTATTTTGAGAAAAAGGGTGTTGGAATCTACAAATAGATTTGGAAAAAACTACAATGGGACTCATTCTCCACTCTTGGTGAGTCATTCTTGTTATTCTTTTTCAGAAATTGAAAGTCCTAATCTACTCTTCAACACTTATCCTTTCCTTCCAACTTGAGTTCTAGATCTGAATCTGTGAAAAACACCTGCAAAATAGAATTCAACTTGATTTGGTAATGGGGGGTTTTCCTTGTTCAAACCCCTAGTTTGGTAATTAAACCTTGATAGAAACGATGAAATGTGCATGAAAACCATAGCCTTAAGTGTGTATAAAACTAGGAGATCTAAAACATGATTCAATCCTATTCTAATGTATAAGAATATGATGCAAGAATGGAAATATAGAGATGAATGACTCACTTTTGGTGATCTCCAATCACCCCAAATGAATCCTAATGATGTTTGTACCTTCCTTAGGTTGAATGTAGAGTGATAATGGAAGATGGAATCTCTTAGGAAACAAGTCTTTAGGCTTGGCTTGATGGCTAGTTACATCTCTCCAACCTAGAATCCATCATGATTCACCATAGACAACCATGATCAACCCTTGAAAATGCTAGATCTTGAATGAAAGTGATCTTGAAGACCTGAAAAAACACTTTAATGTTACTCCAATGCTTAAACTTTACTTGCTCTCGAAATGACAATGCTCATGTGAAAAATTTGCTTGAAGATTATTGATGCTCAATGCTTGCACAAGTGCTTAAAGATTGATAAAAATAACTTAGAAGCTTGCTTTTATAGGCACCAACACCTAATTGGTTGTTATTTAGATCTTAAAAGCCAACATTCACCAAAATCTTGCATTAAATTGATGAATTCCCACTCAAATTTTAAAAAGATGCCAAATGGGACTCATTCGGCACACTTGGTGAATGGGTTCCACCTAAGGGGACTCATTATCCAAGGATGTGAATGAGTCCCACCTTAGCTTTTTGAGGAAGGGTTTTAGATTTTTCAGGGATTTGAATGATTTTATGGGATTTTTGAGTGAAATGGGGCTCAGGATCCAAAATAATGGGTCCTAGGGCCTATAACTAATTATTTAAAGGATAATTAATATTACAAGGGTACCCAAGATAGGTCCAAATCAGACCAATAATTTTACTATCTCCAAGAAGGGAGTACAATTTTGATGGTCACAACTTAAAACTTTTACATGAGCACTTTGGAGATGATAATCATGTATATGATGAATATGTGAAGATGTAAGAGGTCTTAAGGAGTGGTACATGTGTCAAATACTCACCATAGAATATCTCCTACATCCCTAGGAGATCTCCAACTATTTCACCCATTTTTCACATGTCCTTTAAGCATATTTAAGGGAGGATATGGTAGTTTGGAGGAGTAATAGTCAGTGATGAGAATATTGAGACCATCTAGGGGAAATTGGGTGACTTAGACAATATTTGAGGATATCTATGAAGTAGTTTGAGAAAGCCATACACATTTCCAAGCATCTAGTGCATCTTCAATAAATAAGGTTAAAGCAAACAAGGACTTTTCTTCAACCACCAACATCATGACGGATTTTGGGGGGTCAAACAAGGGGAGGGAGTTTTCTAGCGCCTAAGTGGAGGTTGGTCAAACAACCAAGTCAAATATGTCATTTAATAGTATTAGATTATGTTCACAATTCTTCCCAATTTTGGATTGAGAAATAGGACACCTAGGCTAGGAATTAGGTAGTTATTTCTAGTTCCTTTTTAGATTTTCAAAAAAAGACCAAGCATTATAGCTCAAAAAAATCAATTTCAAATTGAGAAAAAGATTTACAATCTCTTTTTCAAGAAAATTCAAATATTTTGAGTCATGTAGTATTGTAATAATACCTTTTGATCAATAAAAATCAGTTTTTTCCTCCTCAATATTTTGTTTAAATATTATATGTAACTTCATGATTCATGCATATTTGTGTGGTTTCACAAATAAATCCTCAAGTATATGTCTCATTTTAGCACCTTTAGGTAGAAATTATATACACTATGTGTAGGTTGTTTGTTGTGTGATGGAAGTAAACAATAAATAGTTGTGAAAACTTCATTTTACTTCTTGAATTGTGAGCATTTCACCTTAATATGAAGTGCATTGATGCATGAATATATGAAAACATTTTAGTTGTGTAATAATTAGCTAAATCATTGACTAATTATGTGTCAAAACAATAGTATATAGGTCAATTAGTAAAAAAATTATGCATCACCTCTATAGGATTTAAGTTCATTCTATGTCATTTTCTTCCCTTTTCTTCAAAAAAATAGTAGCTTAAGCTAGTTTAGGTGATAGGCCAAGGGAACCGACCCTCTCTAGAGATTCATCCTAGTATATACGAAGTCCACCGGCCTTAAGATGTTTACATGATTTTCAACTAGGGAGAAAGTTTTGAATATCACTCTCTCTACAGTGCACTCAGGTTCAATGATAATAGTTATAAAATTTATTCCTAAATCAAGATGGGATATGACTATATTTCTCACATTATTATTTTTTCACTTGTAATAACCACTCTTAGCAAATATCTTTGTGGGTGGAAGTAATTTTTTTTATTAGGCTTGATTTTAGGGGTAGTGAAAAATCAAAGATCACATACACAAGACATTGCAATTATATATAATTATGACATCAAAAATATAATGTGTATACACATAAAAATGGTGTGGAGCACAATTAATTAAATATTCAATATTTAATTAATAAATTCTAATTCTTCTAGTAGTATGAATAAATTGATAAATTTACTTCTATTTTTCATTCCCTTAATTTCCTCTTTTTCAAAAATCACTTTTCCCCTTAAATTAATTAAATGCACAAATTAAATAATTTTTCATTAAGTTGATTTCCCTCCCCCATTTAAATTTGAATTTTTAATTCAAATTTAGTACATTTCTCCATAATCTTCTAACCACCTCCAACTCATCCTCCACCTCATCACATGCCACACAATTTCATTTATTCCTAATTTTTAAATTTGGAATATTCATTCTAACCTCTCAACCTCCCAAATTCCTGGGAGACACATGGCTCCTTATTTCAAATGATGCTCTTGGACACTTGGAAGATTTTCTCTTCCAAATGGAGCAGCCTCTATGAATTCCTCTAACCTCTTTGTGCTCCACCATCGATGCCTCAGGATCACGATCTCGACTATCCATCTTTGCCACCTCAGCCCAAACTTGGAAAAATCTATAAATAGAAATCATTTCTACAACTTTTCATAAGGAGAAATGGATTACAAACTTATGCTACAAAAATATTAGTGCAATTTGAGAGCATTTGGAGAGCATTATAGTGAGTATTTAGCATTTTAGTTCATTTAGTGTTATCATAGAAATTTCAATCTTAGTATCCTAGTTGTTGCATCTTTTATATAGCATTACCATTAGAATTGCATTATCAATTTTAGCATCATTTTGAGTATATCAACACTCCATCATAGATCATTCAACATTTAAGCATCAAAAATACAAAAATATAGTGATGTAGGAATGTCGTTTGCATTGCATAATTTCCTCTCATTTCTTAGGTTGTCATCTTTGCAAATTCATGTGCAACATTTAACTAGATCTGAGAGCACGAATTGAAAGGTCCTTAAGACTAGAGAGCCATGAAATGATTTTAAAGGATAGCAGTAGCAATTTAATCTAGTTATTTCAATTCCTTTTATGTAATACATTTCATGGATGTGTGTGTTTGATTTTATTAATTAATATCACCTACACTTTTTTTTTTAAAGACCACACATAAATTAGCGCCCATCGTGGGGCTCACCCCATCTTTAATCTATTTTTCTGTTGATTTTTTTTCTTTGCAAGTTCCATGGAAGGTTTTGAAATAGTGCATTCATTTTTTCTCTAGTGCACTTGGTAGATTTATCGATGCATCAAGTCCCTGTTTCAGCGCATTTGGTGGTTCTTCTAGCACATTGGGCCTCTATTCTGGAGCATTCCGTCACTTTTTTGGCACATCCAATTGTTCTTTCAGTGCATCAAGGAATTTTAATTTTTATTCTGTGCTTTTCTAGCTTAGTGCATTTGTTTTGTCATTTAGGGTGTTTGGTCTCTCTTTTAGCGCATTCAGTCTGAGTTTTAGCACATTAGGTTACTGTAATGGTGCATTTGGTTTTTATGGTAAATTTCCTAGATTCAGGAAACTGATCCGTGTCTTTCTATTTTATAGGAACCTTGCACATAGTCAGAGACTCTACTAAAAAAAATAAAGAGCATTGTAAAATAAATTCAAAGTTGAAACTACTAACAATTGGTTGCAGAGTTGAATTTATCTTTCATTTATTTTGCTTAAGTTAGGAACATAGCCTAATTAAGAGGATAAATTTACACCATGCTTGTTGTGTTTGTGGAATGGTAGGCGTGTATACTCTCCCCTTAATTGGGTGATCAGAAAGTTAGACCCATTCTTTTTCTTGCATTTTAATCCTTAGAGGGCCTGCCTTGGTGGGACAAGAGGTAATCACCCCAAGGGAATGACCCAACTAAGAACACACTAAATCCAAGTGACTTCCACCTGGGCTATAAATGTGGGTACTTGAGGAAAGTTCAAGTATCACGAGGATTGTTTTGAAAAGAAGGGAAACAATGGTCTCTTTCTGTATGGATGATACCCCACAAAACAAATGCCCCTACTAAAACCCTTTGTTGTAGTAAGCCAAAAATTCCCTTCTATTTACTGGTGCAAGAATGATTGTTCTGAAGCCGTCCCACATTCTTGTGGCTTTTGGTAGAAATGAGAAGTTCGTCATGGCAGATTCATGAGGAATAAGGCTTGGCTGACCCGAGAAGTGAGTGCAATGCAAGGGGGAGCTAATGTGGTCAAACCTCTAATCATTCACCAAAAGTAAGCAAATCTAGAGCAATCCAAGTGGGAATCCAGTAGGTATTGTCTTACACAGTCTAGGATTGTGCTTGTTTAATGTATTTTGACCTATGTGTTTTTAAACAAATATACACACAAACATCACACAAAAATGTTCAACTGCTGATTTAGAAGGTACATCAAACAATCAGATTTCCCTCTAAGAAAATAAAAAATTCAATCAAAACTGTCCAAAATCAAAAAGCACTTTCTAGATTGGCGCATCCTATGGCTGCTCTAGCGCATAGCTTGCATCTTTTAGCGCATCCATCTATTGTTCTAGTACATCCCTGTCATAATCTAGTGCATACATTTGTTGTTCTAGCGCATTCATCCTTTGCCATAGCCCATCTGTGTGAGATTGCAACGCATTCATTTACTATTCTAGTGCATCCATTGCATGTTCTAGCACATACCTACAAGCTTTTAGCGCATCTTAGTTTCAGCGCATCTGGGAACTATTTTGGTGCATCCCATAAATTTACAAATAAAAAGCTAAATTTGATCTTCCTTCTCCCAATTAACAGCAAATTTGGAGATTCCTCCTCAGACAAAATCCTGTCCTCATCCCAAAATTTATTTTAACTCGTTGAAAGTAGCATTTTCAAGTGAAAATTACTCATCTAAACTTTGATCAAACATCCAAAAGTGCCTCCTTATCATACCTATTTCTGATTTAGCAGCTGCATTTCACCATCAATATTTATCATCCTTCATCAGGATTCAGTATCCTTTATCTTGCTTGCTTAATCAGATTTAAACTAGTTCTTTTGGCACTCCTCAAACTTTGATCAAACGTTTAGAAAAAATTTCATCACTTGTATGCCTATTTTATCTAGATTCCAAAAGTGAAAACTTGAGCAAAAGGAAATCGAAGACCAAAATAACATGGCTGAAAGAGAAGAGAATCCCTTTTTCAAAATTCAACAAGATTAGATAGAAGAGATAACAGATGAAACCATAGAACAAGCCCAACAAGATCCCAATTTTCATAAATTTATGGAGAAGATCTTTGAAAAGGAAGGTGAAAAATACCTTTTGATGCTAGCAAACAAAGGAGTCCAACTTCCTGAATATTTTGATATCACAAAATTAAATAGAACTCCTAAGAAGGTAGAAAAAAAAAATGAAAGGAGAAGTGAAGAAAAAACCAATGATCCCATGGACACTTTGAAACAACAAATCCAAACCCTCCTACAACAAATGAAAAACATCCAAAGTAGGACTACAAAGAGATGTTCCATACAAGATATATGTCCCTACCCTTTTGATCAAAGTGTCAACATGATACCATTTCCCAAACATTATGAATTTCCTAAATATGATAAGTACAATGGGAAAATCGCTCCAATAGATCACATAAGGGAATTCTGAACAATGAGCCTTGAATTTTCCGATGAGGAAACATATTTGATGAGATTGTTCCACGTAGTTTGGGAGGGTAGTGTATGCAATGGTTCTCACAATTATCGCCAGATGATAAAATATTTTGAGGAATTAGTCAACAAGTTTATCTTCCAATATTCATATAACATCCAACATAAAATCACAATGAAGGAACTTTGCAATGTCAAACAAAAGAAGGGGGAATAGTTCCTAGTATTTCTACAAAGGTGGAGAAGATTATTCACAAGATATCCTTGACCCATATCAGAAAAGGAGAAGATAGAGGTATTCATTGACAACTTAAATGATGACATGAGCTATAGGCTTGAATTACAATTTCCTCCAACTTTTGTAAAATTGATCAAAAATGGGATCAAAATTGAAGAAGCTTTGGTCAAATGAGGAATTTTGAAAATTTACAACGAAAAAAATCCATCTAATCCCTCCAACAATGACAAACCAACATTTTGGAAAAAGTACAAGAATGATGGCAATGATACTTCAATTGAAATGCACAATGCAAAACCAGTCTTCAATTTGTCAGGAAGCACCTTGAATACCAATCAAAAGACTACCCAAAATACCAACCAAAGCAACAACCAAAAAAAAAACCAAGGAAATACTCAAAACAATCAAAGTAACACAACATCCAGGACCCTACCATACCAAACATCAAACAACCATAGAAAGTTTACACCTTTGGGTCAATCATATGAATTTGCGCTGAAGGAACATATTGCAGAAAATATTATCACTCTACCCGACACCCGAGGTTTTGAACCCAAAGTAAAATCATCATGGTGGAATGAGGCCCACTATTGTGAATTTCATCAATGCAAAGGTCACCTAACCAATAGTTGCATGCAATTGAAACACAAAATACAAGACTTGATTGAAAATAAGATCATATGAATAGAAGAACCCCAAGCCAACACTGATCATGGGGTATTCAAAAACCCCTTACCCAATTGTGACAAAGGGGAATCTTCTACCATGAATGACAAAGGAAAAAGTGTGAACTATGTTCATGACACCACTATCTATCATATTTCAGCTGTTGAAGAACATGCAAATGACATTGAGATCAATAACACACCAGATCTTGCTGCAATCAATCATCCAATCAATGACATCAACATCCCCTCTAATCAAGTCCATAAGGCCCAACAAGATGTGGTTGCAATAGATAATCAAATTAATGTCATCAAAATCAATGGAAAATAAGACAGTGTGCCCGTAAATGTGACCACGAGGGAACAAACCAAATATGTTTTAAAAGGCAACACTTCCAAAACATCTGTTGCTCCATCCCATCAATATAACATTGTTGATCAGCTCCAAAAGATTCCTATGCAAATATCAATATTAGAGCTCCTTAAAATCTCACCCGCCCACAAAGAGATCTTGGAGAAGGCCCTATTCGATACAACAATACCAAATAATTTGGAAGTTTGCGCTTTCTAGGCAATTGTGGGACATTTAGTTGCACCTCATTGCTTATCCTTTTCAGAAAATGATGGTGTATCTCTCACCCACCCTCATAATGCAACACTCCACATCAAGGTCCTAATCCATAAAAGTTGTGTCAAGTACATCCTAATAGATGGAGGAGTTGGTCTTAACATATGTACTTTAAAACTGGTATGTGCATTAGGGTTTTCTGAAAATGCAATAGATGCAAGGAAAAGGATCACCATCAAAGCATATGATGATGAGGAAAGAGATTCAAAGGGATTAATTGTGCTACCAATTTAGGTAGGGCCAATTCAAAAGGATGTAGTTTGCCAATTTTTAGATAAAGATTTGACATATAGTATACTCTTGGGCCATCCTTGGATCCATGAAATGTAGGTTATCCCTTCAACATACCACCAGTGTCTAAAATTTCCCTGCAATGGGCAAGATATTACCATCCCTATTGATTCTAATAGTCCCCAGCATTGCAATACCCTTAAGGCTATCTAGGATGTATTTGTACCTCATAACCAAGAAGCTCCTAATTCCACATCTGATATCCCCAGTAATTCAAGTCAAGCCAATCCCTTGTCAAAATTTATAATTGCACCCTCCAATCAAGAAAGTCACCCAATTCCCTCATTCAAGTAGCGCAAGAAAAATGAAGAACCTAGCCCCTCCAAACCTACCAACTCTGAAGCCCAACTTAATACTTTGGTCAAAAAGTTTGAGAAGAAATTCCAAGTCAAAGACAAAGGTGTGGGTGAATACTCCTTTGAACAATCTCTTTGCCTCTCACATTTAATTTCACCAAAATCCCATGGTCAACCATCAACCTCATCACAATCATCTTCACAACTGGTCACACTTTTTGATGGTCAATTCATAAAAGCAAGCACTCTAGCAGAGGAATCTAATGAAAAATATATTTTGAATTGTCTCTACAGGGATGAAACTGATTCTCAATTAGCAATGGCTAATGTCCAAACCACACAGTACGGAAAAGGATTCTCAATCTTGGAAAAAATGGGATATGAGGGAAAAGGACCTATTGGAAAAAATAAATAAGGCATTGTAGAACCCATCCAACCCATTATAACAAATCCATAAGACAAAGCAGGGTTGGTATATAAAGAGCATCAAAAGGACGAAGAAACAAAGGAGGATCTAAAGAAAAAGTTTGTTGAATGGATCCTAAAACTCCAAGAAAGTGACCACTATGAAACTAATTCCAACAAATATGAGTGGGATTTTCTATCAGAAGAGTCCTATCATGATAAGGACATTGATGTGATACACAAGTATACTGCCATGCTTGAGGAGGGACAAAGCTCAGGGTTAAGACCACTTGAATTAGTATTGCAAGATATATCGATGGTTCAAGTGAAGACGATCAAACTCCTAGTGAGACAAATCACTTGGAAGAGGGTAACATCATAGACCTTGACCTTACCATAGTATCGTTCGATGACAATGTCACCATTAGAACCCTTATGACATCTGACCCGAACCCATCTGGCGATCCCCTACCATTGGTACATCCTAAACTCATAGATTTGGACCAATCTGAACCTATTGATATCCCCACCTTTTCAAACAATGAGGCCATCATCAAATTCCTCTACGTTGTTAATCCTGAAACAGTTTCCACCATTGAACTTCATAATGAAGCTTCTCGACATTAGAGTGACAAATTTCCCAGTTGCAAAATGAGTAAAATAAAAGAAAGATCTGATGGTGAAAACCATTCTATGGCAGTATCAGATCAAGAAAGAAGAAAAATAAATAGCATATCTGATGGTGAAAACCTCTCTGATGCACCAAAGGATGGGACATTTGACACTCTTTCCGAGCACTTCCAAGAAATATCCAAAGTTTTGATGGAGCCAACACAATCCATCAATATCAACAATGTAGAAGCAGTAAAAACTCTCCATCTAGCAGAATCATTCGCAGAACAATAAAATCCTAACTTTATCAAGTTCTTTGAAAAGCGACAAGTCAACTTTTCCTAGTCATATGAAGACATGTCAGGGATAGACCCAAATATCATCATGCATCACTTATCCCTCCCTTCAGGAGTCAAAACCAGTCAAGAAAAAGATGAGAAAAATGTATCCTCACATTGCCTTGTTGGTGAAGGTGGAACTAAAGAAATTATTGGATGTAGGATTCATTAGACCCATTGATTATGCAAATTGGATATCCAACATTGTACCTATTTAAAATCCTGATGACAACATACTAATTTGTACAGACTTTAGAGACATCAACAAGGATTGTCCGAAAGATGATTTCCCATTTCCAAACATTGATATCATTGTAGACTGAACAATTATTCATGGCATGTTGTCACTCATGGATGGATTTTCTGGCTATAACCAAATCAAGATAGCACCTGAAGACTAGGATAAGACATCTTTCACTTACCCTTGGGGCACCTTCTACTAGAACTTCATGCCTTTCGGATTGAAGAATGTAGGGGCCACATATCAAAGAGCCATGACAACCATTTTTCATGACAGGATGCATACCTTCATGGAATATTATGTGGATAACTTGTTGGCCAAATCTCACACTAGAGAAGGACATTTGGAGATACTAGAAAAACTCTTCACACGATTAGAGAATTTCAACATCCACCTGAATCCAAAGAAATGTGTGTTTGGGGTAACATCAAAAAAGATATTAAGATATATAGTGTCAAAATAGGTATTGAGGTAGACCGTGCAAAATTAAAAGCTATCATGGAAATTCTACCTCCGAAGAATATCAGTCAGTTAAGGTCTCTTCAAGGAAGATTCCATTCAATCAGAAGATTCATATCACAACTGGTTGATAATACCCATCCTTTTACCCATTTGCTCCACAAGAATGTTTCCTTTCGATGGGATGAGAAGTGTGAGGCAACTTTTAATCAAATAAAGAAATACCTAATGAGTCCACCTGTCCTAGCACCACCCGTAAAAGGAAATACTCTCTTATTGTTCATAGCCACAACTGATCGATTATTGGGAGCTTTGTTGGCACAAGAAGATTCAATAGGAAAGGAGAGAGCAATCTATTATATCAGTCGAACTCTAAATGGTTATAAAATCAACTATACATCCATTGAGAAATCTTTTTTAGCAGTAGTATTTTCTACCCAACAATTGTGATGTACTATATGTTGACTCACACAATCAAACTCATCGCCAAGATAGATCCGCAGAAGTATCTCCTTAGCAAAGAAAACCTGACGGAAAGATTAGCTAAATGGGTAATGGTACTCAATGAATTTGACATCCAATATGTTGAAAAAAAAGCAATCAAAGGACAATCTATCACCGATCAACTAGTTGAAGCACCAATTCATGATGATCATCCCTTACACGTGGAATTTCCAAATGCTAATGTCTTTGTAGTAACAACAAAGTAGTGGGTATTGTATTTTGATGGCCCATATACTCAACACGGATCAGGAGCAAGATTCCTATTCATCACTCCCCATGGACATACTATTCTAAAGTCATACCACCCGATGTTTCCGTGCACCAACAACATGGTAGAATATGAAGCACTTATCATCAAAATCAAGATAGCTATATAATGAAAAATTATAGAACTACAAGTCTATGGGGATTCTCAACTAGTCATTAATCAGGTCAATGATGATTACCAAACAAAGGATGACAAACTAATGCCCTATAAAAGGATGATTGATGACTTTAAGAAATATTTTGTTGACATAAAATTTGCTCAAATCCCAAGGATCGACAACAAAGTTTCCGATGCTATGGCTACCATTGCTTCTTTGCTACAAATTCTAGAAAAAACAATGTCGTTATGAGTTCATGGTGGAATAACTATTTTCCCCCGCTTATGATGATCCTAAATCCCAACTTATATTCCACCTAATTGATGTTGATACCTCCATTTATAGGAATATCTATACTTACCTGAAGGATAATATCCTTCCTCTTGATCTCTCCTGAAACCCAAAATGAAATTTCATCTGCCAAGCTGCCTGTCATACCCTTATAGTAGATGTACTATATTGATGAGGTCTTGATGGAACTCTCTTATGATGTCTAGAACAAAACAAGTTTGAAATGACTTTACAAGAATTCCATGAGGGTATTAGTGGCACTCATTCAAGTGGTCTCACCCTCGCTAAGAAAATCCTTCGTTTGGGATACTACTAGCCGACTATGTAGAGAGAGTCATTCCAATTTATCAAGAGATGTCAAAAATTCTAGATCCATGGTAATATTATCCATGCACCAACACAAGAGTTTCAGCCCTTTGCATCAACATGGTCATTTTGTCAGTGGGGTTAGATCTTGGAGGTAAAATTCACCCACCTTCATCTAATGAACACAAGTTCATAACCACAACCACAAATTACTTTATGAAATGGCTCGAAGTCATGCCTGTAACCACCATCACAAGAAAGCAGATCTCATCATTCATCCTAAACTACATCATATGTAGATATGGTATCCCTCAATCCATTGCCACTGATAATGGAAGACCTTTCAAGAATCGGGACGTATAGGAACTTTGTGAAAGGTTCTATTCCTAGCATCAGTTTTCTATGCTCTATTACCCTCAAGGGAATGACCAAGCAGGGGTCTCAAACAAAACTATCTTGAAAATCCTAAAGAAAATTGTCAATGATGTTGGACATGATTGGCATATTCAACTAAGCCCTGCTTTGTGGGCCTATTGTACAAGCATCTGCACACCCATAGGATCCACACCATATGCCCTTGTATATGGTTCCAAAACTATTTTTCCTATTGAAGTTGAGATACCATCACTCTGTGTGTCCCTAAAAGGTCTTATTTCATATGAAGATTACCGTGTTTCTAGACTACAAGAGCTAGAATTTTTGGATGAACATCGTCAACTTGCAATGGATCACCTAAAAGTGTATCAACATAGAATGTCCAATAGCTACAATCACAAGGTCAAACCAAGGACATTTTAGGTAGGTGATCTAGTACTGAAGGAAAATCCTTGTAACCAACAAGATCATTAAAAGAAAGGAAAATTTGAGCCCAATTGGTTAGGTCCTTTTGTTATTGTCTCAGTCTTTGGATCGGGGGCATATCAGTTGTCTACACTAGAAGGGGATCTATTTGAAGAACCGATGAAAATTCTTCATCTAAGGAATTTCTACACATAATGCATCTAGTGCATGTTTAAAAGTCTTGAAAAAATCATAAAAATTAGAAAAAGTCCTAAGAAAAAATCATAAAAAACAAGAAAAAATCTCCTGAAAAAATTGTTGCCTTGATGAACTCCTGGCAAATAGGCATCTTGGTAACAAAAAAAATTCATAAAATCTAAAAAAGTGCAATAAAAACAAATGGTGAAAACTTGGAAAATAGGCGCTATTTGTAATAAGTTGGCTCCTCCATCTATTTGACCATGTGTTGACTGTCTGCATTCTGCTATCACTACACATTCATGCCTATCAGGCAAAGAGCTTCATGTCCATATTCAATTGTTGTGGTCATGTCCCACCTGGGCTTGGTCATCATTGTACATATCCATAATAAATCTGGTTTGTTTCTCACTGGGGGAAAAATCTTGAACTCACTGGGGGTAAATAACCATAGGGCTTAAATCAACTGGCAAACAATTAGAAAGGCAACCATGGTGAAAAAAACAATCACTTTAACCATCAAATTGAACATCAATCAATCAGTCAATCAACCATAAAAAAAAAAGTCAAATCAACATAAAGACAAATCAAATGCATTCTTAGTGTAGGATCATCTTCTGAATCATAGTTGGGTCACTTTAGCATGAATTTTCAATGTGTTGTATCTTGATTGTTGTTATCATTTCTTTGGATTACCTTGATGATGTCCTAAACTAGAGGTGCTATGATGGAGAATGACATTTTCTTTGTTTGTTGTCTATGAGTCAATCATTACTAATGTGCAAATTATAATGGGACATGCTCTACAAAATATCATTGATGACATTCCAAATTTGCATGGGAAAATGATTAACTCTTGTATGTTTATACAAGTGATGCTCAAGTCATCTTGGTCTAATTATACCTAGATTCTTGTGTTATCATGTAAATTATCAAATCTCAATGGAAGTTGTACCAGGTCATCATGGTCTAATCATACCATCAATATTTGTACTAAAGACAATGAATTAGATGACAACATTGCATAGATAGAATTGCATTAATTTTAGTTATGCATTTGCATTATAGATTTTTCCAAATCTGGCAACTCTCAACATGATGTTATCTCTCACTACACAGTTGAGTACACTTGACATAACAATCATTCGTTTGCATTAGCATTTCCATATCATATTATTAGAAAGCATTATCATACATCCACCCATACGCACACATCTATCATTATCATATCATGCATTTATCATATTATGCATTCACAACATCAACTACCATAAACCATTCATGCATTCATTCATTATAATATTTGTATCATGAAAAATTCCAAAAATAAAGCATTTTCCACAATAAAATTATTATTCATAATTCATTCATACATCAAAGTCATAATAAATTCATTATTTCATTCATACATAATAAATCCATCCATCATAGCAATCATTCATAATAACATCGTAATCCATACATCATCATAACCCTTTTGCATTTATACATCTAGGTCATATATTTGCATCAGAAAATATTACGAATAAAGAAAAGTGCATTACATTTCATTAACGTAATAACATTCGCCACATATAAAAGCATAATCCATGTCACATTGGGGCATAATATAAATTCATACATTTGCATTCATCATCCATCCATACATGGGCATCATTCATAATCATAATTCATCTACATAATCATCCATACATTTAGGTCATATATTTGACTCGTGAAAAATCCAAAAAGAGAGCATTATCATATATCCATACATTTGCACGTATCATATCCAAAAGCAAGTCATTCATTCATTACATTTAGAATTAATTAAACCATACATGTCCATGCATAAATCATATATTTTCATTACATAATAAACCATTTCCACATCCATTCATTTATCCATACATCGATATATACATGTGAAAAATACAAAAATACAATGTATCTCATATCATTTCTATAACTGCATCCATCTCATTTACTATCATAAATTCATCATTCATCAACACATAGAAGTATAACATTATCATCACATTAATGCATCCAGACATAAAACATGGCATAATTATATAGAACATTACATTGCATATAACACATAAAATAAATGCATCCATCATAAACATCCACAATAAAATCATAAGCAACATGTAGATCACTAAATTCTTATTGCATATCATATATAACATCAAAATAATAATGTCAAAGTGTACAATGATATCAAGAAATGAGAGATGATACAAAAATGTGGCAAAATCAGGTCTCTAAATCAAAATACAATATGTAAGGCATGCCCTCTAGATCATGTGGTACTACCCCTGGAGGTCACAGGCCTCTCTAACCCTCCAACACCTCCTGCCCCTGATGGCCCTACTCTTTGCTTAGCTAGCACAACCTCGTGGTATCTACCTCTGTAATATTATGCCTCCTTGGTGGACTCTCAAAGCTCTCGAACCAGATCACCTATGTCGGCACCCTTGGCTACTTTTTGGAGCCTATCAGCCAAGACCACCACCTGCTCCCCCTATCATTAGGATACATCTCTCTCTACTATGAGGGTGGAAACCTGTGCCTGCAATTTTACCATCTGAGTCTGAATTTGCATCTATGTTGGTCCCTGTGCCTGTGCCTGTACTTGCCCATGGGTCTAGGCTAGTTGTCCTTGCAAGGTCTAAACCTATCCTTGGGCCTATGCTAGTTGTGCCTGCAATGCCTGAACTTGCCCCTGCAATGTCTATACTTGTACCTATAATCTGACAATTTGTGTTTGTTGCCTCTAAGAGGGCATCTTGAGTACAACTGGTCGTTGTCCACTTAGAGTTAACCTCTTCCTCCTCGACACTGCCCCAAAGTCCAACACCTCTCTCCCACCCCCTCCATCTCCTCCATCTTTGCTCCATCTCCCCCATCATCACCACCATCATCCCCATCCTCCTCCTTGTCTCCTCCATCTCCTTTCCTCTACACCGCCTGCCCTGCCCTCCTCCTGACCTCCAAAATGGGCATTGGCTCATCCGAACTCAAGATCCACGGAAAAGGATGTGTATAAAAATACTCTACATAGCTCATTGTCATCTGTGCATCCAAGATCTATGGATGATACTACCACAATACTTGCTGCAAATTGTAGTACTTAACACAAATGACACCATAGTCTAATACAAGCCCCCACTCTAGAATGTCCTGTCTCTATCTAGCATAGTGTGCCACTCCCTGTGACATACCTTGTACTCTGTTGAACTGTCTATACACTCAACCCAAGATAAATCTCTCAATAATATATGGCGTCCTGTCGATCAAGTATCTAGTAATATATACATATCGAATCTCAGCATCATCCTCTACCCATACCTTATAGTCAAGGTACAGTCACCATATAACTGTGTCCATATCATCAAGGACCCTCCACCAATACTCTAACTTGCCTAGATTATGCTAGACAAGTGGCCCTGTAACTACAATATGCTCCTAGGGCTAGAGCTGTAATAATGTGCACCCTACTGTGAGATTGCTAGAATGAAGGTACATGACCTAATGAAGATCATGGTATAAGTGTGCAAGCATGCACGAACCCTAGGTGTATCTAGTCCCATGGGAAATCATGCACTCTAAAACCTGACCCCGACCAACTAAGAAGCCCTTTGACCTATAGTCGGGGCAAAGATAACCACCAATAAATCTTGCTAAAACACAGGACAAGGGCTAATGGGTAGCAATCAACTCCCACTAGGAAATCTCATATCCAATAAGCTGATTGTCATGAAAAATCTGTAGAATAGAGTTGCTCCCCCCTGCTCCTCATGATCATAAATCACTAGGTCCCCCACGATTGGTATTCACAAAATCCAATCTAAATGTCCTTTGGGGTAACTGTAATATCACCCATCGCCAAATGGAAGGTGTTGTGGTCGCTATGCCACCGCTCTGCAAGTGTCATCAACAACCCCTAATTAATCCAATACTGGGGCATGTCAATCAATGAAGTCAATCGACACTGGTCAATGATAGCCAAGTCTATTGGGGTAAGCTGTGAGATCATGTCCCACATCCGAGGAAAGCGCTCTCAAACCTATAACACTCCTAAGCCATCCTCCTATGATCATAACACATATCAAGTCATCACATCAATCAAGTTAACTTATCAATCAACATCGCAATCAATCAAATCAGCTTGCATGAGATTTTGATCAAATCTCAAGGAGCATCTATCCTATCATCGACTCTCATTTTTCATGAGAATCGATCAACAACAATCAACCTATCTTTGACTCTCATTTGTCATGAGGTCAATCAATCATCCCTATCTATCCTATCATCGATCCTCGCCTATCATGAGGATGATAATCAACCTATCAATCAACATTATCATATCATTGGTTGACATGATCATCAACCATCGAAAACTAGGAGAAATCATTCAAAATTATCATTTTTGGCTCAATGCGCTAAAACAGGGTTTCTATGCACTAATCTATTAGATGCACTAGAAAGGTAACCATATGCGCTAGAACAGGCCTTTTATGCACTAGTTCCTAGATGCACTGAAAAATGGACTACATGCGTCGGAATAGGATCTCGATGCACCATTTACCAAATGCATTGAATGAACTACCCTATGCGCTACCCTATCCACTCTATGCACTAAAAACCCTATGTGCTATTTCAGCATCCTATTGCGCTAAAGCAACGACCTGATGCACTAATCTACCTTAAGGCCTAAAAGCTAACTCTATGTGCAAATTTAGTCTTCTGATGCACTGTATCGAGTACCCCATGGGCTAAAACGTGTCTGAAATTGAGTTTTTAAAATGGAAAAAAGCAAGAAAATTTTGAATTCAAAAGTGAAAGAAGGCGATTTTCGGAGTACGTACCAGAGGTTCGTATGTGGTTGGATGCTGGTGAAGGTGAACTCGCTCGAATCTATGGGTGTGGCACAAAATCCTATCCATCTTGGCTCTCTTCTCTCTCTAAAATTTTCACAACACAAAGTTACAAATGAGCTTCTTTTCACCTAGTTTGACCTTTTAAAGGGTAATCAAGGGCTAATTTTGGTGACATTTATTTATTTATTCAACATGGGCTTTTTTAATCAATTAATAAAAAATGTGGCAAGACTATCATCATTTTTGAGAGATAAATCAAGTTACCATCATCAAATTATAATATCATTTGAATATCATCAAAAAATAATTTAATCATCAAAATATTTCAAAAATTCAAAAATCCCTGATTTATCTCCTGAGGGGGCATCCATTCATCATCACTGCAAAATCAATGTTTGGGACATGTCGAAATTTATTCTTTGAAGCAATGTGTTTGTGCACATCACTTCAAAGAGGGGTAAATTGTATACACATAAAAATGGTCTGGAGCATAATTAATTAAATATTCAATATTTAATTAATAAACTTTAATTCTTCTACTAGTATGAATAAATTGATAAATTTATTTATATGGTTCATTCCCTTAATTTCTTCTTTTTCAAAAATCACTTTTCCCCTTAAATTAATTAAATGCACAAATTAAATAATTTTTCATTTAGTTGATTTCCCTCCTCCATTTAAATTTGAATTTTTAATTCAAATTTAGCACATTTATCCATAATCTTCTAACCACCTCCAACTCATCCTCCACCTCATCACATGTCACACAATTTCATTTATTCCTAATTTTTAAATTTGGAATATTCATTCCAACCTCTCAACCTCCCAACTTCTTGGGAGACACATGACTCCTTCTTTCAAATGATGCTCTTAGACACTTGGTTCAATATTTTCTCTTCCATATGGAGCAACCTCCATGAATTCCTCTAACCTCCTTGTGCTCCACTATTGATGCCTCAAGATCACGATCTCGACCGTCCATCTTTGCCACCTCATCCCAAGCTTGAAAAAATCTATAAATAAAAAGCATTTCTATAGGTTTTCATAAGGAGAATTTGATTACAAACTTATTCTACATAAATATTAGTGCAATTTGAGAGCATTTGGAGAGCATTGTAGTGAGCATTTAGCATTTTAGTTCATTTAGTGTTATCATAGCAATTTCAATCTTAGTATCCTAGTTGTTGTATATTTTATACAACATTACCATTAGAATTGCATTATCAATTTTAGCATCATTTTGAGTATATCAGAACTCCATCATAGATCATTCAACATTTAAACATAAAAAATATAAATATATAGTGATGTAGGCATGTAGTTTGCATTGCATAATATCTTCTCATTTCTTAGGTTGTCATATTTGCAGATTCATGTGCAATATTTAACTAGATCTGAGAGCATGAATTTAAAGGTCCATAAGACTAGAGAATCATAGAATGATTTGAAAGGATAGCAGTAGAAATTTAATTTAGTTATTTCTATTCCTTTTATGTAATATATTTCATGGATGTGTGTGTTTGATTTTATTAATTAATATCACCTACATTTTTTTTTGAAGACCACACATAATGTTTTAATTGTTTTGAAATAGTTCTATAATACTATTATAAAAAGATATTGAAATTGTCTATGAGCTAATATGACATGCATAGATAATATAGGTTATTTGTAAATTTAACTCTAGGGTATGTGCAGGATCATCATGGAAAAAATAGGCCCTTAGGTGGCAATGAAAATTCAGAATATTAGAGTTAGGCAATTTGACGTAAGAATTTGAATAAGTTATCTATATTATTTTAAAAATATGTAAGAAAATAATCTGTAGAAAATTGAATTTAGTTTCTAAACTACTAGGTTTATTTTAAAAAATAAAAATCTATTTGGTGAAAATTTGAAATTTCAATGTAGTAGTACTTAAATTTCAGGGAAAAAATAAGAAGTAGGTGTTTGTCTAACCACCCTAACTACAATAAAATGATAATATTTTTTTATAAGATTTTAGATATAAGTAGAGGACTCATGTGCTGATGTGATGCATATTTTTTTGTAATTTTTTCCCAAGAAAATAATTAATTATGAATTTTTTATTACAACTTTTAAAAAATATAAAAACTCGTATGTCTGACCACCTTAACTTGGTCAAAACCTCATGTTTTTTTTTTTTTTTTAACCTTATAGTATGTGAAGCATAGAATGTGACGCATTTTTCGGATTTAAAAAATGTGATACCGTTTGAAAGTTATAGATGTTTTTCAATCAACCTATCAATCAGGACTTTAGTCATAATTTAAATAGAAAATAAATAATTATTATTTATTAAATTCAAAGTAAAGCATAATTTATATTGGTGAAAAGCTGAGAATATCCTTTAAAAATCATTTTCGTTTCATCAATTTTGGATTAAAAAAAGTCATCAACCACATGGGCCATCATATCACTTACATATCGCCACTTTTTGGCCCATCATGATCCTGCATATACGCTCTAATGTTATTATAAAGAAATATTGATCAATACAAAATTGAAAAAATAAAATTCTTGTAATTAAATATTATTATATACCTTTTTAAATGTTTCTTTTTTATGATACATTGAAAATAACTCTTAATATATTAATCAAAATCTTTTAAATTAATACACCTATAAAATTATTATAAATTAAAAAAATAAAAAATATTATAAATGTTTAATAAACATATATATAAACTAGTAATTGTGCCTTGGTGTACAATGGGTATGCTAAAGAGGTGTGGAAGGTCAATTAGGGAAAATTCTAGTCTATTTTTTTGCATACATTTGTGCCATACATGAGGTCAATTGGTAGGTTATTTAGAAAATGGTGTTGTTTGTGAAACAAATGTCTCAATAGAAAAGTAATCGTTGTAAATCAACAATACATCTATTTACAATGATCAAAACACTAGTAAAATAAAACCTTTGAATTAGGAAGATAAGCAGGCTCCATTATCAACACACTCATGTTATGTTTGCAATAGGAATAGAGTGAGGGAGAGGGAGAGATAAAAGGGAGATATAAGAGGGAGATATGGAGATATATGTGAAGAGAAAGAGAGAGATAGAGATAGAGATATACAGGAAGAGAAAGGGAGAGAGATGTAGAGATAGAGATATATGTATGGGGGATAGGAAGGGATGGAGGGAAGAGATAGAGAGAGGAAGGGAGAGAAAGGGAGAGAGATAGGTAGAGGAGGGAGAGAGAGAAGAGGGGGGGGGAGATAGATAAATAGAGAATGAAGATAGAGAAGAGGGTGGAGAGGGAGAGAGAAGAGGGTGGAGAGAGGGAGAGGGAGAAGAGGGGAGAGAGAGGATAAGTATTTGTATCAATGGTAATAATTTTATTAAATAATATTAAATTATTTGTAATTGACATGTATAACTTCATTTTTTTTTTGGTCACATATGCACTATCCTTTAGTGCCCTTATCCCCTTATACTTTTCAATATAGAAGGCATATGGGGGATCCAAATATAAAATATTTGCAAATATGATATTCAACATGTCATTTATAATTATACTAATTGATTAAGTTGGATTTTCCAAAGGAGAGTGCTAAGCGAGGAATCTACTTGGAAATTACATAGAACATGTCATTTTTCATTGAATCTAGATATATGAAGTTACAAAATGTTTGTTAGTTTGACTCCATTGCAATTGATCTATTGTATCTTCTTTCTCACTTCTCTTGTTTGTACTTGTTTCCCACCTTTGGGAGTCTTAAATTACACTATGCCATTATTTTCCTTATACCCATACTTGCTTTGCTTTAGTTTTACATACAACCTTATGACTAAGAAGACACTATTTTGATTATATGTTCTTGAATATTGATACATTATGAGGTCAAGTCCTCTTAAGGCCCATACAACCTCACACCCTTCTAATAAATTTTGTGTGCTAATAATCATATTCTAAAATAAAATAACATTAGCTTTGATTTTCTATCCAACAACCATATTAAGTTTAATTTAATCTAAATTGTTTTGTTATATCTATATATTATTTATAAATTTATTTATTAACTAAGATAAATATTATTTCTATAATTGCAAAATAATATTAAATTAATTTATTATTCATTATATAATATTAAACATAATTTAAATAATATCTATTATTGTTTAATATTTTAAATATAATATAATCATAATAATTACTAATTATTAAATAAAAAAGCAAGGATAGATATTTTTTTGAGATCCGTTGAGGCGCTAAAGATTGGAAGGCATGTGCGTTGAAAGGTCTGCCTGTGTTCGTGCATGTTCCAGGTGGGGGAGATTGTGCTCTCCCCCACAGAGGTTTTCTTTTCTAGCTTGTTGTCATACTTCCTTGCTTTATTTTCATCATCCTTGCTCTGAGTTAGTTTGTATGTTTCTCTCTTCACATGTTTCAATTGTTTTTTTGTTTACATTTTGCCTTTAGTGTGGCCTTTGGCCCTCCAGGGAATTTATGGAAGGGGTGCAGATCCCCTCGATCTCCTTGTAAATGATGGCGTTAACCCTTCAATTGCCTTTGTGACTCCAAAATATTTCTAAGAAGTTTCAAGAGGAGGCATTGTCATTCCAGAGAACGCAAAATGTGCAATGGCAACCGCGCAGGAGGAGTTGGGTCTCGATGGCAAAGGGTGCAGAGAAGGTATGCCCCCTGATACTTCCAATTTGGCTAAAATCATCCCTAAACCTAAGATGAAGAATGTTATAATTAAAAGTGAAAGGAATAGACTTAAAACATTGAAATTTATTCTTTGTTACTGTTGATTTAAATAAAATTCTAGAGAATGCAAAATGTGCAATGGAAACAGCGCAGGAGGAGGTGGGTCTTGATGGCAAAGGGTGGAGAGAAGGTATGCACCCTGATACCCCCAATTTGGCTAAAATCATCCCTAACCCTAAGATGAAGAATGTTATAATTAAAAGTGAAAGGAATAGACTTTAAACATTGAAATTTATTCTTTGCTACTGTTGATTTAAATAAAATTCTTCTTCTTGAAACCATTGTCATTCTAGAGAATGCAAAATGTGCAATGGCAACCATGCAGGAGGAAGTGGGTCTTGATGGCAAAGGGTGTAGATAAGGTATGCACCCTGATACTCCCAATTTGGCTAAAATCATCCCTAACTCTAAGATGAAGAATGTTATAATTAAAAGTGAAAGTAATAGACTTAAAACATTGAAATTTATTCTTTACTATTGTTGATTTAAATAAAATCCTTCGAATAAAGTGCCTTGACTCTTGGTTTTCTAATATTCAAGCTACGAAGTTTGGCATTCAAATTAGTTATTGTAGGTTGCTCCAGTGTGGGTTATTTGTCATATTCTTAAAAGATCATGGGATGCAAGAAAAATTCATTGCCAAATCTTACTAGAATCTAGGGGGCTACATATTTAGGGCTCTGACATGGTCTCCTCTAGCCATTGCAGATGAAGTTCTTGCTCTCTCCTGGCCTAGATAGCTGGTGGTTTAAAACCTACCCCCTAATTTCTAGAAACTTATTCATACTCTATTGGCTCCCTTTGAGAATGTTGTTCAGGTGGATGAAAGCCTCTCTCCCACGCCTTGACACCCATTCTCTAGTGTCATTGAATTTAGGGATCAAAAATCTCCAATGGGTTAGCTATTGAGGATGAGGAAAGGAATGTTCATTGTCCCATTGAGGTGTTGGGTAGTATTAATGCTTGTTGTTTGTGTCAGAAGGAAGGGCACATTAGGAAAATTTCTTGTTAATTTAAAAAACTTTACTAAAGAAAAAGGAAAACCTAAGACTAGCTCTGGACCAAAACCTACTACTGGTGGTATCGATTCGGCCCTCGATAGTGGGATGATGGCTGGAAAACCCACCAATGATCTTGTTATCGAGACCATTTCTAGTCAAGACAAGTAATTCCTCCTGCTAAACCTGGCCCAAATGCGGACCATTGTACTAATTTTAATGATGGATCCTTAGTAAAAGGTGATTCCTTCACTCCGATATTAGATAAGAACTCTGGGAAAGGACTACCCTCTAGAAGTTCTAGTAAATCCTATAGAGGCCTCTCCACAAAATACCTTTGATTCCATACTACTGGTCAAGGAAACTATAAATTTGAAGTGTGGTTAAAAAAAAAGGTTGAATCTGTAGGACACACTCCGCCAAAGGCGCCCCTCCCCCACCTGTGTCCCCCCTCATTGGGAGAAAAATCCTGTTAAGAAAGTTAAATGAACACAAAAAATTACTATGTGTAATATTAGAAAAAGGGTTGAGGAAAATCATCTAATGAATGATCTTGTCAATAACCAGAGGTCCAACCGTGTAACTGAAATGCAAATTAAAAAGGTTGATGGGAAATTCACCCTAGAAAAGAAGATCAAGTTGGTTGTGTTGAATTGACTAGGGGTCATAGGTTTGAGGTATTACTTAATGACCTTACTTCTACTATTAAGGAAAAGCACTAGGAAGGGGTTGTAAAGAAAGACAATATTAAAGTGGTAAAGCCTCAATTAAAGGAAGCTAATGATACTAGCTTGGGTACCCCACAACCAATAAGAGACTTGATGCATAATGAATCTCCCCTTGACCCCCCAGCCAAATGAGCACTGATAGCATTAGGTGTAACTCTAACCTTGGAAACATTAAAAGTGGTTCAAAAAATAATACTTCTCAAGATAATGGTGAGAAAACCAATATTGATCCTAATAACCCTGCTCCCAATGTGGGTGACAACTTATGGTAATAAATCAAAATTGAATCTGGGATAAATTCTAAAGAAACCCTCACCTCCCCTATAAAAAGTAGTAACATGAATTCAATTGAAGGGATTAGGAATGGTATCTATGAGAATGTCACAAAGGGATGGTCAGAGAAAGTCCCCTAGCTTTGGAATGGGCCAGGAAGGCCTAGGAAGTATGAAAAATCCTTATCTATAAGAAAAGGTATGCAACTCGTAAAGAATAAAAGAAGAGTAGTCTTGTCATTCACTCTCCTATTGCTAAAAGAGTATAAATTGAGGAAAATATTCTCAACTGCTTTGAACAATTCAAGTGTGACCAAGATGACTCTCCCATGAACATTGAATATGAATCTTAATATTATTTATTGGAATGTTAAGGGACTTGAGTCCCCTAATAGGAAATACATTTTTAGAAGGTTTTTGAACTTCAAACCTAAAAAAGATATTGTCCTTTTATAGGAGACCAAGGCAATAGGATTTACTTTGCATCTCAATTTGAGATTCATATGGAAAGATTCTACTTATTTCTCCACTAATCATGAAAGGGGAAGAGCAGGGAATCTATTGTCCTTCTCTCCAATAAATAGAAACAAAATTTCATTAATCAAGGTACCTCCCCTTGTAATAGGGTGGTCTAGGTCACTCTAGAAAAGGATGGGGTCAACTTTGGATTTTGTTCCATCTATGCCCCCAATGACCATCGAGAAAAGAAGTTGTTGCAATGGTTGACCTCCCTACCAAATGTCCCCTAGGTGTTGGGTGGGGATTTCAACATGGTGGAATATCTAGAAGATAAATGGGGAGGTATGGATATGGTCTGGAAAGGGAGTGAGAGGCATGTTTGGTAGAGGTTAAAGAACAAGTTGAATTTGGTGGAGCCTTTTGAAAAAGGAAATAAATATTGCAAAGGAGTTTGATATACTTGGTGTAATGCTCAAAAAGGTGGGAGAAGCATTTACTGCAAGTTGAACGTGTTTTATGCAAAAAAGGGTCTCTTTAGTTTCCTCCCTAATAATTTTGGAAAGAAAGTTTATGTGTATCCATACACCCTGTCTAATCACCACCCCATCAAAGCAAGGGTCATCACCAACTAGGGTAGGTCAAAAGATAACCCTAAGCAGTAGGGGTTCATCCTCAATACTCACTTGTTGCAAGATAGTGACTATAGGGATGGCACTACCTCCACCAGGGTAATCAATAAGTGGTTGCTATAAGAGGATAGTTCCATCTTAAGGTGGGTCCAAAATGTGGAGGCATGGAAGAAGTTACTCCAAACCATTGGTAAGAAAAAAGCTATGGATGCCAAGAGAGAGGAAAATGAGTTGCAGGAAAATCTATTAAAGGCTCAAGCCAAGGTGTAGTTTGAACATAATAATGAAAGTCTTGGTGAGGATTTAATACAGGACAAGAATGACCTCAAAAGGCTACAAGCCCATAAGACCAAAGGCCCAAAAGTAAGAGCTAAGCTTAATTGGCTAAGCTGTGGAGATAAGGGGTCTAAATTATTCTTTAACTATATCAAACAAAAGAGCTATATAAGGATCATATTAGGAAAATTTGAGAGGAGGGTAACTTTTTCACCTCCGAAGAGGACATCCTAAAATAATTCCATGCCTTCTATGAAAATATCTTCACCTCTGAAGGGAATGAGAAAGGTAATAAGAGAGCTAGATAATGCATTAAAAATATCACTTCAAAGAAGATAAGCAACAAAGATGCCTCTCAGTTATCTGCAATCATCAGCAAAGAGGAAATCAAGAGAGCCATCCTAAATCCATGAGTAATGGAAAATCCCCTGGTTGTGATGGTCTCTCAATTGAATTTTACAAGACCTTGAGTAGTGATGGGATAAGTGAAGATCAACTATAGGTATACCTAGAGGCTTTGGATAATGGTTCATTGGGAAAATCCATAAATAAAGGAATCATCAAGTTGTTGGTCTGAAAGGTGGGGAAAAGTCCCTGATTAAAAACTAGAGGCCTATAACGTTACTAAATGTCTCATATAAGATATCATCCATGGTTCTTCCTCGAGGTTGGTTGAAATTATCCCAAAGTTTATAAACAACACTTAAACAGGGTTTATTAAAGGGAGATATATACTAGAGAATTTGATCACAATTTGGGAGGCCATGGAATGATCAAAGCAATCTAGCTAAAATTTTCCTATGCTCCTATTGGATTTTGAGAAATCTTTGATAGAGTTGAGTGGATATTCCTAAGGACAACCTTGTTAGGCTTTGGTTTCCCTAGTGATTTTTGCAATGCGATTGATGATGGATGTCAACAGTTCACTCTGATGAAATTAATCTTGGTAGATTCATTAGGAAAGGGTATCCACTAGACCCTGTTCTCTTTGTGATTGCCTCAAATTCCCTTCATTATCTACTAAGCGATCAATCCATCTCCCCAAAGGTTAAAGGCATTGCACTCCCAAATCAAAATGATCTAATCAACATTCATTTTGCAAATGATACTGCCATTTTCATTGAGCTTGAAGAAAGTAGTCTAGAAATCTTAATGAGAAAAATCAACCTATTCTACCAAGCCTCTGGAGCAAGAGTCTCCACCACCAAGCCAAGTTTTCTAGGGTGGAGTGAATCCCCTCTCGATTGGTTTCAGAAGCATGATTTCAATGGGGTGGCCCCAACAAGAAAGTGAGGTACTTTGGCATACCATTTGATGTTAGTCCTAATCTAAAGGAAATGTGGCTCTGAATAAGCTCCAAAATTGAAAAGAAGTTAGAAAGGTGGAATAGATAGTATCTGTCTCTTGTTGGTAGAATACAAGTCTGCAAAACAAAAATCTCCTTTTATAGCATCTATTTTTCTTTTATATGGTTCTTTAGTATTTATCAAGTTAATGAAATTAAAAAAAGGATTAGAAGCTTTATGTGGTATGATGGGTGTTGGGACCATAAAATTTCTCAAATTTTCACTAGCCTCCAATTACTTTTCTCCCAGCCCCCATAGGAATTTTCTTCTCATCAATTTTGTGATAAGTAAAAAATCAGTGAGATTAATATGAAAAAATCCATTCCATAGTCCCACAAAGATGACCTCATGCATATAAATGTTCCCCTAGTCATAACAAAGAAAAGCCCAAAAGGAAATTGAGCTATGTCCTTTTGAGTTCCTTCTCAAGCTTTATTTGTATTTCTTCATTGCCATTTGTCATTTCATCATTCAACATCATTATCATGTCATGCATAGCCAAAATATAGCAGAGTTTCTTCTCCTACCATGGATAATTGCTCCTTATTGGAGGGTTCATACACATATATTCCCAATCAATACATCACAAATCCCTCATTTGAACATTTCTATCAAATCAGTGAGACATGAATTAGGTCACAACAATCTAAAGGTTTGTAAGATAACAAAGGTGCACAACTAGTAGGACAGAGCATATCATCCTACCGATATAAAATTCATCGGTGTAACCAAAACAGTTAGAGAAAATCCGTGAAGACATACCAAGATCAAAAGTTACATCGATGGAAGTCATATCGGCGAGAGACACACATACTCCTGCCGATAAAATCAAAGGGTTGTCATGTCAAAGAGACATGCATCATCGGCTCGAAATCCTTGGGTCTCACCGATCTCATAAGTCATACCGATGGAGGAAGTATTGGGGAAGGTCTCACTGATTCAACGGAATAAATGAAGCAAAACCAAGGGACATATCAGAGAGACATATGCGATCGAATTGAAATTATCAGGTCTCTTCGATAAGGAGAGTCTCACCGATGAAATTGATTTCCGGGAGAATCTTGTCGATCCTTCCTAGCTGATAAAGTGGTAAAAGGAGCATACCGAAGAGACTAAAGCACATCAGCGAAGTATCTCATTCTTTTATTGATAGGTTATGTCAACCTGATGGTAGTAAATGAATGACTTATATTTTTCAGAAGGACATGGGGTGATGACCAAAGATACTTCTGAGAAAACCAGACCATTTGTATGTTGATGGAACTTTCTGAATTTCTCTCTGAAATAATATAAGCCAAAGAGAAACAAAAAGGGTTGTTGCACGACGTCGGTGAAAATACCAGATAGTCCCACTAATAAAAAGAAAGAACTAAAGAGATTGTTCCAAATTGAAGATAAATTCAGTTATGTCTTGACGATCAATCAAAAGTGTATAAACAAAGATGGCACCAAATGAGAAACACAATTCGGCCGAAGGCGAAAGGGGTCTCACCAATGCAACCTTTTCACATTGCTCTGACAATTTGAATTTCAAAAATACCGTTGCATTCAATTGTAGAGGCTGACATCAATGGCCACACGAATGAACTCCATATGAACATTCATGATCAAACATAAATGAAGAACAAAAGGAATTATCGAGAATTTGTAGTAACCGAACACGAGAGGCTGAGCAGAATACAGGAAGCATAATGCAATCGACAATTCATAAGTAAGTCCACGAAATTCCTTTTGAATTAGAAAGTTCTAATTCAAAGGATTGAAAATGGAGGGCCTTAGTTCTAGAAAAGCCAAAGGTAGGAAGCAATAGGGTGAGGGTAGTCAAAGCCAAAGCAAAAAACAAAGGATTAAAACGAGCAATGACCCAAAATCAATAGAGATGAAGTTCAACCAGGAACTCATTGATTAATGGCTTGCTCTAGGTTGAGGGCTAGGAGGTCCACACAATTAAGGGATGATGTAGACAAATTTGAGGATAAATGTAAACATATAAGAGATACTTGGACTTCTATCAGGGAATATGAATTGTTTGTCTCATTACCATCGAAGAAATAGGTTCAAACTAGTGTGTAATCCGTGGAATCTTGATTTGGGGAAATTGATTGTTCTAAATGTGTTTGTGAATGTTGAGAACTAATGAAACTACTAGCTGAACATTACAACCCTGACTTGAAAGCTATCTATGATATATAAGGAAAACCATTCATATATGTGTCTAAAGCTGCAATTTCAAAAGTTTTTAACCTAAGTGGCCTATGTGATGAGCCAATTTTGTATGAAGACTTAGAAAGGGATTCAAGAATAGACACAACCTAAAAAGGGTGGAGATTTCCATTGCATCAACCAAGAAAAGATGGGAACCTCATCCCACTTGAAGATGATGATGGACCACCTTTTCATGTTGATATATTCTAACCTTACTTGAAGTATACATACCTCTTAGTATGTCAAGTGTTAGGTTCTGAGGCTCCTGAATTAATATCGATTGGACCAATGGTGATTGCGATAGATGTTCAGTGCCATAATGCTAGACCTTTTGATTATGCTTCTTACATTGCCAAGGAGATTGACTCAGGGTTGCTAGCTATAAAAAATGAATCACCCACATTGCATTTTAGATATTATTCCATTCTTATGCACTTGATATTATATTATGGTTAGGAGATGATGATGTGGCGTGAAGAATTGAAAATTAAATTATGCAAAAAGGAGGGCCAACCTTTTCCAGTGCAACTGTAGACCGCTATTTGGGACAATAGGTTTATGAATTCTAGTTATGTTCTTTTTGAGGAGCATTTTGTGAAAACATTGTATAGATTTTTCAATCACCCTTGTGAGTATTCCTTAAGTGATGAGATCAAAATATTTATGAGATCCAGAGATTTTGGTAGCCCCATAACTATTGAGCATAATTGGGGTGACTAGTATTGTTAATTTGATGCTTCCATGATCGAGGTATATGGTTTTGAGGATACACCCTTCCTCTTACAAAAAATAGTTCCAAATAGAATTGCATAATTGGAAATTGTTAGGAAGATGGAATACTCAAGTGTGATGAATCTAAGTGCCTATGAGAAATAATCATTTATGCCAAGTACTTTATGTTTTGGGGATTTTACTATGTTGTCAAAGGAAGGATATGACCAAATTTTAGATAAAATGCCACAGTTCAATTTGAAAAGGGCTACACCATGAAAAGGATTTGATCCAGAAGGGTAGATTGATGTTGCTAGAAAGAAAGTGAACTTGGGTGGATATGTACATATTGTTAGTGTAATTAATTAATTAATTATTACACTAGCTTTTTTTAACTTAGGTATTAATTAATCATATTAGTCCTAGGTTACTTTTAATCATTTAATAAAGTTGTTGAGATAAGATTCCCTTCTAGAAGATGAGTTGTCCTTTCTAGAACTTATCTCCATCTTGTTATCATTCCCTAGGTAGTTGGTTAGGGTTTCTTGTTGTCACAGGAAGTGTGATTTGAACACTTGGCAACATCCTTTGCATTCTAGGTTTAGCACTTCCCTATATAATCAGGCATATGTGCTCTTTGTAAATCATTCTGAATATCAATCAGATAATCTCTATTTGCATGCCCTTAGTTGCAACACTTTTTGTGTGGTTGAATTTCTTCTTGGCAGGTCCTTTGAAGTGTGTGCAGCTTCATTGGATGATTCAACATCCATTATTCCAACATGGTATCAGAGCCATTCCATTGAAGGTTCATCCCAGTATCAAGAAAGTTGGGCTACAGAGATTTTTGCAGGCTAGTTGGTTCTGCCCGGGGACCAAGCTATTTTCTGGTGCAGATCAGGCTCTATCTGACCTCTCCATTGCGCTCAGAAGGCCTCAAAACCTATAGATCGCCTGCCCATTCGTCTGATTTGGACATATCCACACCGAGAGCCATTTGAGGTTAAATTTTCGACATTTGCTTTTAAATTTTTTATTGCAAAATCTTTGCAATATTCAAAAAATTTGGACAATCTGCAGACCGACCGGTTCTCGGCCCCCTCCGTCAGATCTGTCACCTCCGTCGATGTTGTCATCCTCCGTCCGTGTCCTCACCGGTTCCCACCGACCACCCAGAGATCTCCACCGCCAGTGTCCTTCTGGCCCATTCTCGACCGGTCTCCTCCTCCCGCTGACTACACACCATCCATCGGCATTTGTCCTGGCCCCAGTGATGGTCACCTTAGCGACCAGGGGCCCTACCTGTTCCTAGTGGCACCACCCCGACATCGCCCACTCCGCCCAGCCGCCGCTCCGCTGGCACTCTGCCCGATGACGCTCCTTTTTTTTGCAAACATTTAACCCTACGGTCACATCAACGCCCAAGGGTGCCAATTTTTTTGCTCGGGGGTGCTTATTTTTTGCACCTGTTTAGACTGCAGGCCCTAATAGGGCAGATTTTTTCAAATCACCATATCTTCGCACCACGGTGTCGAAATTCGACAAACGAGATATTGTCGAAAAGAGGATTCAGCCTACTTTCCAGTGGTACAATCTGTTTTGCAGAATTTCTTTGTCAAAACAATCTACAGTCAACTAAAGTCAAAACCCTATTTTGGACATAAAGTCTCATATCTTTGCAACAATTGATCGAAATTCAATGATTCCAGCGGCATCAAGAAGGTAGTTCAGAGCTCTTTTCATCAGTCTAGTGACTTTGATCAGTTTCAGCTCCAAGTACTCTTGCATTGGTTTTGTTCAATTTGGTGCATTTTTTTAATAACTTGGATATCCTAAAGCTTGGGAAAAGGTTTTTTGTTTTGGGTGGCATCACTTCAATTGCATATCAGCTTTGGAAGTTTCTATTTGTTGCTGAAGGTCATTTTCTTTGTAATTTTGGAGAAATTTTTTTGTACATTATGGGGCTTGCATATTATCCTTCTTTGACTATGTTGCACATGGGAAACTATAAACAATGGCGGGATGGGATCATACACCATCTCCAATCACTTGCATTTTTTCCACATTTTTATGTTACAGTTCCCCATCCAAGTGAAGGTATTCATGAGTTTGCTTGGAGTTGTAGCAGATATACGGCCTTAGAGATCATTTCAATGCAAGTTGATTGTGATATTTTGAGTTCTATTGATCATTGTGATAGTCCTCACATCCTTTGGACTAAGCTTTGGGAGATATATGGAGATTCAGATACTCCACCCTTCCCTGAGGTCATGATTCAAAATGTCAGGTTTCAGATCAAGTATCCCATGATGATATTGCTATGCAGGAGGTTGTTTGTTTGGATTGCCTTGAATCTTCCGAAGAGGTTGGCAAGGTTGCTTTAGATGATCCTTCTTCTCCATCAGAGACTATTGGTATCCCTTCACATTCAGTGATTCCTTGTCCAGAGTCATTGATTGAGGCTTCCATCATCATCATTGATTAGGACACATTTTGTTTTCTAGACTTGACATCACAGGATGGCTTTGCTTCAGGGATTGCTGACTTGGCCACTTCTACAGGTTTGGAGGACATTCTTGAGGGGATATCACTCCTCTATTCAGATCCTACTTTGGAGAGTTCCCTTGATTCTCCACATTTCATTTTCTCAACCTTAATTGGGAATCCTAAGACTATCTTGGGGGCACTTGGTTTCTCTTCAAAGATTTCATATATGAGACTTCCTCCATCTTCATCGGAGTTTCTTCTGCATCTACCATTGGATTGGTTTCAGTCTTCTTTCAGTGGTTTTGAGGACACTTCATTATGGGGGGGAAATCAAGTCTCCATCTATTCCTTCAATGGAAGGACCATCACATTGTTGTCTTTGGATCATGTTCAACATCAGTTTCTGCATCGTCCTGATTTGTCAGCTTCTACATTGATTGGGTATGTACATGAGTGGGTTGTGGCATCTTCATCTTCATCAAACAAGGAGACACATGAGTAGCTTTTAGAGGCATCATTTGTATTCATATTCATTCTTGCTTCCTTCAATTCCTATCCGGAATGGGAAGCATCTCTGCACTTGCACTTGGTTTTGTTTCTTCTGAAAGGGAGACAAGTTGTTTGTTAACATTGGATCATGTTTTGTCTACATACACTTACCTTTCTTGTAGGTGATCACATCTTTTGGGGGGGCTATTTAGTCTCTCTATTTCCTCCCTATGGGGGGGCTTTTCATTATATTGTATCCATGTGATGATTGTTGTCCTTGGGGGGATGATGTTGAGTCCTCCAATCATCACCTTTCTGCATTTCATCTCCTTTTTTGGAGAGGGGTTTTCTTCCCATTGGGTTTTCCTCTTTTCTCCGTTTGTGAGAGATTAGTTGCATTTCCATCCTATGTACATGGGTACCTAAAATGGCCATCAGTCGGGACCCATCATCATCATGCATAATCATTGCATTTTTATCTCCTCCCTATGTTGCACTTATGGGGGGGTGTTAGTGTAATTAATTAATTAATTATTACACTAGCATAAGTTAACTTAGGTATTAATTAATCATATTAGTCCTAAGTTACTTTTAATCATTTAATAAAGTTGTTGAGATAAGATTCCCTTCTAGAAGATGAGTTGTCCTTTCTATAACTTATCTCCATCTTGTTATCATTCCCTAGGTAGTTGGTTAGGGTTTCTTGTTGTCACATGAAGTGTGATTTGAACACTTGGCAACATCCTTTGCATTCTAGGTTTAGCACTTGCCTATATAATCAGACATATGTACTCTTTGTAAATCATTTTGAATATCAATCAGATAATCTCTATTTGCATGCCCTTAGTTGCAACACTTTCTGTGTGGTTGAATTTCTTCTTGGCAGGTCCTTTGAAGTGTGTGCAACTTCGTTGGATGATTCAACATCCATTATTCCAACACATATACCTTACCCAAAAGATTATATAATTAGAAACATAGAGGAAAGGGAGGCCGAATTAGCTATTGATGAATATAATAGGAGAATTGAACAACAATTGAAAGAGATGAAAGAGGTAGAAATGTTATCATCTAGAACTGATGAAGCCACTAGTGAAAGGAAACATCAAAGTCATGATGATAGGATCTCTAAGACTAAAATTGAAAAATATCAACCCTCCAACAGAGAATAGGAAGTTGATGAAAAATCTGATGCAGATACCAGGCAGCTCGCTTATAGATAATTTGTTTCTAACGATGAATTTATAAAGTCATCTGAATTCAGATCATTCATGTGCAAGAAAAAGGGGAAAGAGATAAGGAACTCTGTCACAAGTATCACACCTAACAATGAGACTGAATTTTTGAATACTTTGAAGATAGATGTGGACAATGAGATGATAAATATGACCCCAGAAAAGGGAAGAAAATTGTTAGAAGAATCTAGTGTAATGATTTTTCTTGGTTTGGATTTAAATTCAGCTCTTCTCTTTGACAATTTCTTGCACAATAATACTACTACTCACAAAATCAGCCCTGAAGGAGTTACAAAAGTGTATAGTGGATCCAAATACAATCCAGATGAGAACTCTCTCATGATTTGGGCTTTGTATCCTTGACATAAGAAATTTGTGATCATTGACACAAAAAAGGCATTTGGACATATGATGACACTGAAGGTGGGTGAAGTTAATCCTATAGCAACTAATGATATAAGCATCAATGCGGCTAAACTGAACAAAGCACATATTCAAATGCTAATAAAAGAGAGGGATACGTACAAAAACAACAATGAAAGAGTGTTGAGAGAAAATAATTTATAAAGGATACTAAGTTATTGACACAGGGAGAAATTTCTCAATCAAAGGGCAAACAAGAGGAAGCACACATGGATAAGACAAGATATGAGGCACTCTTTATGGTACTACAGAAAAGGCGCACTAACTTGATGATTTGGATGAACAAATTATGGGGAACTCATTTCCCAAAGTCATATTGCAATTCAAGAGCATAAAAGAGTGAGTGACCGAATCCAGGACAAAATCCAAGAATCTCAAAACAAAGATCCTCCTCACAATAAAATCATAACAGCTGTTGAAGGTCTTCAAAGAAAGCACAAGGAATATCACGATGAACTTCAAGTAGATACAAAGGAACTAGTTGATGTTGCAAAAGAGGGAGTTCCTGTGTTGTTCAAAGAAAGAGGAGAGCATAAGGACAGAGATGGATGGATAGAGGAGTGCAAGTTGATATTGCAAAAATATTTGGAAGCAACCAAGAATAAGGACTCAGAGTGAGATGATACTTGTGAGCACCTGGAAAATATGGTAATCATGGAGATAGCAATGAGGAATGTAGTAGAGGATGTTGATACTCATGGAAGATAAGATTACCTGGATCATATGACTAAAATTTATTTGTGGATAACTAGAGCCTAATCTTTATGTTTCCTTATTGTTAATTTTAAAAGACTCTTATGAAGAGGTGTGTCCTCTTCATAATATTGATATTTATGTTGAACTCTTGATAGTTAAGGGAAACAAGGAGTATTAGAATTAGGAGTTAGGTAGGAGATATACAAAAGATACTTTTAAATGTTTATCATATAGATTATACTGTGGAAGACTATGATGCATGTATAAATTTTTGGAGAAATCAATGGAAGATATTTATTTCTGTGATTCAATATTGGTGTCTGTTATTTGTTGAAATTAAGCAACTATTGGGCTGTCTTCATAGTGTTATTTGAATTTGCATATCCAAGTTGATATCTCAGTTTCATCTAGACACATTTGTTGCTCTTGTGTGATCAATTGATTGGTTTCTTTTAAAGAATCAAACCCATTTAAATTGATTGTATAGTAAACTGGAAGTAACATTGGGATTAATAAGAAGAGCTTTGTAGTTGATATAGCTGTCATACTATATCCATAATGGTCTTTTCCTGTTATTCAAATTAATATATATCAAGGATATACTTAATTTTTCAAAACACATTTGGTGTTCTTGTGTGATTTATTTGACTGGCTCTTTCAAGGAAGGATTAAATTCTTTCAAGTAATCATAGTAACTTGGAAAGATATCATTGGGATTCATAAGAAGAGTCTGGTAGTTACCTATTTGTATATTTATACAAGTTATAACTTTTCACAAGTGTCAAACAACCAGAATTGTATCCAATATTAGTTATCCATCATAATACTCCATTGACTCCATTTACCCAACAAGGCACCAGTCTTCCTCATTTCATCATTTAGTTTTATCAAATTTGTTTCAAAACCTTACATCTGTTAACTGACCATATTCATAAACTTCACCTTGATATTGCTTATATAATTTATACCGAATTAGGTTTGCATCTCTCCACTTCCAATTGCCACTGTGGATAGATTGCTTAAGTAGGAAACACACAATCTAAGTCTGCTCCACTTGCATAGGTATACCCACCTAGGTCTGGCAGAGCCTGAAGAGAAGAAGGTTCAAATTCATCATTTGGCCTTGTACGTTAGCCAAAAACATACTAAGAGCTTGGAAACCTCTTGTGGTTTCAAACCAACATTTTTGAGACCTAGCAATGGGAAAGGTAAGAGGAAAAATCACTCAGTCAAATGGGAGTGGTGTAGTTTGGACAAGATAAATGGTGGAATCAAGTTGAAGGATTTAATGATACAAGGTATTTCCCTGGCTACCAAATGGATAGATAAGGCCATATATGACAATGAACCATGGAAGGTCCTGATAAGGAGTAACATTCAGTTAGCTACCCCTAAGCAAATGAAATATTGGAGAAATTTTCCCCTTTGTGATATTCTCATAAAACAATTCCCAATGTTTGTAGTTGGCTCATTTGTTTTTAAAATCCTATGGAAGGTTTGGGAGCTTGTGACTAAGCATAAAGTCAAGTTCCAAATGTGCAATACTCGTTAATTATAATCTAAAATATCAATCTTATTGTTCTTTATGGTGGAATTTGGAGCATAACTATAAGCCTCTTTCTTTGTTACAAAGATGCTTTGCCAAAAGGAGGAATCAGTGTGGTGTCCAAACCTTCCACAATATTCTAGAAAATGGGAAAAATTAAAAGTTGGGAAAAACTAGCTTTAGAGTTTAATATAGCTGCTCCTAATATGAGAACCTACAACACCATTGTTGAAGCCTATAAAGATGCTAAGTTTCCCTTGAAATCTGAGGTAAAGTTAGACATCTCTTGTGATCTAGTGTGGAGTGATGGAACCTCTCTATTTGAGATTAAAGCTAAGATGAATTACAAAGAACTAAGAATATCTTTGTTAATGAACATGTTAATTCTTATTGGGGCATTTATTTTTTTAATGCCAAATGAAAAAATATCTTTTTCTTTTGTCTAGTATAATGCTAAAGAGCCTAAGAAGGCTTATTTTAGATGGTACAATTTCTATTACATAAGATTCCTTTTAAGATTAATCACATTGATGTGGATTTATGCAGCATTTGCAAGACTATAGAATCAATAATGCACATTTTTTATTTTTTTTAAGCTTAAGAGTTTTGGAAAATCTTTTGCAATGAGATGCCAATCTAGAATGAAAATGGGAAGATTAATTGGTGTGATGTTCTGTTTACCTCTAGAAAATTAAAGAGTTTCAATTATTTTGGGATTATCTTACCACTGAAATTCTATGGCGCATTTGGAGGGCAAGGAATGAGGAAAAGTTTCAAGAGAGTAGAAGGGGGCTTACTTTCCTCTCTATTGTGTTGCAGGTAACAGTTACAATGGAGATATCTATGGCCAAATTCATGAGATTGATCATTGATGGCATAGTGATGGTGAACAAGTCAGAGGTGAAGTATGATCACATCTGGCATCATAACCAGGAGGGTTCAAGGACCTTCCTTAGAGCTCTAAGGGAATTTCAAAGGGTTTTCAACAATGTTGTTGCTAGAAATGTTGGCAGAGCAAGAGAAATCTACAATGCTAACACCAACCTAGTGTTTGAAGATATTTCAGTGGTACAACCAACTGCTAAAGAAGCTGACTATGTGGACTCAAAAGAATGCAACAAGAGTTGTAAGGATTAACATATCAAGTTACTTCCTTAGTTTTTTATATTTATGATGATCTAATAGATCAATAAAATTGTAATAGAACTCACTAATGTACTCTTTCTATCTATGCGTGCCTTGAGTTAGTTGTTGATCAAAATATATGCAATTTTTTTGGCTAATGTAACGTGATCTATCGTGCTTAATCAATAATGTATCTATGACTCATTCTTATATTCTTAATTAAGACAAAAAAATTCAAGGATAAGATATAATAATAATAACAACAATAACAACAACAACAAAATTTAAAAGTGAGGATAAGATAAGATAAGATAATAAGATAACAATAATATACTAATAAAATAAAATAAACGAGGATAGAATAAGATAATAAAATGAAAACAATATAATACTAATAATACTATAATAACAAAATTAAAAAGTAAAAATGATCCAATAGTTTGAGAAGTTGCAATTGTCTTGCACATCTCTCTAATCATATTAATTAAATACTACACTAAATAACTCCCAAAAAAAATAAAAAATATATGCTTGGCTGGTAAATTTACGCCATCCAAAACATTGACAATAATAACAATACGAGACAACTAAAAGTTTGATTGGAGTACGCTCTCAACTAAGTAGTTTCCCTTCATACTAAGTTTTTCTTGTTATCGTTGTTTGTCCCATTCATAGAAATCCTAAATTTATTTGATCGGAAATATGTTTAGTGACTGCTAACTTTGGTCCTCACGGTCTTCCTCGAGCTTCCCCCAAAGCCTCTGCGTGTCTGTTATGCATTTTGTGCTTTTTAAGCATCTTTGAAGGGCGAGGCCAGGTTTGATATCGAAGATGGAGAAGGGAGAGTCAAATATGGTTGTTGCAGTGATGGAGGTATCGGGCAGTATGCCAAAGGAGTTGTGGCAGGAGGACATGCCCCTCCCAGGCGACATTATTCTAGAGCTCGGCACCAGGGACGGCATTCCTCTCGGTATGGAGACCTTCTACACTCAAAAAGCAGCCCTGGAAAATGAGCTTCGCCAATTGTACAGAACCCAAGACGCCCTTCGTCTCAAAGTTAGACGAAGCCGTTGTATTGTGGACTTGATAGTGTCGGTGATAGCCGAGGAATCGTGCATGCCCAAGAAGCATTACACCATCAGGGCCTTCGCCGACACCAGGCACGTTGTTGTTCTAGACGAGTGTACTGAAAGCGTTTACACCAATCTCCAAGGTTTCTTGCTACCCCTTATCACAACGTTTTCTATATAACAATAGTTTGATGAGAGAAACTTGTCTATGTGGACTGCATAACCTTTATCTCACTAACTGCAGATTGTACCGAAAGGATCCTCAAAACATATGCTCAACAACGCATGGCATCCAAGGCCATTTTATTTAAACAGCGCACGGAGGAATTACTGAACGACAGACGCTTCGGCAATAACACAATAAACTATCCGTGGGAATCAAAGATGGAGGAGGCTCTACCTGCGGAGGGGTCTTCTATGATGTTTACTGTACTTTTCATGCCCTTTCGAGACGATTCTTCTGATCAGTGGAGAGCTGTTGAAGACACAGCGGCTCGAGCAATGGCATGGTTATACGCTGCTCAGTCTTCGGGAGTTCCAATCATCTTCGTCAACATTCAAACGGAGCTTATTCTAGACACGGTAATTTCACAAACCTGATACCTCTTTGATTTGCGAATTACCAATTATGTGGTAGTCAGCGTAACAATATGATTTCCTGATGTTTCTCTCTTGTAGCCAAACAAAATGGTTCAGTTGTTTGATAGCTGTACCCAGGATTCCACCAAGTCCGGGTCGATTTTGCGGCTTACAGATTCTGGACGCTACATGATCGACAGTTGGGAAAGGCTAAAGATTGAAATTGCTAGGGGAGTACGCTTGTGGTACGCACCGGTCGCTACAGAATTACCAGTGGATTTGAAATTAGACCAAGGACAGACCAGATATGGCTTAAATGTAAATCGCACAGAAGAGGTAAGTTCTTAAGATAACCTTATCAATCCATAATATGAATTAGATTATCGATTGTTCGATCAACTCCTGATCAACTCCTGCTGAACTAATTCGATCAGCTAAGCACCCACATTCCTGTTTCCTCAACATGTTTTATTGAAACACCTTGCATGTATTTGGCAGGGATTTTGCTACATATCAGCAATTGATAATGGATCAGTCTCTGAGCGAGCTGGGCTGAAAAGCATATGGCAATCTGCAATGAATCAAGACAAGCATCTGGTGATTTCAAGAGTTGCGGGGAAGAAAATAACTCCTTGGATGGTCTCTTCCGGAGGATCGATCCATTGCTACGATCCCATGGCCCTAGGAGAAGCCTTGATATTCGCCAAGTGTATTAATGGCTCTGCTCAGATTCACGTTATGCTTTGCGATGGAGCCAGGCCGGAGTTAATAGATAACACAAAAGGAATCAGGTTATGAATTTGCATCTATAACAAAATTACAAGAAAAAACAAAAACATGCAGCAGCATAAGAGATCGCCCATCGTTAGAATTTACGTTGTCATTCGTATGACACCAAATGTGTGGAGAGTAAATCAAAGCTTTGAGTGTGTGAGAGAGAGAGAAAATAGTAAGGAGTAGATCCATAGCTTGTATTCAAGAAACACACAAAGTGTTTCTATTTATAATCCTCGCTAAGGTTGCCACCAAAAAGATTATGGATTGCAATATAGTGGTAAGCAAATAAATTGATTTACATAAATAATTTAATTAATTTAATGTAGATAATTAATTACAAATGAATGGAGTTTGATGATAAATTGAAATGTTATTATTTAAAATTAAATGTTATAGATAAGGAAATTTGGTTTTGAGAGTAATGACAGTGAATTAATGTTATTGTCATAAAAATTTGGTATCCAAATTTAGTTCTTGTTAGTTGGTGAACGCAACAAAATTATAACGAGTTCAAAATTTTAATGTGTGGTTCATTCTCAAGCCCCTCCATTCAAACTAGAGTTGCATGGAATTGATCTATAGTGTAGATATAAATTAATGCTCACAAGCTGTACCTAACAAATTGTTGGAGCAAAATAGAGACTTGTCTTAAAATAAATTATGTTTGGTTTTGTCAAGGTTGTATTTAAAAATACCTTTAGGAATTTTTTTGGAATGCTAGGGCCAAGCTCTCATAGGTCGACCCCCTTTTGAATTGAGTTTACAACTTTAAGTGAATGATCAAAGATTGCGACCCCCTTTTGAATTGAGTTTACAATTTTAAGTGAATGATCAAAGATTGCATTCTCAAACATGCATATGGCCTATGTGATTTTGATGTAGATGTCTTATTTTTAAGCTTCAAATTGAAATCTTCTTAGAATGTTTTTTTCCTTATAGTCTTCTATGAAATAATTACACATTAAATTTTGTTAAATACCAAGACATGTCAATAAGCAACACAAATGTGTACCAAATCATTCATAATGATTAGGAGGAAAGGGTGAGATTTTATCCTTTTGATTTTAGAATTTAAATTTGGGGTTAATCCCACAACACTTGGGATCAGTTAAGGCACTCACAATTGACCCAAGACAAGAGAGTGTTAGGTTGGAGGTAGAGATCAAATATATGGATATGGATATAATAAATGGCTAATAATGAGAATATGTTGGAATGAGTGGAAATAAGGATGATCTAGGGTCAAATGCATGAATATATGTCTAGTTAAAGATGAAGAAAATAGGGAAAATTTATTGAGTTATGAGAAAAACTTAGTATAAGAATATGCCTTTGTTGAAATGTAATTTTATTATGTCATTCCATCAAAATCAACCCACAATAGGGGTTTGAAAAGGCTTAAGTGGGAGAAAACGAGCATGGAAGGTGAGAGAGTGTGTAGCCTATAGCAGGTTGCAATCAGCTTGCACGCCCTATTTTTTCTGTGCATGTGTTTGTTGGTGTGGGCGAAGGGGATCGGTGGGCTATTGTTTCATGGGTGTGTGTTATCTAGTTTTTTTAGGGGGGATTCATTGCTTTGGTTGTGGGTGATTCTCCTTTTCTCATTTCTTTGGTACATTGAGTTTTGGGTGTGCATGGAGCTGGATGATGCTCCAAGGGGTTTATACCCAATGTCATTATCGGAGGTGGTAACAGGGATTGATTTCTCCTTGTCTAATCATGCTAAGGCTACAAAATTTTTGAGCAATTTCTTAAATGGAGTTGGATCCTCACGTGGTGGTATTTCTCGAGCTCTAAAGGTAAATGGTTGTTTGGTTAAGAGTGAGGTTCGTTTGGTTCTACTAATCCAACTAAACTCTATTATAGAAGATGTTGACAATTGGAGTAACAATGCTTTAATTTATATGTTCATGAGAATCAAGGCGTCTCTCTCATTTCTTGAATCTTGGGATCATCAGATTTGGAACCTAGAAGGAGACATGGAGGTGATGCTAGCAACAAATAAATATTTTATGGTGGTGTTTTCATGTTTGGTAGATTGAAATAAAGTGTTTGAAAGGGGTCCCTATTTCTACAATCAAGTGGGATTGTTTATTAAACCCTAGATACTAGATTTAATCCAATTGAAGAACTTTCATCGAGGTTTTTGATCTAGGTGAGACTTCCTTGGCTCTCATTTGAGTTATGGAGGAATGACATTTTGCACATGATTTCTCTTTTGTTGGGTGAGCTTGTGGGACCATCACAACAAAATCTAGAGAAGATGGTAATCTTGTTAGTATGTATTTGTGTGGAGATTGATTTAAATAACCCATTGTCAGATTCATTGGAACTTTAAATCAAGTCCACTTCATGGATTCAACAATTCAACTATGAGACTTTTCCCTTTTAGTGTCAGAATTTCCATGCATATGGTCACCTATAGTGAAAACTGCCTAAACTTAACGTCTCAAGTATTTCCTCTAATGGGGCTTCGGCTAGGATTTCTCCTCACTCAACACCACCAAGGGATCAAGGGAAAGCCCCTATGTCAAATGGGGAAACAAATAAGGAGATTTTTGTTCCAGTAAAATCTTGCAACAAGGGAAGTGGCCAAAAAGGAACCCTTAAGGATAGTTAAGATGGTGTTTCCTTTAATTGGTTTGAGGTTCTGGAAGATTTTAAACATTAGTGAGAAGTTTCTCTAGAAAAGAATTTGAATGTAAATGCTAGTTCTTGGAGCTAGAGCAATTGGCTCCTAGTATGCAGGGTAGTCTTAATAACATTGGGGAGGTAAGATTTAAGTCACAATTGGGTATTGATTCTTTGATGGATTTTGGTCATGTCTTGGAGTCTTCTAGATTACTAGTTATTCCAATGAAAAATAAGGTGGGTGTTGGTCCAACCATTGTTCATTTGGATTCACAACCGATGGTTGAGGATTAGGATCTTGATAAGGGCAACAAGGTCTCCTTTACTTTGGGGTTGCACAAAAATAATTTCAAGAAGAGGAACTTAAAGAAGTCCTCCAAGGTAGGGAGGAAAAAATACCAAGATAAGATTAAGTTAATGGGTGAGAATTTGGTGGAGTCAGGCTCAATTAAACCTCTTGACTCTCATTTTTTTGACCCCTAAAAATGGTTTTTCTCTCTTGGAATGTGGGGGATTGAAACAAAAGGTTGTCCGAGAAATGATCAACATGCATTTCCTTGATGTTATGGGTAAAAGCAAGAAGTTGGGTCCACAAAGAGGGGGAGTTTTGGCCAAAAACATCCTGTAGGAAATGCCTATGCATTATTAGAAAAAGTGTATGCGCTTAGCAATGGGTACTCGAGCCTAAATATAAAACATGTACATGTCATACTTCGAGTACACACTAAAACACGTATGCATTATAACATGTATGTGTTATATAACACATGTGGTTTGGGAATTCAAAATTTTAGAAATACGTATGTGTTTCATAAAATATACGCATTTCTAAAATTTTGAATTCTCAAACCACATGATGCCTCAGTTTTAGGATCGAGAAAGGCTTGGCAACCCAACCCTTAACCTTTGACCTGCAACTTAAAAACTAAGGCATGTTCAAGAGAAATTTCCAACTTTGGCAATATAGCTGATGGACATTTTTTTATAATTTTAACCTATGAAATTAAAACCCATTATATAACACAATGTCTAGTTTCCAAATATATAATTTTTGTTGAGATTGGATTATATTTTTTATTAATTAATTAATTTTTATGCAAACTGGTCCATAAACTTGAAATATCGAGCTTTTTGTTTTTTAATAACTTTTTTTTGGTTAATTTTTTGTAAAAAAGTTTATATGACATCAATCTTCAGACAATTCTCTGCACAATTCTCTGTACATGTTGATTTTTAAAAACAACAATTAGGGCCAATAAAAATTCAACAAAAAAATATTCAGAAAAAAAATTACAAAAAATATCCTCATCAATCTTCATGTTGTTATATATCTTTCTCCAAAAGGAATTAGAAAAATAATTTTATTTAGGTCAAAAAGTGGTGTCCTTACATGTGCATGGTATGGTAAAAAAAATGACTTTTAAAAAGTGGTTTTTATACATGCCTATCAAAATTTAATTTCTATCATCTTGAATAAATTACATATTTGGAAACTAGATTCAAAATACTAAATTTTATATTATTGAATTTTTTTAGATACATTGTGTAAGTGCTTCAAATTTTTAGTCCAAGTGTGACAAATTCTTAAAAAAGAGAAAACACTTCCACTTTTTGAGCTTTTTGTGGATCCAACTTCTTGCATTAGCCCTTATATTTATTTAGGAAACTAAGATGTATGTGGAGGGTATGTTCAAGGTAACCTCCAAGCTTTGGTGGCATGGTCAATGTGAGTGCATTGGGGCATAGGGAAATATTGGTGGGATTGCATGTATTTGGAACAAGCAAAAGGTCTCTCTTTTATGGTGGATTGTGAGTAGGCATTCCTTGTCCATGGTTGCTTTAAGATTTGACTTTGGAGAAATATTGGTGTTCTCTAATGTCTATGCTTTGAATAATTTGGCTAGTAAACTTCACTTGTAGGATCATATAAAGCATGTGTGATCCTTAACTCCTCTATTTCACTGGGTTGTGGTTGGTGATTTTAATGATATCCTTAGTCTTGATGAAAAGAGGGGAGGGTTGGATTGTCTAGAGTCTTCTTCACAAGTGTTTAGAGATAACATAGCCCTGCTGAATTTGATTGATATAAAGCCTCTCAATGGTATGTTCACCTGGAGTAACAAGAGGTGTGGGGTGAATTCTATATCTGAGATGCTAGATAGATTCTTGGTCTCATTTCTTTGCATAGGAAATTAGTGGATCTCCAGTTCAAAAAATATTGAATGGAGGGGTTTGGATCATTGTCCTATAAAATTTTCTACTCATGGTAGGGATAATGCTAAGAATATATCTTTTGAATTCTAGCTAATGTGGTTTTTTGAGCAATATCTTTAGGACCTTATGAAAGACTAGTGGATTAGAGGTTTTACTCCGCATTGGACAACCATATATGCCTTTGTTAAAAGGCTCCAATTTGTGAAATTTTAGCTAAAAAAATGGAATAGGGAATGCTTTGAGAATGTCTTTAAGGAAAAATCAACATCTTGGAATCATTTGGATATCATCTCTAGGAAAATAGAGAGCATGGGATTACCCTTGAGATTCCTTTAAAGCTAAATTGGAAGCTTTGGTGGTGTTATTAGAATTGGAACTATGGGAGGGATTATTTTGGAAATAGAAGTCAATGATAGAATGGCTTTAAGAGGGAGACATGAATATTTCCTTCTTCTTTAACTCCATCAAAGCTAGGGGTCATGGGAATTTAATCTCTTCTATTGTTTCTTCCCATGGTGTTCAATTATCCTCTTTTCGGGATATCTCACAAGAGGCTACTCGGTATTTTTCTTCCTTATTCATGGAGGACTCTCTCAAGGAATTTGAACTGGGTTTTGACTTGTATTCCTTTTGTTGTTCCCCTTGAAGAGCTAGTGTTGAACTCAATCGACCCATATCCCTTGATGAGTTGGAGGAGGTAGTTTTTAGTATGAAAAAGGTAAGGCCCCTGGCCTGGATGAGTTTTGATTTGAATTTTCTTAGGAAGTTTGGGAGACTATCAAATGGGATCTTTTGAAGGTTATGTGGAATCACAAAATAGTAAACAAATGTTAAAATCCAAGAATTCCACATTCCTAGCTCTTATCCCCAAGATATAAGGTGAAATTTCCCCTGACCTTTTTCACCCAATCGCCCTTTGTAATGTTATCTATAAGATCATCTCTAAGTTGATTGCTAAGAGATTGAAGTGATAGTTAGTCAAATTTATGTCAGATGAGCAGGGAGGTTTTTTGGAAGGAAAACATATCCAGGATGGTGTTTTTATTGATGTTGAGGCTATTCATTCCATGGAGGTGTCCAAAGAGAAGGCCATGTTTTTCAAAAAGGATATGGCTAAGGCTTATGACAGGGATAAATGGTCTTTTCTTCACAAGGATCTTTGTTCTTTTAGGTTTGATGAGGGTTGGATTAATTGGATGATGAGTTGTGTCCTATCGACATCTTATTAATTGTTGATTATTGGTGTTCCTTCCTCTTTGTTTGGTGCTTATAGGTGTCTTAGGCAGGGTGACCCCTTTGTCTCCTTATCTATTCATTATTATGGTTGAAGGTTTGGGAAGACTTCTAAAATACCATTTGATTCAAGGGCTTATTCACGAGTGGTGTTGGGGTGAAGACTTGCCTCCTCTACCCCACTTACAGTTTGTGTCCATGACAAAACAATCTTTGGTGTTTCTAGAATCAAAGAAGCAAGCAACTTTAGGTAGTATCTTGACATATATCTTGTATCTTCGGGTTAGAGGATTAATTAAGGGAAATCCTATATCTTTTTATTTAGCAATCCTTTAGTTATTCAATCTAGGATTTCCTATATTCTCAAATTTTAGATAGGTAATCTTCCTTTTATTTATTTAGGAGTTCCCCTCTATATGGCCCCTCTGGCAAAAGGAACCTAGTAGAGAGTTCTGGATAAGTTAAAGGGCTATGTTAATCATTGGACTTGTAGGTAGTTTTCCTTTTTTGGGAGGAGTACACTCCTAAAGTATTTGTTTTAGGTGGTTCCTATATATAGGTGTATGGTTGAAGTTGCTCCTACTAGTTTTATTAGATAGCTTGATGTCCTCTCTAGGAAATTATTACGGGAAGGAAAATTGAATTCCAAGAAGTGGAGTCCAGTTAAGTGGGATTCTATTTGTAGGCTTATTTAGTAGGATGGTCTTGGTCTTTGATAGGTGGCTATTACTGGGAAAACTCTAGTAGCCAAGATTTAGTGGGGATGGTGTACTAATCAAGGTCAATGATTGGATAAAATCCTTAGTGATAAATATTTGATTGGAGTTATGGGTGAAGATATTCCTAGATGCTCCTATAGTAATGGAAAAAGTAGCCTTTTTTCTTGCTTGATTTGATAATTGACATTAAAATTGAACTAATGTTTCCTTGGAGTAGTGTTGCAATGTCTTGTACACATTCACATCATTTTAGGACCTTTATTTAACTAAAAACATGCCTTCATTGGTCTTTTAAAAATGTGTTGTGAAGTGTTGTAACACACTTTCACACTTTTCTAGGACTTACTTGCTTAATTAAACCTTATGGGCCCCTTTCTAAATAAAATAAGCATAATTTGTACCTTATTTAGCTATTGAAAAGTATTTTGAAACCCTTTCACATTTATCTAGGTAGCCTTAATTCATTGTGGTTAAGTGGAGTTAGTAACCCCCTTTTCAGGCCTAAATTTTGACACCTCTCGAGGATCTTTCTCGATAATTATAAATTAAATATCAAATTATTTTATTAGGAAAAATTTGGTCTTGGTAAGCTGAGCCAAGAGCCATTCACCCTTAATGGTGAATGGGTCCTCCCTTAACAGGACCCCCCTTTCTCAGTTGATATGGAATGGATTTTTGGCCTTCTTTCAACTCCTTGAAGCTGAGTCCTGGAAACTTAGCCAAGACCCATTCACCTTTGGTGGTGAATGGGTCCTCCCTTAATGAGACCCTAGTTTTTGAATTTCATTCTAGCTAGAATTTAATTATCTTTCTTTCTAGATCTGGTGTTGGCCTTAGTTCTTTGAGTCTTGGGGTTAATCTTTTAATTTAGTATAAATAAGGGGTTAATTCACATTGTTTCTCCTAGAAATTCAATCTAATAAATCCTAAGCATTTAAGAATTCAAGTGATCACTTAGCATTAGAGAATTTATAAGGAATTTCAAGGTAGATTTCAAGTCTTTATTGCAACAATTCAAAGTCATATCATCATGTCAATGGTTTAGTGCATTCAAGTTGTTGTGATAAGAAGTGAATGTTGCATTGAGGATTCATTTACAAGAATCATCATACATCCAAGATCTTCATTCTTCATGGAAACTCCATGATTTTTTGCAGATTTGATTCACAAGACAAAATCCAAGGTGATATCATTTACTTTATTGCACTTGCATACTTCATTTCCTTCATTTCATCACTTGGTTTAATTACCTACGAGGGGTTTTACTGAGGAAAACCCCCATTCACTAAAGATAAACAAGTTTTTATTACCCTTGAGTGTGTTATTATAGGTTTACAGGTTGAAGATCAAGTTGAGCAAGATTTGGAGCAAAGTTGTAAAAGTTACAAAAGTTGTCATTCAAAGTGTAAGATCACGGAAAGAGCTCTACAAAATTAACTACAGGCTTCCATAACTTGATAATAGGGATTTCAAGAGTGTATAAATCAAGGTACAGGATCCTGAAATAAGTTTTCTAAAACCCTAAAATGACCTGTTCACCCCTAAAGGTGAATGAGTCCTTCGTAGCTCAAAAACAACAACTTTTTGGCCAAGTACACAACTTTTTATGTACTCTAAAAACATTTCTCATATTTTCTATAACAATTAGGTTTCATTTTTTATTGTTATTAGCATCTTATTTTGCATGATTTTAAGTGAAATTGGTCCTAGAAAAATAAGTGTTAGATCCTCTTATTCATGCATTTGGGTCTACCCTATTATTCACCATTTCATTTTTGGTGAACCCGACTTATTCAACATTGCACTTTTCTAAATTTTGGAGTCTTTCATTAAATACTATGTTAAAATATTACATTCAATGCATTTAGAATTGCATTGAACTAGGGTTTCTTCTTTTGCATTAAAAGCTTGCATAATATATAGGGTTTAGATTTGCATTGTTTTGCACTTCTTAAATCTGAAAATTACAAAAATAAAGTAGTCATTTTGCATCTCATTTAGATTTCATTCAATTGAATTTGAAAATTATAAAAAATTGCACTTCAATCTAGGTCTTACATTTTATCTTTCTATTGCATTTTTACATTAAATTTCTAAAAAATATGAAGCTACATTTCACTGTCTACAACTTGGAACTAAAAGATAAATATGAGAACTTTCAAACCATTAAAAATAATTTAAAAAGACCTTACTAGGACCCATTCACCTTTACTAGTGAATAAGTCCCTGATCAGGCCTGATCTGTACCTTCTGGCATCTAAAAAGACATCAAAATTTCCTCTCAATTACACTGAAAGATCCCAGAAAGACCTAACCAGGACCCATTTTCCCTTATTGGTGAATGAGTCCCTATTAGCTACAAATCTGTAATTTTAGGACATTAAAATCTTACTTTTTAGCTTCTATTTGGTGCATTTATTATTTTATCAATTTCTTTACATTTAGCTTAAATTGCTTCATTTCAGTGCATTGTTAAAAATTCAAAATTGCATCAAAACATTTCATTTTCAGCTAATTGTATTTTACATTGTTTAGAATTTGAAAATTGCATTTCATCCTAGCTTATTGAATTTCCATTCTAGGGTTTGCACACTAGGTTTATAAAACTTGCATGAGCTTTAGAACTTGGTGTCCTATTCACAATACTATTATAAGATGTAGTTCAAGGCTCATGTCATCCAATGATATTTCACTTGTCATGGATCTTGGGTGCTCTAACTCTCCTTTTGATAGTGTTGAGAATCAACCCTCAATGGCTCATAGTTTTCATACTTCATTTATTATGACTTCACCTCCCACAACCAATGTCCTAAACATTACCAACATCGTCCCTACCATTACCACTTCCACTCAAGCTTTTGGTTCTACTCAAAGCCAAGGTGGAATTCCAATCTCGTCCTCCACAATAGCAATGTCCATCCCTGCATACACTAGTACACAACTTACAAAAACATTCCAACCTACAACTACATTCCAACCTACAAAAACCTTTCAACCCACAACTACCATTCAACAAACCACAACAGTCATACCTACTAGTATCATTTACACTTCCATAGGTATTCTCATAGGAATTACTTCCGCCTTTGTGCCTTCAACTAAAATAATTCCATAGAAATTTCCAACTCTACCAACCTACAAATCACTAGCCCTCCAGATACATACACTACACCACTGTATTCCCCTCAACCTTATAACCAAAATGACCCTCTCATTAATTCATTTTTGCAAACCATGGCATCCCTTCAACAAGTGGCAACCTTACAACAAAACAATCATGGTCAACCTTTTCAATACATCAATTCCACCTCGATCTCCCTCGACATAGTAAGAGCACAAATGCCACAAGGTATAGAGATCCCTTGCTTTGAGTAATATGGCGGGAAAGGAGATCTTGTAAGCCATGTTTCCACCTTCACAGCCTCGTGTAGTGATTTCATCTTTGAAGATAAATTGTTGGCTAAGTTATTTCCTAGATCCTTGAAGGACACTACTTTAGAGTGGTTTTCATCTTTACCGAACAATTCAATTGGTCCATCCAATGAACTCTTGATGATGCCTTTTACAACCACTTCCATATTCACATGGGTCCCAAGATGACCCTTGCTTATTTAATGACATGCAAGCAAAAGGAAGATGAAAAAGTGGCTGATTTCATAGAAATAAATCAAACACTTTATTCACAAGTGAACATTAAGATTCCTGATGCTAACCTCCAAAGAATGTTCATTTCCAACTTACAAGATAAACTCCAAAGAAAGCTTGAAATGTTAAGGTTTCCATCCTACACATAGTTATGTACAACCCTTTGTGACCATCAAAACTCGATCGACCGTCATGATGTAAAAATCCCCCTAGTCATCTTGAAAATTCTAAATCCATGAATCAAAACAACTATCATCCATTCAAGAAACAAAATAAGGAATTTTTACAATTAAATCCCCCTCAGACAAGTCAAAAAACCAATAATCAAGTGGCTGCTATAAAAATGACAATTCCTTGCAGGGATAGGGAGAGAGAGTTCACACCTTTACCCAATACCCTTCACAATATCATGTTGCAAATTATTGAAAAAATCATGCTTACCTTAGCTCCTATTAGAGAACATGATCCTACTATACCATTACCTAAAGGCTTTCAAAAAAATTCTTATTGTCATTACCATCAAACAAATGGGCATAGTACAAAATACTATAAGCATCTTAAACATCTTAAGCAAGACCTTATTGATTCTAATCATTTACTAATTGGAGGTGTGAATGATCAAGGAAAAAATTATGTAGATCCTCCTAATCAAAATTTTCAAATCTTTACGAATCCCATGCTTGAGCACAATATTTCATTTGTCAAAGCTAGTGAAACGAAGACTGATGTGATGAATGTTGACACAAATGATGACAATACAAAAAACATTGAACAACATACCATGAAAGTGGTAGCATTTATCGAAGCTAAACCTATTAAGGTCTTGACTAAAAAACCTCTTGACATTTCTTTCTCACAAAATGACATACCTAAATGTGCACCTGATGGTCCTCTTTAGATAGCTAGTTGAATCTACAATAAGCCCACTAATGGGATATTGATTGATCTAGTTTGTGGAGATAATGTGATCACAGAAGAATTATTATATGTGCATGAGCTATATGAAGATACATATGACAATCCAAAATCATGGATCAAGTCACATAATGGATTTTCTTGCCCTACGATAGGCTTGATAGATATCCCTTTAAAAGTGGGACCGAAAACATTAATAGTCTCATTCTCCATCACCCCACAATCAAACCAATTTGATGTGAAGCTAGGCCATCCATGGATTTTCTCCATGAATGTTTTTCCTTCGATTATGAGGGTAAGTGCACCAAGATAGTTCCTAAAAAGAGGACCTAAGTGGATAATTTTTTTTTGAAATCAAGAAATACTAACCTTGAACGTGAAATTGAGGATAGTTACACTCAAAATTTTGAGATGGAACAAAAAAAAGGATCGAAGTGCTCCAAGTCTACTTTCTAAACTACTAATTTATTTTTAAAATGGTTGATATTAAGGGGTTCAAAAGAGGGACATACACAAATTGGTGTTGTTTTTGTCAAAAAAACATAACATAGCAACTCTTGTATGTCTCTCATATGGTGAACTTTTTTTTAGTATTTTTAAAATCGTAATGGTCAGAACTTAGCTAACAGTATGTAGTTGATGCATGATTTTTGTGATAATTTTTTAATGAATATTTGATTTTTTACTAATTTTCGAAGTGGACACTTCCTAAAAAACAAAATTTTGGTCGTGCTACCCCTAAAAATTCTAGAAACTAATTGAAATTATTTATTTATTTTTTTAAATTTGTAGAATGGAGTCTAGTTTCTAAAAATTTAATTTATTTGAAAATTTGATGAGCGCTTAATTTATAACAAAAAAACTACCAAACGCTGCTTTTTGGCAAAAAAGAGACATACAAATAAAAGAAATTATGGATGAAAGGCTTAACATTTTTAGAAAGTGAAAAAAATTACATCATTGGATAGCTAAGAGATAACCCAAACCTACCCATGTGTTCGATTTTTTCGATATTCAACCACGTGCAATCCTAACGATGAGCATGAACTCGATTATGTGAAATATGGTAGATTTTTTAAAAACATGTCTTTGGTCGTTAGGAATGCCCTCCAAGCCTTTGGGTTGGTATTCCAAGGCAAATACCAATCCTAAGGCTCAGGAATTCCCAAAGCAAGATATAACACAAGTGTTCTATAACGCGCTCGCATTATATCTCAGTTTTGACATGGTTTTTTCTTTTGTAGGAAACATGTCAGCTAAGACATAATGCAAGCATGTTATAACACGCTCACGTTGTGTCCTCCTTTATGTTAAATGACAATATATTGAATGTATGTTGATATATTTTTATGTTTGTATGTACATGTATGCTTGTATGTCATGTATGTATGCATGTATGCATGCTTGTATGTATGTACGTATGCCTATACGTATCAATGCATGTATATTGTATGTATGCCTATATGTATGTAATATTGTATCTACACATGTATGTATGTATGCTTGTATGGATGTAGGATTGTATGTACATATGTATTATGCTTGTATATATGTAAGTATGTATGTATTTATGTATGTCTTTAGAGGGAGGGAGAATTTAGAGAGAGAGAGAGAGAGAGTTTGGAGAGATGTAGAGGGGGTGGAGGTGAGAGTTTAAGAGAGAGGGAGGGAGAGAGATAGATGAGGGTGGGAGAGAGAATTGAGAGAGAGGGAGAGAGAGAGACGGGGAGAAAGAGAGAGGTATGTAGGTAGGGTGCCAAAGGGAGAGACTTGAGAGTGTGAGGGGGGTGAGAGGGAGAGACTTGAGAGATAGGTAGTGAGATGGAGTGTGAGAGAGAGGGAGTGTGAGTGAGAGACCTGAGAGAGGGAGAGGGTGTGGGAGGGAGTGACCTGATAGAGTTAGAGAAAGAGGGGGATGGAGTGAGACAGACTTATCTAGGTAGGGTGGGAGGGATAGATAAAGAGAGGGGAGAGAGAGAGAAAGATAGTTACCTAGGTAGGTTTCCAGAGGGAGAGACCTGAGAGAGAGAGGGGGTGGGAGGGAGAGACATGAGAGAGGGAGAGAGAGGGAGTGGGAGATAGTGGGATAGAGTGGGAGGTACATAGAGAGAGATGGATAGAGGGAGCAAGAGAGGGTGGTAGGGATTGATTGAACGAGAGGTACATAGAAAGAGGGAGATGGTAGATAGAGACAATTATAGAGGGTAGGAGGGAGGGAGGGAGGGAGAGGTGAGATGTATAGATAGAGAGAAAGTGATAGGGGTTGAGGGTATAGGGTTGAGGGATTAGGGTGGATGACCTATAGGTTTGATGGTTTCTAGGGTATTAGGGTTTAAGTTTTGAGGGTTGAGGGAATAGGGTTGATGGTAGAGGGTATTTGGTTGAGGGTATAGGGTAGAAGGTTTAAGGGTTTACTTGGTTGAGGGTAGAGGGTTTAGGGTATAGGTTTGAGGGTATATGGTTGAAAGATTAGGTTTGGGGTCCAATGTAAGGGTATAGGGGTTGAAGGTTTAGGTTTTAAGGATTGAGGGTTTAGGGATTAAGGGTTGAGGGTTGAGAATTGAGGTTTGAGGATTTAATGTATAGGGTAGAGGGTAGAGGGTTTAAGGGTTTAGGGTTTAAGGGTTGGGGGTTGAGGATTGAGGGTTTAAGGTTTAGGGTTGAGGGTTGAGGGTATAGGGTGTAGGGTCGAGGGATTAGGGTTGAGGGTCCAATATATAGGGTAGAGGTTATAGGGGTTGAGAGATTAAGGGTTGACGGTTTAGCGATTAGGGTAGAGAGTTTTCTTGGATTTAATGATGTAAGGGTTAAGGGATTAGGGTTTAGGGCAAAGAGTATTTGGTTGAGGGTTGAGAGTGGAGGGTAGAGGGTAGAGGGTAAAGGGTTTAAGAGTTTAGGGTTTAAGGGTTGAGGGTTGAGAGTCAAGGGTTTAGGGTTTAGGTTTGAGTGTTTAAGGATTTAAGGGTTGAGGGTTTAAGGGTCAAGAGGGTTGATGGATTAGGGTAGAGAGTTTATAAAGTTGGTTTAAGGCTTTGGGGATTAGGGTAGAGGGTAGAGGGTAGAGGCTTGACGATAGAGGATAGAGGGTTTACGGGTTAGGGTTTAAGGGTTCAGGGTTTAGGTTTGAGGGATTAAGAGGTTATAGGGTAGAGGATATAGGGGTTGAGGGATTAAGGTTTAAGGGTTGAGAGTTGAGGGTTGAGAGTTAAGGGTTGAGGAATTAAGAGGGTATAGGGGTTGAGGGATTAAGGTTTAAGGGTTGAGGGTTGAGGGTTGAGGGTTGAGGGATTAAGAGGGTATAGGGGTTGAGGGATTAGGGTTTAAGGGTTGAGGGTTGAGGTTGAGGATGGGGTATAGGAACGAGCAATTTAAGGTTTAAGGTTTGATAGGTAGGGTTGAGGGTTAGGGTTTTAGGGTTGAGGTTGAGGTTGAGGATTACAGTTTAGGGTTGAGGGTTGAGGATTCAGGTATTAAGAGGGTATATGGGTTGAAGGATTAGGGTTTAAGGGTTGAGGGTTGAGGGATTAAGAGGCTATAGGGGTTGAGGGATTAGGTTTTAAGGGTTGAGGGTTGATGGTTTAGAGATTAATAGGTTATAGGGGTTGAGGGATTAAGGTTTAAGGGTTGACGGTTAAGGGTTGATAGTTGAGGGTTGAGGGATTAGGGTTTAAGGGTTGAGGGTTGAGGGTTGAGGGATTAAGAGGCTATAGGGCTTGAAGGATTAGGGTATAAGGGTTGAGGGATTAAGAGGCTATAGGGTTTGAGGGATTAGGGTTTAAGGGTTGATGGTTGATAGTTGAGGGATTAAGAGGGTATAGGGGTTGTGGGATTAAGGTTTAAGGGTTGATGGTTGAGGGTTGAGGGATTAAGAGGGCATAGGGGTTGTGGGATTACGGTTTAAGGGTTGAGGGTTGAGGGTTGAGGGTTGAGGGATTAAGAGGGTATAGGGGTTGAGGTATGAGGGTTTAAGGGTTGAGGGTTGAAGTTTCATGGATTAAGAGGGTATAGGGGTTTAGGGATTAAGAGGGTATAAGGGTTGAGGGATTAGGGTTTAAGGGTTGAGGGTTGATGGTTGTGGGAGTAAGAGGCTATAGGGTTTGAGGGATTAGGGTATAAGGGTTGATGGATGAGGGTTGAGGGATTAAGAGGCTATAGGGGTTGAGAGATTAGGGTTTAGGTGTTGGGGGTTGAGGGTTGAGGGATTAAGAGGGTATAGGGGTTGTGGGGTTAGGGTTTAAGGGTTGAGGGATTAAGAGGGTATAGGGGTTGAGAGATTAGGGTTTAAGGGTTGAGGGTTGAGGGATTAAGAGTGTATAGGGGTTGAGGGATTAGGGTTTAAGGGTTGAGGGTTGAGGGTTGAGGGATTAAGATGGTATAGGGGTATAGGGATTAGGGTTTAAGGGTTGAGTGTTGAGGGTTGAGTGTTGAGGGTTGAGGGTTGAGGGTTGAGGATTAAGAGGCTATAGGGGTTGAGGGATTAGGGTTTAAGGCTTGAGGGTTGATGGTTTAGGGATTAAGAGGGTATAGGGGTTGAGGGTTGAGAGATTAAGAGCATATAGGGGTTGAGGGATTAGAGTTTAAGGGTTGATCAATGAGGGTTTAAGGGTTGAGGGATTAAGAGGGTATAGGGGTTGAGGGATTAGTGTATAAGGGTTGATGGTTGAGGTTTGAGGATTGAGGGATTAAGAGGGTATAAGCATTGAGGGATTAGGGTTTAAGGGTTTAGTATTCAGGGTTTAGGGATTAAGAGGGTATAGGGGTTGAGGGATTAGGGTTTAAGGGTTGAGGTTTGAGGGTTGAGGGATTAAGAGGGTATAGGAGTTGAGGGATTAGGGTTTAAGGGTTCATGGTTGAGGGTTCATGGATTAAGAGGGTATAGGGGTTGAGGGATTAGGGTTGAGGGTTGAGGGTTGAGGGTTGAGGGTTGAGGGTTGAGGGATTAAGAGGCTATTGGGGTTTGAGGGATTAGCGTATAAAGGTTGAGGGATTAAGAGGCTATAAGGGTTGAGGAATTAGGGTTTAAGGGTTGAGGGTTGAGGGATTAAGAGGGTATAGGGGTTGAGGGATTAGGGTTTAAGGGTTCAGGGTTCAAGGTTCAGGGATTAAGAGGGTATAGGGGTTGATGGATTAGGGTTTAAGGGTTGACAGTTGTGTTGAAGCTTCTCTTTTGCTATTTTTCCTTGATGTCAAAATTGTGTTTTTGTTTGGCTTCTTGGTGATTGCTCATCAGTGGCATTGTTTTGTACATTGAGATGGCTTGGCACTCTTTTGGTATTCTATATCTCAGTCAGATTTGCAGCTTTATGTTGTTTGTTCCTTTTTAGATTTGATGTCTTGTGGTACTGATGTTTGGAGCTTCATGTGTAGACACATATTTCATGGTGTCTTTAGTTCTGACATGGCACATATAGGTTATGGGATTGTAGTGTGAAGGTATATCTTGGTTTCAATTTATATGTTTTCATTCTATTACTACAGATGTATACCTTCTTCACTTCATGGCATATCATTCATTTGATAGTGCTTGAACTCCATTTATTTAACATCATTTGTAATGTTATCGGGTTTATTTTTTTACATGGCATATTTATTGATATTAAGTGCATTCACTTAGCACTTAAGCCAACTATAATATTCTTTGTCGGGCATCGCAAAGTCCACCATTGCAATTGACTATCGACACATATATTTGATAGTTGTTATAATGATTCGATATCGGTTTTTCTTTGAAGTATTTGACAACGACAGTTGGTATGGCACTTTGACTTTGGCAGCAATTTTATGATGACATGGAATTGTTAATTATTTTCATTACTCACGTGGATTGTGATTAGGCAGAGATATGGCACTTGATTATTGCATTTTATTATCGGTGTTTGATGAAACTCAAAATGATTATAATTCGGTGCATGGATTCCAAAATGATTGTGATATGATATATGGATTTCAAATTTCATTCATTCTATTTTGGGGTTTCGATGAGAAGGAAGAAATAGGGTAAAAAAAAAAATTGTTTCACTTTGCAAACCCATTTAACCCTAGTTTTTCCATTGAAAATATTGTTGCAGTTTTGAGCCGAGACTTGGATGGAGCGAAAGGTATGATGATCTATGAGCTTCGGAGGGTGATGGTTTCTATTGTGGACTATTTTCAAGCTGAAGGTTGTAAGAATATTAGTGAGACCATTATGAAGTTTCTACACATTCAGGTGCTAACATTTTGGCCACCATGACAAGTATTTGGTTTTCATATTTTTGGAAGATACTCATGTTGGTTGAAATCTTAACTATTTTGTTGATTAAGATTTCTTTGGAATTTAGTTTCAATTTGTGTAAAATCGAGCTTTACTCAAGGGTTTTATCTTTTTTGGATGTAATCAAAAATTATTTTCTCTTTATTAAAACCCATTATGGGTATCATGGTTTAATAGCATGTTTTACAAATCTGTAAAAACCCTGGTTATATGTAGATATGGGTTTTTGAGAAGAATAACTATTTTTATTCTCTTTGTATAAAAGGATGGAAAAACCCATGACTCGGTGATGAAGAAAAGAGAAAAGATTTAAGTTTGAGAAGATTTTTGTTGAGGGTTAATTACAGTGACATCTTTTTGTATTTAAAAAGGAAAATAGAAGATTCATAGAGTATAGGTCTTTGATTGTCTAACAGAGCTTATTTTGAGTTGGGCATTATTGAAAAATCTTTTTGTATCCTATTGTAGTTTTGTGACTGCAAACAGTCATTGCAGTTGTAAGGTCCTAATAGGTTGCAATATCATTAGAAGATTGATTTAAGAGAGTTTGGTGCTTCTAATTTGAAGTGGGTGCTTTAGTTTATTGTAGGAGTTGATGCTCCACATTATGATTGAGTTAGTGCTCTGAAAAAAATTGTAATCATTTTTTGAGATCAAGCCTGCAAGGCATTTTGGAGTGGTTTTTCTATCCCAAGAGGGTTTTCCACTCAGCATTTTTTTGTCTCTTTTATATGATTCATGTCTATCTTGCATAACCTTTCCTTCTTCCATTTATGCTGAGTTAGTTTCTTCAAATGCTCTGATACTTTGTCTTTGTTCAATTTCATCTATATACTTTTTATTCTATTGTAAATGTGCAAAGTTTAAATGTGATTCTTTGTTATCAGAAATTTTGGTTTCCTTGCAAAAGAAAGCTTTAAAAAGGTTTTTCACTCAACATTATATGAATAATTTACATATTTCTTTAACAGGAGTTGTTAGGCATTCATCTTGTAGTTGTTTGAGTAATTTGTCTTATCATTTAAAGTTCAACTTTTATATTACATATATTAAGTTACATTTTGTTCTAGATCTCTACAAGATCAGATCTTCCTTTCATGTCATGATTTTTTTTAAACTTTATTACTCTGATTCACCCTGGCCCCCTTTCAGAGTAAATCCATTTCCAACAAGTGGTATCAGAGCGTAGGGTCCTTTGTCAGGTCTAACCAACGTAGGATTGATTCTGGTCTTGGAGTCTGTTTAAAATGTCTCAAGCTCATGAAGGCACATCTATGACAAGAGCTCTATTATTTGATGGAACAGATTATGTTTTTTGGAAGATCAGAATGGAAACATATCTGACTTCTATTGATCTTGATGTATGGAGTATTGTGTTAATTGGGTACAACATACCAACTACATTGCCCACATCTACTGATGAAAATAAAAAATATGAAACCAATGCTAGAGAAAAACATGCTCTCTTATGTGCATTTACTAAAGATGTCTTTATCAAAGTCATGCATTTCACTTCTGCTAGGGATATTTGGATTAAATTTGAAACCATTTATCAAGGAAATGAAAAAGTTAAACAGTCAAAACTTCTTACTCTTAAATATCATTTTGAGGAAATAAAAATGAAGGATGATGAAAAGGTAGTTGATTATTTCTTGAGAATTGATGAAATTTTCAATGCTATGAAAGGGTTAGGAGAAGAAGTAAAATAATTTGATGTTGTAACCAAGGTTATTAGAACTTTACCAAATAAATTTGAAGCTAAGGTTGCTACTCTTGAAGAAAAGAAACACTTTGACCAACTTACCTTAGAAACTTTACAAGGCACTCTAACTACCTATGAAATGAGAATAAATAAAAACAATTCCTCTGGAAAAGAAATTGCCTTTAAGGCAGAAAAGAAAGATTTATCTAAAGACAGTGATTTTGATTTATTAGACTCTGAAGAAGCTCTTCTTGAAAACAAACTAAAAAATAAGTATAAGGGTAAGATGCCCTTTAATTTTTTTACTTGTGGCAAGTTGGGCACTTTGTTTCTAAATGTCCTTATGTTGATTAGTCTTATGAGGATGAAAAACTAGAAAAAAAACATAGGAAAAATACTTATTATCCTAAAAAGAAGTTTAACTTCAAACTAAAAAAGAGTCTCTTTTCAAAAGAAGACTTAGATATTGAGTCAGATGACTCATTGGATGATGAAGACTTAACTTTATTTATGGTTGAAGTAGAAACTCAAAAAACCTTCAAACAAAGAATCAAAAAAATAGTCTGAAGTAGAAAACTGTGAAATTGAATTGCTTTGTGCTCTTCAAGAAATAAAAAGAATAAAGAAACATTTTGATTCTCAAGAGCATAGTTCAGATAGTTTGGTCACTGACTTACAAATTGAACTTGATGATTCTAAAAGAATGGTGGATACTCTCCAATATGTTCTTGTTGATAAAGATAAAGAGATTCAAAATCTTGAACAATAGGTTGTCAATCTTAAAAAACAAGTTGAAGGTTATGAAAGTAATATTCACTTGAATGATATACATGGGAAACAAAAACAACATGAAGATATGACTGGTATTGGATTCAACACTGGTGAGTGTTCAAAACCTTTAAATCAGAACTTTAAGTCAGCTGATAAGAAGCAACCGTTTGAGCATAAACGAACCAATTTTAGGTTTAATGCTTTATTTCATGGTTATTTCTTCTTTTGTAATAAGTTCGGACACAAAGAAAGCAATTGCAAGATAATGATGTCTAGAACACCAAGGTTTGGTCACAAACAATTATTTATCTTTCCTAATACTATTAGGTGTTTTACATGTAATACTATTGGTCACACATCCAAATAGTGCAAACAAGGTAAACATATCTCTGAAAAATTTTGGAGACCCAAGTTTTTTCAGAACATAGAACAATCCATGCTTGTCCAAAATGCTCTTCTTTCCAAAAAGAAGGAATTGTGGGTTTTGGATAGTGGTTGTTCCAACCACATGACAAGAGATAAGGACAAGTTTATTAAGCTTGAAGATTATTCAGTGGGTTTTGTAAAGTTTGGAGACAATACAGGAATTGAGATTAAAGGTAAAGGCTCTCTGCTTCTAAATGATGACACACCCATTTATGATGTCTATTATGTAGAAGGCCTTAAACACAATATTTTAAGTGTTATTCAAATTTGTGACAATTGTTAAAATGTTATATTTAATTCACAAGGTTGTGTTAGAAACCAAGATTAGACATGCAAACCAAAAGGCCTTCCACAAAAGAGAAAAACAATAAAAAAGCAGAGCTTTGCATGAAGATGTGCAAATTGATATATTTAGAATTAAGATATTACAAGAGATGATTTTCTTTATAAAATAAATGTATGCAACCCTAATGTTGACCTAAAAGGGAAACCCTAGTGTGCACACTTAATAATTAATCAATTATTAATGTGCCTAAGTTTAGCTTAAGTAACTAAAGGAATAAGTGACTTAATTAATTAACCAATATAATTAATTAAGTGTAATAACTTATTACTCTAACACCCCCCTTAAGATGAACTTAGGAAGTAGCTAAAACACTAGAAAAAAGATGCATGAAAGCAAAGATGGGTCCTAGAAAGTAGGCCTGATCAGATACCCATGGACAAATGCAATAATGAGGTAGAGAAGGAAAACCCAGTGGGACAATACCCGCCTACAATGAGATGACTGTTGTAAAGAAGCACTGGAAGAACACTGTAGAGTAACACTGGAACCACAATCTGACAAGCAAGGAAAGATACTTTTGTTTACAAGAAACCATATCGGAATCATAATAATGCAACAGCAAACTTGATGCCACGGAACCCTCAAAAAATCCAAACGGGAACAACCCTAGAATCTATGAAGCAACAATAGATAAAATGAATGATGTGATACTGAAATGAAGTGCAAAGATGCAAGTTGCACCCTCCCAACTGCCAAAATATCCAAGTAATCTCCAAAACACCCATCGGGCCAAATTTGGAATAATGATAAATTTGGTACAAATACAAAAAAAGTGCATGGACATCAAGATAGAGCTCCTCAATACCTTTCCAACACTACAAAGATAGCGAAAATTGGAGATCGTGGCAAAAAGTTATGAGCTCAGAAGTGAAAAATGAACATCTGAATTCAAATAGATATAAATTTAGCTAAACAAAAAATACTGAAAAATAAATAGCACCACAAGAAAGTGCTCGGAATTAGCTTTCCAGAAATATCTTGTTTGCCCAATTTCGATACCATATGCCCAAGTTATGCTAAAAAGAAAAAACCTACTCCTTGAAGGCAAATCACGACTAGGAGGGGGCAAAGAGGGCCGTACAGATGCTCACGTGATGATGACATCACCGGTTCATAAACATAAAATTGATGGCCATCTAGGCATCGCAGCAAAAAATTGCTCCCCCTACAAAAAAAAATTGAGGCCTGGTCACCCGTGTGATCGGCAATAGGTGCTGGGAGTCCGGTCGGGGGCTGGGCACATAGCGTCCGGTCCCCCATATGACCACGATGGAGTTGTAGAGGGCCCACAGGGGCTGAAGAGGTAGTGGCAGGTTGGTGGGGCACCGCCCGGTGGTGCGTTTGTTTAACACTGGAGGCGTAGAAAAAAGTGAGATGTTTTATTATTTTTTGATGATTTTCGAGAAAAATGTGCCTCGTGAAGTGTGTCAAGGAGGCCGTACTGGCAAACAAAAATTTCCTCAAAAACCAACTGCTCCAAAATCGATGATTTGACAGGCATTTCTAGGGTTTTGGGGTGCTGCGAACACGATGGCAGTGTCCATTTTGCTCCAAGATGCTCTGCAAAATAGGCTACCCCCAGAGCTTCCAAAAGATCACCGAATGTGAAACCCTCACAGATCTGGCAAGCGATGACCAAAATTTGCAAAATAAAAGCCAATCCTAAATTTTTCTGACGCTTTAAATCCAATGGAGATGCTCAATCTAATCCAAGACACTACATAAATGAACTCAAGGCATGATACCCTCAAGGAACCTCGAACGAACTCTGCAATGATTTTCTCCAAAATCTGAGAAGGGGTTGCATGTCAAGGCTTTGATACCATGTTAGAAACCAAGATGATACATGAAAACCAAAAGGCCTTCCACATAAGAGAAAAACAATAAAAAAGAAGAGCTTTGCATGAAGATGTGCAAATTGATATGTTTAGAATTAAGATATTACAAGAGATGATTTGCTTTATAAAAGCAATATATGCAACCCTAATGTTGACCTAAAAGGGAAACCCTAGTGTGCACACTTAATAATTAATCAATTATTAATGTGCCTAAGTTTAGCTTAAGTAACTAAAGGAATAAGTGACTTAATTAATTAACCAATATGATATAATTAATTAAGTGTAATATTTTATTACTCTAACAGGTTGTACTATAAAGAACAAATCTAGTAAGACAGTTGCAACTGGTTTAAGGACACAAGGTAATGTTTACAATCTTCTTGACTCTTCCAATCATGACTGTAGTGAAGGCATATGCATTATGCGTCAAGTTGAAGAAAATTGGTTGTGGCATAAACAACTAGGGCATGTCAACTTTGATAATTTCGTTAGAATCAGCAAAAATCAGAATGTGAGAGGTTTCCCTGATCTAAGCAAACCAGAAAATGTTGTTTGCAAAGAATGTCTAAGAGATAAAAAAACAAAGGTTAGTTTTAAATCAAAAGAACATGCTTCAACTAAACCTTTGCAACTTGTACACACTGATCTGTGTGGTCCTACTAGGACAAGGTCTATAAATGGTGAGCAGTATTTCATGTTATTTGTAGATGACTACACAAGAATGGTTTGGGTAACCTTTCTCAAGCATAAGTCAGAAGCCTTTCATAAACTTAAAATATTATTAAAAATGGTTGAGAAAGAAGTTTATATGAAGCTTAAATGCTTGAGGTCAGACAAGGGAGGTGAGTTTACCTCTCAATAATTCATTGATTATTGTGAGAAACATGGCATAAAAAGGTAATATGTTGCTACAAGAACACCTCAACAGAATGGGGTTGTTGAGAGAAAGAATAGAACAGTGAAAGAGATGGCAAGGACAATGCTAGATTAAGAAAAACTATCAGACAAGTACTAGAAAGAAGTTGTTCATACAACTATTTATATTTTGAATAGAGTACAAATCAGAGTGAAATCCAATTTCACTCCATATGAACTTTGGCATGGTAAATCTTCTTCAATTGAATACTTCAGAATATTTGGTTGTAAATGTTTTATCAAAAGAGATGATGAAAATTTAGGCAGATTTCAATCTAAATCTAATGAAGGTATCTTTTTAGGATACTCCACTCATAGCAAAGCCTATAGGTGTTTCAATAAGAGGCTGAATAAGATTGTGGAATCTATTAATGTCAAATTTGATGAAAAATTGCTTCTAGATGATGATCATGTGCAGGATGTTGATGAGGAACCTATGATAGGTCTTGACATTTCTCCCAAATATGATGAAGCAGATAATATACAACAAGAGGATGCTTCAAGCTCTAAAGTGGTAACACCTCAAAAGACACCCTCCAGGATTGTTATCAAGAATCATCCTCGAGATCTAATTATTGGGGATAGTTTTGTTGGGATCTTAACAAGAAGAAGAGAAAAAAATGATGAGCAAGCACAAATTTCTGAACATTTTTTGTTTGGTAACTGATTTTGAGCCTAAGACTATTTTTGATGCTCTAAATGATGATTGTTGGTTGAAAGCTATGCAGGAAGTGTTCAACTAGATTGAAAAGAATAAGACTTGGGAACTAGTCCCAAGACCTGATGATAAAAATGTTATTGGTGGCAAATGGGTTCTTAGAAACAAATTGGATGAATATGGCAAAGTAGTGAGAAACAAAGAACGTTTTGTGTGCAAAGGGTATGCAAAACAAGAAGGTATAGACTTTGGTGAAACTTATGCACCTGTTGTTCATATTGAATCAATTAGAATTTCTTTTAGCATACTCTTGTTTCAAGAATTTTAAGGTTTACCAAATGGATGTCAAAAGTGCATTGTTGAATGGTTATCTTGTTGAGGAGGTTTATGTGGAACAGCCAGAAGGATTTGTTGGAAAAGATAAATCTGATCATGTGTATAGGTTGAAAAAGGCCCTGTATGGTCTTAAACAAGCTCCTAGAGCTTGGTATTCAAGATTAGATGCAAATTTAACAAAAAATGGATTCAAAAGAGGTGGTGTTGATAGCAATCTCTATGTTAGAGTTGAAGGTGATGGTATTCTAGTTGTTGAGGTTTATGTAGATGACATAATCTTTGGCTGCAATAATGATGCTTTGTCTAAAATGTTTTCAAAGATTATGGAATCAGAATGTGAAATGTCCATGTTAGGTGAACTAACATTCTTTCTTGGCCTCCAAGTTTTACAACTTGAACAAGGAATATTCTTGTCACAAACAAAATATGCCAAAGAGATGTTGAAAAAGTTTCAAATGGATGATTGCCATCCTATGAGCACACCTATGGTAACTGGTTGTAAGTTGTTTAAAATTGATGATTCTCCTAATGTTGATCAAACTGAGTATAGGTCAATGATTGGTAGCTTGTTATACTTGACTGCATCCAGACCCGATTTAATGCAAGTTGTTTGTATGGTGTCTAGATTTCAATCTGCACCAAAACAGTCCCATCTTACTGTTGTAACAAGAATATTCAAGTATATCCAAGGTACTCTTTATTTTGGTTTATGGCATCCTAGAAACAATGATTTTACTTTGACAACTTTCATTGATGTTGATTGGGCTGGTTTTTTAGATGACAGAAAAAGCACCAGTGGTGCAGCATTTTATCTTGGTGGTTGTCTTGTTGCTTGGCATAGCAAAAAGAAAGATTCAGTTTCATTATCAACAGCTGAAGCTGAATATATTGTAGCTACATCTTGTTATACTCATCTTCTTTGGATGGATCAGACATTATCAAACATGGGTATTGATGTTGCTAAACCTGTCTCTATTTTTTTGTGATAACATGTGCAATTAATTTGTCTAAAAATCATGTTATGCACTCAAGGACTAGACATATTGCCATTAAGTTTCATTTTCTAAGGGAAAAGGTTTTGGCTAATGAGGTAACAATGCAGTATGTTTCCACACAAGCACAAGTGGAAGATATTTTTACAAAGCCTTTGGCCAAAGAATACTTTGAAGGGCTTCGCTCTCGGTTGGGAGTTGTCTCTTAATCGTTGCTTTCTTAAAGTCCATTATTTGTTGAGGGGGAGGTTTTCAACTCTCTAAGCAGCTTCGTGTTGCTTCACATGGTTTTGTTGCTTCATGCTCTATCTCCAGTTGTTTCATTCAGTTTGTTTTTGGCATTACACTATTGTCCCTTTGTCCTTGTGACAAAAAGGAGGAGAAGAGCTTATTGAGTTTTTTGGTTCATCTTGTGTTACTCTATTTTTTCCATCAAGGACAAAGGGGGAGTTTGTTGAAGCTTCTCTTTTGTTATTTTTCCTTGATGTCAAAATTGTGTTTTGGTATGGCATCTTGGTGATCGCTCATCAATGGCAATTTTTTTTACATTTAGATGGCTTGGAACTCTTTTGGTATTCGGAATCTCAATCAAATTTGTCACTTTATGGTGTTTGTTCCTTTTTAGATTTGATGTCTTGTGGTACTGATGTTTGGAGCTTCATGTGTAGACACATATTTCATGGTGTCTTTTGTTCTGACATGGCACATACAGGTTATGGCATTGTAGTGTGAAGGTATATCTTGGTTTTAGTTTATATATTTTCATTCTATTACTATAGATGTATACCTTCTTGACTTCATCACATATCGTTCATTTTATAGTGCTTGAACTCCATTCAGTTGGCATCATTTATAATGTTATCGGGTTCATTTGTTTACATGGAACATTTTATTGATATTAAGTGGATTCACTTAGCACTTAATCCAACTATAATATTCTTTGTCGGGCACCACAAAGTCCACCATTGCAATTGAATATCAACACATATACATTTGACAGTTGTTATAATGATTTGATATCAATTTTTCTTTGAAGTATTTGACAACGACAGTTGGTATGGCACTTTGACTTTGGCAGCAATTTTATGATGACATGGAATTGTTAGTTGTTTTCATTACTCACGTGGATTGTGAGTAGGCAGAGATATGGCACTTGATTATTGCATTTTGTTGTCGGTGTTCGATGAAACTCAAAATGATTACAATTCAGTGCATGGATTCCAAAATGATTGTGATATGATTTATGGATTTCAAATTTCATTCATTCTTTTTTGGGGTTTTGATGAGAAGGAATAAATAGGGTAAAACAAAAGTTTTGTTTCACTTTGCAAACCCAGTTAACCCTAGTGTCGCCATTGAAAATATTGTTGCAGTTTTGAACTTTAGAGGGTGACGGTTTCTATTATGGACTCTTTTTGAGCTGAAGGTTGGAATAATCTTAGTGAGACCGTTATGAATTTTCTACACATTTAGGTGCCAATTTTTTGGCCACCATGACAGGTATTTGGTTTTCATATTTTTGGAAGATACTCATGCTAGTTGAAATCTTAACTATTTTTTTGATTAAGATTTTGTTGGAATTCAGTTTCATTTTGTGTAAACCTGAGCTTTACTCAAGGGTTTTATCTTTTTCATATGTAATTGAAACTTCTTTTCTCTTTATTAAAACCCATTATGGGTATCATGGTTTAATAGAATGGTTTACAAATTTGTAAAAACCTTGGTTATATGTAGGTATGGGTTTTTGAGAAGAATAAATGTTTTTATACTCTTTGGATGGAAAAATCCATGCATCGGTGATGAAGAAAAGAGAAAAGATTTAAGTTTGAGCAGATTTTTGTTGAGGGTTAATTATAGTGACATCTTTTTGTATTTAAAAAGGAAAATAGAAGATTGATAGAGTATAGGTCTCTGATTGTATAACAAAGTTTATTTTGAGTTGGTCATTATTGAAAAATATTTGTGTATCCTATTGTGATTTTGTAACTGCAAACAGTCATTGCAGTTGTAAGGTCCTAATAGGTTGCAATATCAATAGGGTATTTATTTAAGAGAAGTTGGTGCTTCTAATTTGAAGTGGGTGCTTCAGTTTATTGTAGGAGTTGATGCTCCACATTATAATTGAGTTGGTGCTCTGAACAAAAATGTATTCAGTTTTTGAGATCAAGCTTGCAAGGCATTTTGGAGTGGTTTTTGTACCCCAAGAGGGTTTTCCACTCGGCATCTTTCTATGTCTCTCTTTTTTATGATTCATGTCTATATTGCATAACCTTTCCTTCTTCCATTTATGTTGATTTAGTTTCTTCAAATTCTCTGATACTTTGTCTTTGTTCAATTTCATCCATATGATTTTTATTTTGTTGTAAATGTGCAAAGTTTAAATGTGATTCTTTATTATCAGAAAGTTTGGTTTCCTTGCAAAAGAAAGCTTTAAAAAGGTTGTTCACTCAGCATTATATGAAAAATTTACATATTTCTTTAACAAGAGTTGTTAGGAATTCATCTTGTAATTTTTTGAGTAATTTGTCTTATCATTTAAAGTTCAACTTTTATATTACATATATTAAGTTACATTTTGTTGTAGATATCTAAAAGGTCAAATCTTCCTTTCATGTCATAAAAGTTTTTAAAATTTTATTACTCTGATTCACCCCCCCCCCCCCTCTCAGATTAAATCCATTTCCAACAAGTTGGTGGTTAAGGGATTAAGAGGGTATAGGGGTTGAGGGATTAGGGTTTAAGGGTTGAGAATTGAGGGTTGAGGGATTAAGAGGGTATAAGGGTTGAGGGATTAGGGTTTGAGGGTTGAGGTTTGAGGTTTGAGGGTTGAGGGATTAAGAGGCTATAGGGGTTGAGGGGTTAGAGTTTAACAGTTGAGGGTTGAGGGTTGAGGAATTAAGAGGGTATAGGGGTTGAGGGATTAGGGCTCAAGGGTTGAGGGTTGAGGTTTGAGGGTTGAGGGATTTAGAGGGTATAGGGGTTGAGGTATTATGGTTTAAGGGTTGAGGGTTGAGGGATTAAGAGGATATAGGGGTTGAGGGATTAGAGTTTGAGGGTTGAGGTTTGATGGATTAAGAGGGAAGAGGGGTTGAGGGATTAGGTTTTAAGGGTTCAGGGTTGATGGATTAAGAGGGTATAGGGGTTGAGGGATTAGGGTTTAAGGGTTGAGGGTTGAGGGATTAAGAGGGTATAGGGGTATCCATCTCTCCCACTATCTCCATCTACCCTCTATATCTTAACTGTTTAAACCCTTAACCCTTAAACCCTTAACTCTTAACCCTCTACCCTCTATCTCTCTCTCAATCTATCTCTCCCTCCCTCTATATCTCCATCTCTCCCACTATATCTTTCTCCCCCTCTCCCTCTTCATCCCTCTCTCCCTCTCTCTCCATATTTCTCTCCCACTCTCTCTTTCTCCCACTCTCCCCCTCTCTCCCTCCCACTCTATCTTTCTCCTGCACTCCCCTTTTCCCTCTCTCCCCCCCTCTTTATCTCCATCTCTCCCACTATATCTTTCTCTCCCTCTCCCTCTCCCTCCCTCTCTCCCTCTTTCTCTCCCACTCCTTCTCCCTCCCTCTCTCCCTCTTTCTCTCCCACTCTCTCTTTCTCCCACTCTCCCCCTCTCTCCCTCCCTATCTATATCCATATCTCCCACTATCTCTTTATCCCCCTCTCCCTCTCCCTCCCTTTCTCCCTTTCTCTCCCTCTTTCTCTCCCACTCTTCCTCTCTCTCTCTCTCTCACACACACACAAACACACACTCACCTCTATCTCCTCTACTATAAGGGTACAAGGGAGAGATATAGAATTAGGATAGAGGGTATAGACAAAGAGGGAGAAAAGAAATATATTACGAAAACCATATTTCATATAACACGTGTGTGTTTTGAAGAAGTAGAGATGTTACCATTTTTGCAAGAAATAATGCACCCACATTATAACGCGAGCGCTTTTTGAATTCCACTAAAAACGGTAAAAAAACTCAATATACTCGTGATGTAAAGGCCCATAGTCTGCATATTCTCCTATTTTTGTGCATGCTCTGACAAAAAGTAGCTTTTTGATGATGTTGTGAAGTGTGCAAGAATGTTTTTCACATTCCACCACCTTTTCCATGATCTTTCTACCACCTTTGCATGAAATAGTAGAGTTTCCACATTGAAAGACATAATATCAATTGAAGTTTGAATTCCATTGAAAACTGATATACAATTGAAGTTTGGAGGGGAACAAGCTTTTGAACAAGTCAAATTGTTGTGGATTTTGAAGAAAGAAGAAGCTAAGGCTACATAATTGGGTTGAACTCCATTTAAAAGTTTGGTTTTTTAGGTATGTGAATTCTTTACACATTTTCTTTCATTCTATTATGGCTTGCTTTCATTTTTTGTTATTTTTCATATTCCATGTTGATCATTTTTTGTTTGTCATTATAACCTTACATTGTCAATGCACATTTTAAATTACACAATTATGTACACTTGTCAATTACCATTTTAAACCTGATGCAAAGCATCTACCAGGATCCACAAATCATCAAGGGTACTTCTAACCCTAACTTAAATTGAAGAAGATCAACCAATAGACTCGGCCATCTTTTCATCAAAATCCTTCAATTTCACTTGATTTCATATTTCCACAAAACATTAGAACTTGGTTTCAACTCTTTGTTAGACTCAAAAATAGATTAACCATCATAAAATTGATTGTAACATAGCATAAAGCTAATTAGAAACTCAAAACCATTCAATTCATTCATGTTTCACTAATTCAAGAACTCAATGTTGCAAATTACATGGCAAAATAACAAAAAATCATGGAAGGTAACTACCAACCTTTATCCACTATTTTTCTGAAGATCTCATTGCTTTTTATGTGTTTGCAAACCCTGTATGGGCTATATAGGCTTAGTAATGGTGTGAAATTGATATTATTTCATAAAGGAATGTTCCTACTTTCATTTGGCTCCCTTTGAAGAGGTTTTCATTGAACTTTGTGCATGGAATTCATAAATTTCTAGAAACCAGGTTCTTGGACAGTCAAGGGTTTGAGGAAAATTTAATGTCTTAGATGGTATCCCACCTATTGTTCTCTTTGTGACTCAATGGAGTGACCATGTAGGATGTACTTAGGATGTTCTTAGGAGTAGAGAAGAACAAGTTTAAAGTTTCCTCATGAATGATGCTAGTTTTAAGGGGAAATACCCTATTTTCTCATAGAAAACAATGGTGTAGACCTAAGAAAGAGGGGTGCAGCATTTCCAGAGGGAAAATGAGGGTTCCTTAAGCTTGGGGGGGCCTATATAGAGGTGTCTAGGTAGTTTTTTTGAATTGGGAAGTTTTGGAAGGTAAAGTTTCAATGAGGCCTAAAAACCCTGGTTTCCTAGGTTCTAGAGAGGGTTTTGAAATTTGTTGATGGAATGAGTACTTGGGGTCCTCGAACCTTGATAATTGTTAGTTTTGAAATGTAATACATGACTTTTTCAGTCATGGAGGCCTGGTGGTGAGTTCTTGATGGGGTCCCTTTGTAAAATTGGCTAATATGGGCCCTAAAACAATGAAATTTGTCATTTTGAGGAAAGTGTCTTAAAAGAGTAATATGTGGATTTTTTATATGTCTCATACCACTGAAATGAATATCTAGACCAACCATTTGTTTGATGGGTGTTTTGGGAGGTTTGTGAGAAAAATCCCTAAAACTGGTTTGTGAAGCCTATAAGGCAATTTTGGGTCAAAAGTGGCTTTTAGAAGACTTTGTTTGATCTTCTTTTTGTAGGTGGTTGAATTTCAAGATACTGACATCTTGAAATTTTTGAAACTCTTTTCCTGCATCAAATTTCAATATGGAGTCATAATGAAGAGTCACGGTTGATAGGTAACCCTGTTGTCATGTTGAGTCAATTGAAGGTGGATGTCTTGGTTGGCATATTTTAGAGAAGCTATGTCAATTTCTATCTTGGGTTCCCACCACTCTACATCAACCCAGTTCTAGGCACACAACATACATTAGAACCAGGGGTGACTTCTTTGGACTATGTTTGACTTCCAAAATAAGCCTACCTAGCAAAAGGCTTCCCAATTACCCCAAATTTGCAAAGGAAGTACCTTTTAAAGGTGAGGTTTCCACTCCAACACCAAGAATAGTCAATTTTCATGATACCAAACCACCAATTTCATGATGAATTTTCCCACATAAGGTCTACCCTATTGTCCCAAGAAACCCTCCAAAACACAAGCAAAAACAAGGGTTTTCAAGGATTTCACAACTTCGAGCCTCTCCCATTCCTCCCAAGGGTCCAAAAACCTTCCAATACCTCTGAAAAAACTTATAAAACACTCACAATTCCATCACACTCATTATTTTTCAAAATCACCATCATGGTTATTCACTTTCACATAGAAATGTGCTCTGGCCAGCCTAGTGCATCACTCCACTGACCAAACCCATGCTCTTCGAGACTCCCAAACACATTTTAAATGTAAATTATTATGTTACACACCAATCTACTGAATTACAGATCCATCAGAGTGGGTGGATTGGTGAAAATCAATACATTATAGCCTCAAACCCTTACATTGTAAAAACAAGGCAGACTTGGAGAAATGATTGAAAATCTCTTATAAAATGGTATCAAGACACCAAAACGTAAATTGAAGATAAATTCATGCATAAATTATCTCCCAAAACTTCAAGGCATCATGAACCTGTACGAGTCCGTACACAGAGAAAGAACATAGGAAAACATAGGAAAATCACAAAAATCAGAGAATTCCTTTATTTTATTTTATTCAAATATTTAAGAGCAGACTCCATTAAATAATTTACATGATATTTATATTATTTCCCTTCAAACTCAACTCCCCCAATGTATCTAACTATTTTTGTAACTTCTTAACTAACTTATCTCTTCACAACTTTGCCAAAAAATGCAATTTTTTGCAAACGTCAAGCCAAATCTCCCCCCTAAACATCTAGAATGACTCGAAAGAAATAAATACATATTAAGAGTGGTATAATAGACCTTATTTAACATATATAATTATATTAGACTCAAAAAAAATAAGAACCTTACTTTTACCCATCTTCACATGCACCAAAAACCCTCCTTTTTACCCAAGAAACTAGTGGTTTATTGAAAAACACTCATCCAACCCTCACACAATCTTATGAATACTTCAAAAAAGTCTAAAATGGTCTGAAAAAATTCAATTCAACAAGAAACCATGCTTCCCCAACTCAAAACACACTTTAGCATATCAAAACCACTTGAAATCTCATGGAAAACTCAAAATTTCAGTATAGGGATTCATGCCCAACACCCTTTTCATTCAATGGTGCTCCCACACCATGTATGATTCCATAGTTTGTATACATATATATGACATAAGTTGAAATTTTTTATGCTTTTCCATGCTTCCATTTTGAGCCTATCTTGCAATCATGGCATGCCACGTTACCACTTTTCTTTAAGGCATTATGGATTGACAAATGCAAACTATAAAGACATTGCAAAGTTGACAAATGCAAAATCAATCATCGAGTGATGTAATGTTTTGATGGGTCTAGGTAATGAAGGTAGGTCTTCAGTTCATAGATTTTTTTGGTTGATGGTTGATACTAACATTGCACCATATGAAGACTGTTGTACACTAACAAGATCGAGTAAGGTACACTCTTTCCTTAGCTCAAATGCAGGTTCATGGAGTATCGATACACGAAAGATGAAATTCTTTTGTTCTTCATGTAAAATGCAAGCTTGGAATGATTGTGAGTTGGGGGAGTGGGTTGACAAATGGTTGACAAGTTATCTTAGCCCACTTCACATGTATCGCCCTCTGACAGCATTGGAACTGACACTGATGGAATCATCAGTTGACTTTGACCACGTATCAGATCTAGTTCAACCAGGTGATATATCTACTTGCTTAGTTGTTGAAATTTCATATCGTTATCTTACTTTGTACTGTATTCATAATGTTGACTAATTTCAAGAGATTTTATGCACATATCAATGCAGGGCATGTCTATGCAGTTATTGCAAATGAAGACAATGAAGAGGGAACATAATATTACTTGTGTCATTATGTTGAGGCTAAAACTAAATTGGAGGCCCTAGTTATAGATGGAGAAAACATCAAATACCCTACAGGCTCAGTTGTGGTTACTAGAATGTGGCTTAGAAGGTACCCACATTTGACTGTTAAACATTGGCTATTTCAGGACTTTACCACGCATCATAAGATTGTTCATTACTCGAACCTTGTCATGGAATCCAATGTTCATTTGACCAAATATGGGGGTAGAACTTTGAACAATACCTTGTGGAAGGTCGTGAGTCTAACCATGAGGCAATACTTGACACAATAAAGAGTAGAGCAGACCCGAATGGTTCGTTGGATTAATTTGTAAGTATATACACATTGGTTCTTATTAATTTATAATTGTATGCACATTAATTTGTTTGATTCCAATTCTATCATCTTATTTTACTTTTCCTATTTGTAAGTAACATACTAAACAATGATTGGTGTCCCCTTGCAAAAAATGCAGATATATGAGCCATCCAAGAGAATGTTAGCCAGAAAATAAATGCAACATCCTTTTTTTGATGATCTTGACAAATCTTAATCATGATTTTAAGCCATTAGAAAAGTGTGTGCAAAGCTTGGTGAGGGAATTTCAAGTTATTCATTTGAAGTTAACCTTATCATGAGCAGCTATGATGTAGACATTATAAGAGCATCTGAAATTTCAACTTACCCTATTCATGAGAGGTGTTGTGTGCAATAGGTATGTTGGAATTCCCAATGAAGATGTATGACCAAGAGTGACTAAATTGCGAGACCCACATGCCTATCTATAAGTGCCTTCCATATATTTTTATTTCATTTCCATTTTGGATGCTCTTTCTTTTTCTCTTTTACTTTGCATATTTTTAAGTGAACTACTAAAAATTGAATGATCTCTTGTTGCAAAAAATGTTGATTTATGAGCCATCAAAGAGAAACTTAGCCAAAAAAGCAATGCAACATCCTTATTTTGATGATCTCGAAAAATCTCAATTTTTATTTCAAGCCATTATAAAAGAGTGTGTGAAGCTTAGCGAGGGAATCTCAAGTTACTCAATTGAAGTTAACCTCATAATGAGCACCTATGATGTAGACATTTAAAGAGAATCTCAAATGTATGAGTGACATTTTAAAATATCTATGAGAAAAAAATACCTAAGGCATTGTAATGATATTTACTTACATAATGAGATTTACTCAAATACTTTTTTTTTGAGTTCATGTTTGGTGCAGTAGCACCTTGTTCTGTAAATACCTTCAATAGGAAAATTTGCAAAATTTGAATTCTGAAATGTAAACAATGTGAAAAAGGTCATGTAAAGGTCATGTGTAATGTATTCAAAGTCTCAAAGAGGTCATTAGGTGATTAGAGAAGTGATATAAAGCATGTAAGGTCAAGAAAAACAGAGATCTTTTGTATTCTTCAATATTTACAATCAATAAAGTCCCTATTTTAGTGATTTTATGAGTTTTTCCAGTCGTTCATTAACTTTTACGGCTGATACAATAGTTTAAGGACTTGAATCTTATTTTTTAAGGTAGAATAGTGAAGTATATTTCATTTGAATCTATTTAGGAGGGTATCCATTGAGTTTATCATTAGTTTGAACTGATTTTTCTCAACTTGGTATGCAAACCAATAATGACTACTCCACTGAATTTGATAGTTTAGATTAGTGTCTAGTAGGTTAGTATTAGGATTTTTCAGGTGTGTGTGTGTTTATTTGTGCAAGGGAATTCAATAAACAAAGGTGGAGTTGTTGCTAAAGGATTTTATGATGAATTTTCAAGTGAAAAGAGTGGCTTCAAGTGGTGTTTTGAGGAAATATTCACAAATGACTTCACAAAAAAATGACTGATCTAGATAGCTATTATTGAGTTACAACACATACTTCAAAATCAACAATGATTATCTTGGAACATGTGCATCAAAAATGACCTTCTTCAATGTCCTCATTAGGCTAACTAGGAATAATTTACAAAGGAACATACCTTTAAACATTCAAGAACCCCCTCAACTTGTTGGGGCAGCAATTATCATGTATCAAAACCCTCAAATCTGATTTTTTTCTCAGGAAAAACTCACTCCACCATGCCAAACCAAAACCCTTATTTTATGCTAGTATAAGGACTCAAGTTTATTGAAAGGAATGGTTCCACACCTTACCAAAACATACCACCACCTCAAACCTTCTTAAAATCACCTGCACAAACTCAAAAGACAATCACGCAACCTCTACATGCAATAATTTATCAAACCCTAGGGTGAAACCTTATTTTTCATGCACTTTTCCATCAAAATCTATCGGGGTAGCAACACAATCCCCATAAAACTTATTCTCTTTCACTTATAAATTTATCATCTAATCCTATAGGATTGCATTGGGCCCCTCTACAAAAAATCTCTCGGTTTTGCCTATCTCAGAGTGGTTTTCCTATGGCGGCAAATTTTCACTTGATAGAAAAAGTGTCAAATTCAAGTTGTGCAAAGCTGCAAAGTGGTGCAAATTTTTCTCTGCAACTCGTGTGACCAAGAAGACTCTTCCAACGCATTTGAATAGGTTTTTTTATGCTAGGTATGGTCCTATTTTGCATCGAAACACGTGGAATCGCTCCGAGCTACATTCCACCGAATCGATCCCTTAAGGGTCCAAAGTGCAAAATCGTGGCAAACTTCAGCATGATATTAATCAAATACCATGAATCTTAGAAAATTCTTGTTTGATCCTACAGCATTGCATTGGGCCCCTCTACGAAAACCTCTCTCGGTTTTGGCTATCTCAAATTGGTTTTCTAGTGGCGGCGGATTTTCACTTGATGGAAAAAGTGTCAAATGCAAGTAGTGCAAAGTTACAAAGTGGTGCAACTTTTTTTTTGCAACTTGTGTGACCAAGCAGACTGTTCCAACATGTCTAAATAGGTATTTTTACACTAGGCATGGTCCATTTTTGCACCTAAACACACAGAATCGCTCTGAGCTACATTCCACCGGATTGATCCCTTAAGGGTCTAAAGTGCAAAATGGTTACAAAATTCATCATGATATTACTTAGATATTGTGATTCTTAGAAACTTCTCATCTGATCCTACAGGATTGTGTTGAGTCCCTCTACAAAAACCTCTCTCAGTTTTGACTATCTCAAAGTGGTTTTCCTGTGGCAGCAGATTTTCACTTGATGGAAAAAGTGTCAAATTCAAGTTGTGCAAAGTTGCAAAGTGGTGCACCTTTTGCTCTGCAACTCATGTGACCAAGAGGAATATTTTGATGCATCCGAATAGGTATCTTTATGCTAGGCATAGTCCTCTTTCACACCGAAACACGCATAATTGCTTCGAGCTATGTTCCATCGAATCGATCCCTCAAGGGTCCAAAGTGCAAAATGGCTGAAAATTTCAACATTATATTACTCAGATACCATGATTCTTAGAAAATTCTTGTCTAATCCTAGAGGATTGTGTTGGGCCCCTCTACAAAAACCTCTCTCATTTTTGGCTATTTTGGAGTGGTTTTCCCATGGCAGCGAATTTTCACTTGATGGAAAAAGTGTCAAATTCAAGTTGTGCAAAGTTGCAAAGTGGTACAAATTTCGCTCTACAACTTGTGTGACCAAACTAACTACTCCAACACATCTGAATAGGTATTTTTACACTATGCATGGTCCTGTTTTGCACCAAAATACGTGGAATCGCTCTGAGCTATGTTCCACCAAATCGATCCCTTAAGGGTCCAAATTGCAAAATGGCTGCAAACTTCAGCATGTTATTATTCAGATACCATGATTCTAAGAAAATTCTTATTTGATCCTATAGGATTGTGTTGGGCCCCTCTACAACAACCTCTCTCAGTTTTGGCTATCTTAGATTGGTTTTCTTGTGGTAGGGGATTTTCACTTGATGGAAAAAGCATCAAATGCAAGCAGTGCAAAGTTGCAAAGTGGTGCAACTTTTATTCTGCAACTCGTGTGACCAAGCAGAATATTCCAACACATCCAAATAGGTATTTTTATGCTAGACATGGTCCTCTTTTGCACCCAAACATGTGGAATTGCTCTGAGCTACGTTCCACCGGATCGATCCCTTAAGGGTCCAAAGTGCAAAATGGCTGCAAACTTTAGCATGCTATTAGTCAAATATCGTGATTCTTAGAAACTTCTCATCTAATCCAATAGGATTGCATTGGGTTGGTCCCCTCTACAAAAACCTCTCTCAGTTTTGTCTATCTCAGAGTGGTTTTTCCATGGTGACAGATCTTCACTTGATGGAAAAAGTGTCAAATTCAAGTTGTGCAAAGTTGCAAAGTGGTGCAACTTTCGCTTTGCAACTCGTGTGACCAAGTAGACTATTCCAATGCATCTGAATAGGTATTTTTATGCTAGACATGGTCCTGTTTTGCACTGAAACACGTAGAATCACTCTGAGCTACGTTCCATCAGATCAATCCCTTAAGGGTCCAAAGTGCAAAATGGCTGCAAAATTTAGCATGTTACTACTCAAATACCATGATTCTTAGAAACTTCTCATCTGATCCTACAGGATCATGTTGGGTCCCTCTACAAAAACCTCTCTCATTTTTGGCTATCTTAGAGTGGTTTTCCCATGGCGGTGGATTTTCACTTGATGGAAAAAGTGTCAAATTCAAGCTATGCAAAGTTGCAAAGTGGTGCAACTTTGATTTTGCAATTCGTGTGACAAAATTAACTACTCCAATGCATCCCAATAGGTAGGTTTACGCTAGGCATGGTCCTCTTTTGCACCTAAACATGTGGAATTGATTTGAATTGTGTCCAATTGACTTGATCCCTTATGATGGCTTGCAAAACAATGGAAAAAATAAACATATAAATGATAGTTGAGAAGTCTGAGTATTCCACACAAAAAGAATATGATCATTGGTGTAGAGCACCTTGTTCCTTGATTTGATGAAGAAGGTCTAGTTCAATGGTTTTTCTGATTATTTGATAGTGAATAGGTTGGTCAATATGTTTTTGTGGGTATTTTGAGCATGATTTATCTTGAATAAGGTAAATTAAGACCATTAGGTATGTTTTAGGGTGACTTTTGGGTCTAGTGATAAAAAATGTGAAAATTTCAATCTTGCACTAGCTAGAAGTTGTCTTTGTAGCCTTTGAAGGAAAATTTGTTAATTTGTATGAGTGTGAAAAAATGGGGTTTTGTTGATGTAATAATGCTATTTGTAAGCCATTTGTGTGGGTTTAGAGGTCATTAGATGTAGTCACTAGGTTGGAGGAGTCTAAAGTTGCAAATTTGTAAGTTGCTTAAGGCAACAAATTTGAAATGCAACTGTTACTTGTTTTGAAAGTTGGTTTTCAATTAGTTGAGGGTGTGGATCAGTTAGAGAAGGGTGTAAAACACTATGTAAAGCCTTGAGAGGCTCAAATGGAGGTTTTTGATGAACTTTTGGAGAAGATCTAATAACAATTATTTACACTGTTATCTATTTTTTAGATTTTTGATACAAACTTGTTGATCCCATACTTGGTATGACCTGTAGCTTTCTTGTACGGTCCCAAGGCTGACATGGATTGAAAGAGGGCTGATTTGGCTTTCTTTTGGTGGTGGTTTGGTGAAAAATCATAAATGAATAGGAGAGTTCTTATCGTTGAGTCAAGTGAATGTTGGAGTCTTAGTGGGCATATTTGAGAGTTGTGTCAAATCACAACTTGGTTGAGCCACTTTGCATCACCAATGGTTCTTTGCAATTCAAAGAGTGATTGAGAGCATGTTACTTTGTTAAATAGACCTATTCGGGGGTCTAGGAAAATGTTGATTCCATTTCTTATTTGTATTATAAATTATATCTTTCTTTCTCCTGAGTCCATTTTGTATACAAGAAATAATATTGCAAAAATTTGACATATAAATCTTTCGATGGTGACACATCAAGAACATATTGGAATCTTTTTATGAATCATTTCATAGAATACCAATTGAAAACATGTTTTTTTCTTTTAGATATAGTTGTTTAGCATCAATCAATTAATATTCAAGACAAACCATGAAGGACAACAATGATCAATGCTAGGGCTAACCAATTAATAATTATACATGTGAATAATTCAAACATGTACATGTCAATAAGAGAAACACAAGTACTAAAAAACACGTAAGCCTCAAGAAGTATACACACAAATACATAGTATACACAAATTAATACAAATTATATGCATGAATACAAGGTATACACATGAAAACACGTAAACCACAAAGTATACATTTGAACACACGTAAGTTGTAAAGTATACACTTGAATACACATAACTCATATCTATTGAACCATCAATTTAGAATGCAAATATGGACACCATCGATAAAAGATATTTGTATTAACCAAATAGCCATGTAGGCATACATCAATATATGCCGATATAAGTATGAAATATATGTACAAAATAGCCATATAGGCATACAATGTCAAATATGTCCAATACAAAATTTGTACAAAACTGCCATGTACGCATACAACAAAGAGCTCTAGAATCAAAAGTCATTGCTCTTCATTATCTGCAAATAAAATATTTCCCTTTTCTTTTTGATTGGATGGTGTTAGGTTTTTCACTCATTTCTGTTGCACTCAAGGAGTGCTCCTACTGCTCCTCCTAGTGTTTAGTTCATGGTGAAGTTTTAACTGTTACAATAAGAAGTAAAGACATGAATACATAGAAATTACATTGTAAAAAATGATATATTTGACAAAATAATCACTTACCGCCATCTCATGATCACTCTTCATGAAATATATATTCTCATGCCCATGCTCAAGCGTGCTCAATCCCTGTATAAACCATACAAATATAAATTAAACTACATGAATCAATAATGGTTTGATTTTTCACTAACTAACATCTATAACAACAAATTGAAATTGAAATTTACTAATTTTCCTCATACATCCCCTGTCAGAGCCATCGAGGATTGTATAGTATATGACACACCAATCTCCATTGCCCTTGTCACATTCAGAGGTGCGTCGGCTTGCAACATCTAAAAATAAAACAACAAATTATTCAACGTAATCAATGATGTGCATATAACAAGATGATGACATGTGGATCACACAACAAGCTTCACCAGACATTAGAACACCTCTTATAAACCTTCACATACATTTTTAGCAACTAGAACAATCTTTAAACATAGAAAATTCTTCAACAGTCTAACCGGACTGTGTAGACACACACAATAGCTTTGGAACAAGCCTTTTAGTGAACCAAACCACAAGCACATTTTCCAAAACATAGAGAACATCAATATTAACCTTCTTTGAGATCTGCAAGATCTAAGACAAACCACTAGAAGACTGTGGAGTAGAGACATCTCTCCCAGTCCACAAAAAAACAGTTCTACCAAATCGGTTCACACACCAGTGAACACATCTTTCACTCTCCATCAACCTAGAAGCTAAAACTCGAGATATATTATCCATTGAAGCTCATAAAAAATGCTATATATCCACATATGAATAGGATCAATACAAAAGAAATGTAGAGCAAATTATTGTAGCACACTTAGAACACACACACAACACTGTCTTCATTTATTATTTTCTCAAAAGCACTTGACATCAACACACCTGCAACACCATAAATATAGCTCCATGTACTCTCAACACTTCTACAATATCTCAACTATACATGTACCACTTGCAATCACTCTAAGTTGTGTTGAAAACAATGACAACATTAATTAAAAGACCACCAAACACATTCATACTTGCAACATTGTACACATTCACATCATTTTTGGACCTTTATTTAACTAAAAACGATGCCTTAATTGGTCTATTGAAAAGGTGTTGTGAAGTTTTGTAACACACTTTCACACTTTTCTAGGACTTATTTACTTAATTAAACCTTATGGGCCCCTTTCTAAATAAAATAAGCATAATTTGTACCTTTCTTAAGTCTTGTAAAGTTTTTTAAAGCACTTTCACATTTATCTAGGTAGCCTTAATTCATTGAGGTTAAGTAGAGTTATTAACCCCTTTTTAGGCCTAAATTTTGACCCCTCCCAAGGATCTTTCTCGAAAATTATAAATTAAATATCAAATTATTTCATTAAGAAAAATTTGGTCTTGGTAAGTTGAGCCAAGACCCGTTCACCCATAATGGCGAATGGGTCATCCCTTAATAGAACCCCCCTTTCTCGGTTGATCTGGAATTTTTTTTGACCTTCTTTCAGCTCCTCGAAGCTCGATCCTTGAAAATTAGCCAGGACCCATGTTAGGGTGAGAAGGCAGATATATAACAAGTTAAATGCAGATTTGATCAATAAAATAGACAAACAAAACACAAAAAATTATATCAGAAACAAGACAACACAGAGAATTTAACGTGTTTCACCCAATCTGGGCTACATCCACAAAACCGTAGCCATCCAATGATTTTATTATCCAATGCCAAACATATTACAATATCATGAATAATGCCATACTACAACTCCCCATCCCAACTGCTTATAACAAGATTTTAGAAGCTTCTAGAAATTAGGGTTTACAAAGTCGACTTTTTTCTTTTCGGTGACGAAGCATGATTAGTCGCCACATACCAACAAACCATATAGCATGAAGAGTGTTCAGTACTAAAGAGTGTAAAATATAGCATGATCAGTTGCCACATACCAACAACCCATTCACCTTTGGTGGTGAATGGTCCATCCCTTAATGAGACCCTAGTTTTTGAATTTCATTCTAGTAGGAATTTAATTATCTTCTTTAATAGATCTAGTGTCAGTCCTAGTTCTTTGAATTTCAATGTTAATCTGCTAATTTAGTATAAATAAGGGGTGAATTTGCATTGTTTCTCCTAGAAATTCATATAATCAATCCTAAGCATTCAAGCATTCAATTGACCAAGCATTAGAGCATTTATAAGGAATTTCAAGGAAGATTTCAAGTCTTTATTGCAGTAATTCAAAGTCATATCATCATGTCAAAGTTTTAATGCATTCATGTTGTTGAGCTAAGAAGTGAATGTTGCATTGAAGAATAATTTATATGAATCATCCTGCATCCAAGATCTTCATTATTCATGACCACTCCATGATTTTTTGCACATTTAATTCACAAGTCAAAATCCAAGGTGATATCATTTACATTATTGTACTTTCATGCTTCATTTCCTTCATTTCATCACTTGGTTTAATTACCTACAAGGGGTTTGACTAAGGAAAACCCCCATTCACTAAAAATCAATAAGTTTTTCTTGCCCTTGAGTGTGTTATTGTAGGTTTATAGGTTGAAGATCAATTGGAGAAAGATTTGGAGAAAATTTTTCAAAGTTGTGAAGTTGCAAAAGTTGGCATTCAAAGTGCAAGATCATGGAAAGAGCTCTACATAATTAACTATAGGCTTCTAGAACTTGATAACAGGGATTTCAAGAGTGTATACATCAAGGTATAAGATCTTGAAATTATTTTTGTGAAACCCTAAAAGGACCCATTCGCCCCAAAAGATGAATGAGTCCTTTGTGGCTTAAAAACATCAACTTTATGGCTAGGTACACAAATTTTTCTACACATTCCTCATAGTTGCTATAACAGTTAGGTTGCATTTTTAATTGGTATTGGCATCTTATTTTGTATAATTTGAAGTGAAATTGGTCCAAGAAAAATAAGTGGTAGATCCTCTTGTTCATGTGTTTCGGTCTACCCTATTTTCCACCATTTAAGTTCCTTGGATGGTAAGGGGTCTATGATCTGGGATACGCTTAAAAGAGGATCTAGTTTAATCAAGCAAGGCCAATTTTGGATTTGTCACAAGGGTGAGGATTCTCTTTTTTGGCTTGATTCTTGGGATGGTCACCCCCCAATCATGACCACCTATCCCAATTTTTGGAATCTTGGCTTGCAGTTTCAAGACGCTGGGTGGTCGAAGGTGAGTGGTTTCAAATTTGTGGAGTGTCTAGATCAAGTAGAGGTGCTTAAGTGGAAAGATTGCCACTAGTGGCCCCCAGGGGGCTCAAAAGAGGATTGTGCTAAGTTTTTTAGGATTTTAGTAGGTAGATCTTGCAACACTTTACAATGGAGGGATGTCCAATCATGGGCTCTTGACCCAAAATGGGTTTACTCGGTGGCAGTTGGGTATCATGAACTAGATAGAAGGAAATATGGTGAGGATGAAGTACCTTGGTGGAATTATGTTTGGAATAATTTTGCATGGCCTAAGTGCAACTTCTTCCTTTGGTTAGTTGCAAGTAACATGTGTCTTACTTGGGATAATCTTCTAAAGAGAGGATTTCAAGGTCCCTCCATACATTTTCTTTGTGGTAGTAGTGAGGAGCCTTCACATGTATTCTTCTAATGTGCTTTCTCTAGCTCTATCTCACACATTTGATGGGCATTGTGGAGACACTCTTTTGTGCATGCTCTATCGCTCACTGATTTTTGAAAAACTTTGGGGAATCCCCCTTCTCGCTCTTTCCCTCTCTAGATGGTGTGGGCTATTGGGCCTTCATGTATTCTTTTGTAGATTTGGTTGGAGAGGAATCATAGAATCTTTTAGGCTAAAAATATGAAAGTTTTGTAGGTATGGCAATAGATTCTTGGTATGCTTCAAGAGACTATTTCATCTAAATGTGAGGTTGGGGCTCCTCAAGTTGCTAGGGAGGTTGTGTTGCTACAGGGTTTGGGTTTGAATGAATTGATCTCAAGGAGGATTTATTCAAAAGAGAAGGTAGGTGGTCCCTGCCTCCTACTACAATCTTTAAAATTAATATTGATGGCTCATCTAGGGGAAATCTAGGTTATGTTGGTGTGGGAGGAGTAGGGAGAGATATCTATGGAGCTTCCCTTTTATTATTCTCTAAGTATCAAGGCCATCAAACTAATAATCTCATGGAGGCTCTTGCAATTCATATTTCTCTTGAAAAGGCTTGTGCTCCTGGTTGGCACAAGGTAATTTTTGAATCAAATTCTCAAATCATGATTACTTTATTGAACAAGAAGAGTTTTGATGGGATGAATTAGAAATTTATTTGTATTGCATATTAGATTCATTAGTTAAGAAGTTCGCTAGAGATGGTGTCCTTTGTTCATATCCCGAGGGAGTGGAACAATGTGGTGGATTGTTTATCTAAATGGGCTTTAGAGTTTATGGGTAATTGGAAGATTGGTGATTGGGAGCATCTTCCAAATGATTGTGTCCACAAGTTGAAGATTTTGATTCATGAGGATATCCATTGTCCATGAATAGTTTTTTGTTTTCTTATTTTTGTGTACTTGTTTCTCTTTGGTCTTTGTCTATTGGGTGTGCCCTAGTTGGTTTTTCTCTTGTTCCTTATACTCTTGGATTTTCTCTAATTGAATAAATTTGTACTCCTTTTATAATAGTAATAAATTTGACCCACAACTAAATATAAATTAGTGTGGAATTAAAAATTTCAGCATTACATGTGCCCCCATATTGAGATACCTATGAGTCTAAAATAAGTATATTTTAAAATATATGAAAATTCACAACCAACATGAAAAGTAAATATTTAGGCACTCATGAGAAGGATATTCAATCCATGTAAATAAATACATCATTCTTAGAATTATCTTGTGTCTTCCCCTTGAAAATAGAAATCCATAGGAACCTATAAAATATATACAATGAATAGCTTCTATCACACAAGTGAAAGAAACAAATAAGTAGTTTTACTATCTATGAGAAATAAAAAGTAGTGGGAGAGAGAATGGTTAGAAAATTTTTATGCACATAAAGTTATATACAAAGAAAATAATCCACTCAAGTACAACAATGTGATATTGCTCATTCAATATGGCGATGTGATTTTTTTTTATTGTGGATGATGTGGTTTATTTGATTATATTATTTTCTTATGGCCATGCAAGTCCACTCAATCTAGAAAATTCAATTGAACTCTATTTGACCATGCAAGTGTGAAATTTGATCAAGATCTACCTAGGTACAATCATGAGTCCCTATGTAGCACAAGTCACTACCTAAAGTATCAATAATATGAGAATGAGCATAAATATATGCCCCTCTTCAAATGGTTACATTCATCAACTACAAGGAATCATAGGACATAAAAAAAAATGCATGATAAATAGTAGAATAACATAATCATATGTGTAAGTACATGGGAATGAAAGACAAAAGGGAGTAAAAAGTGGCCACCTTTTTCTTGAAAGTAGCTAAAATTAAACTTAGATGAGTAATTTGAAATGTCTACACTCACAATCTAAAGATATCATGAGAATAAGAATTGTAGTACTCCTAATCTAGTTTTTAAGCCATTAATTTTTTTTTTTAAATGGGTTAAGATTAAGAAGGATACAATTTAAGCACACATAAAAATTATTCCTATTATTACTAAAATAAAATAGAAAATATATTTAAGATGGATTGGATGCAAAGTTAGTTTTATTTTTACTTTCTTTCACATGTGAAAGGAAAAATGTGGGAAGGATACGTGTCACATGATGATAATTTTAGATCATGGTCCATGTGAATGAATCTAATGGCTAGTATTAAATTGACAAGGATTGAGGGATAAAGTAAAAATAAATATTAGACAAAAAGATAATGGAGATTAATTAGCCTAAATTAATTAATTTAGTTGGAGGGTTTTCGAATAAGGGTAATCGATAAATTAATTAAATAATAATGAATATTTATTTAATTAATTGGCTAGGATAATGTGGGATAAAGGTGATGGGTAAATTATTGAAATAAATAATAAATATTTGTTTAATTAATGAGTAGGATAACGTAAAAGTCAAGTATAGTCGGGAATGGATAGATTTAGGTGTCAAAATTATGCCCCTCTTTGAGATGACATCATGATCAAGAAGTGGTGTTGTATCAAAGAAGAACAAAATATAGTTGATAGGAAGGGATAATGACTAGTGGCATGATGCCCCAATCACTAGAAGGATGGGAGTTAAAGGTATGCCCCTTGAGAGGATAGACAAGTTCAAAGAACATGGGTGTGCTCTTGAAATGTACGGGAGGGTTAGAGGATAAAATATGAAAGGATAGATTAATATGATGTACGAAAGGAGAGGAAAGATGGATTGGAATCATGCTGCAATGGTATAATAAACCTAGATTTAATATTGTACTTGACATTATGCACCAAGGTATAAGGAACTACGATGACAATGTGTCAAGTACATGATCAAAAGGTCAAGTGCAAACATATTCCTTATAACACCATGATATGGAAGACCATGATGGCCCTATGACAATAGAGTGAAAATACCATGATAAATGAAAACAACAATAATACAAAAAAATTAAAAAATTAAAAAGAAAGCATGCATGCAACAAGCCCAAAAAATCCAAGGTGATGCCCCTAGTCTTGTTGAAAAACCAATTGGTTAATTGATTGATTGATCGATTGATTGATTCGTGATTGATGATGAGGATCTAGAAAATTTAGTGATAAGAATAACATGTACACCAAATATTGTGGTGTTGATGATAAGAAGAACATCGGATTTAGAAGGAAGCATCCTTATGATGATAATTAGATAATGGATCTATAGTCACTTAAAAAATTCCTCAATGATACCATGCACTCGAATCAAGTATACTAACATAATTTCATCCTAAAACCCATCCTTTTTTTCTTAATTAATTAAATTAGCCTAGCTATTTAATTAATTATGTCATTTGCATTTGTTAACCTAATTAATCTAATCAGGTTAATTCACCCCCTTTCATGCTAACATTTCATCGTATTAAATTATATACATCAAGCTATTTAATCTAAATCTCTAAGTCTTCTTATTTAATTAAATAATCCTAAGTTATTTAATTAAATATCATTTCACTTTCCCCCTTTTCATTAAATCACTTTATTTAATGAATATCATGGAATCCCCCTAATTGAATAATTACTTTGTTTAATTATCAATTACTAATAAATCTAATTCCTCGCACTTGCAAGGGAATATTCCTCCTTTGATAATTCCTCCAAAAGGAATATTCCCATGGAATATTCCTTCCCCTTTTTCACATTAAAACTTTGTTTAAAGTTGCTAAATATCTAACTTCCCCTCACCCATGAGAATATTCTCTCTCCCCACTCATTTGAAAAAAGGGAATATTCTTCTTCCTAACAAACTTACAAGACTTCTTGTGAAAGTTTTGAGTGTGTTTGTTTGGAAGAATATGGACCCGTGATTCTTTCCTTGATCCATGTGATCATTGATTCTCATCCACTGATGAGAATCCATGATCCATGTTTCACCTTTCCTCCATCCTTGACCATTGATTAGCTTTTTCAATCTCAATCCTTCATTTCTCATTTGTCCTCTTGTAAATAGGTCATTATTTGGAGACAAATGGATCCATCTTTTAACAAAAAACTTATGTTGTTAAAATAATTTTCACTTGCACTCACATTTTACATCGTTTTAGCTTAATTTACTTGCATATTAGCTTAGCTTCCATTAATGGCATACATGGTAACATAGATGCATACATTTAGCATATTTGGTAATTAATATTTCAATTTTTTTAGCTTAAAATCCATTTAGATTAGCTTTGCATACATCCATATCGATCACCTTAGCATAGATCATTTTAAAATAGCTTGCATCATGTAAATTTAGCATTTAAATCATGTTTCATCAAATATCTTTCATCAGTTTTGTTGATTCTCTTCAATAGAATCGATTGGAATAGGATCATTTATCCATGGGATTGGGAAATTTTTTCCATTCCATGTCAATGCGACACCACTTCCCTAATAGGATAAGTTTAAATGGATTCCTAGTCTAGTTTTTATTGATTGATCTTATTAGGTTGATTTTTAGTGGCACAATTACACTTTGAATCCTCATGGATCAAGTGTAGTTGGTCCATACTAATATGTCAATCACATTTTAGCACTAGAAGGAGGGTATAACCGATCAAATTTAACAAATTTTTCTCTCAAAGTTCATTTTTCTAGTTTTTTTGTACGTACAATGATGCTCTTAGAGAATTCAGTGACACCTTTGTCAGGTGTCACCATATAGAGATGATCTTTCCATCAAAAACAATGACACCTAATTAAAACCCTAATGTTGATTAAAATAAATTACGACACTAATACTTTTTAGAAGTATCAAGGATTTAAAAACGGTGATGCCACCAAAGAGCGACACTATCATCGTCTTGGACTCACAGTGATGTTATTTTTCACCAAAGTGATGATCATTTGAATTATGGAAATTCTATCATGAACAATGATGCTTTTTACTAGTAAGAAAAAATGGTGAGTAATTTTTAGCATGTTCTTTAAATTTTTGATTTTGTCTTTTTTCAAAACATCAGTGACTTCTCACTTTTTTAGGCTAACTGGGTTTTGCGCAGGCTTGGAAAATGAAACTTGAAGTGAAGAAGCATACTAATATCATTTGAATTATAATTGTAACAAGTTTTGCAAAACTTATGGGGCAATTATAACCCATTTATGATGCTTTTGATTTCACGTTTTAGGACCAAACTGGATTTATTTTGGGCTTTAAAATGAACGTTCAAATTGGCTAAAACTGAATCCTCACATAATTTTTCTTGTTGGATTAAAATTGAACAATAAAACTTCCATACTTTGTTTGGTGTTTAAAATGAACTCATTTTGCTATGATGGATTAAAATGAACATGTGTTTGATTTTTCTATGTATTCTTGTTTTGTGTATCCAATCCCCTTGTGCTTCGTGAAATCTTGGGTGAAGAGAAACACACGAGTCTACTTTTCTTCTTGGAAGAACTTATCCTCTCCCCTCACACCTATTGGAAATCTTGGGTGATGAAAATATTTTTATGCTTCAAACATGTGTCACCTCTAGAAAGGGCATGCCTCCCAACTTGAGAGAGGGAATGACCCAAATCGATGCTTTCATCTCGACTCGCTATATAAATAATTTGGTTGTGATGAAAGTCATTGATCAAGCTAGTTGTGGTTTTCCCATACTGACGAATGTCTCCCTTAGTATCCTTATGATGTGTTAAAACCCTTAGATATTTCTAAGGGTTGGGGGCCTCTTAATTGAGTAGAATCACTGCATGTATGGCACCAGTTTATCTCAGATATGGTCATTAAAATCCTTGTTTACAATGGCTAACCAAGTCCAATTTTGAAACATATTTTAAGGTAGTGCATGGGAGTGGCACTGCACCCAGAATTTACTTACCATGTCCAGTTTTTTATTGAGCAAATAAAAAAAATGGGGAATGGACTCCTTTGCTTGGCGTATCAAGGAATTAAATTTCCTTAACATAGCCTATTTGTCCACTTAATCTTCACAGATAAAATCATCTCTTCTGATGATGGTAAGCCTGCTAATAAATGTGTACCCACTCTATCCAAGATTGAAAATTCTTGAGAGTCGGTTTAAAACTTGCTTGATTCCAAAATAATTGCAAAAAATATCAACAGTCTTTTCAAAATTTCAAACCCTTTGGTCTAAGTATGGATACCTTTTGACAAAACCTTGATATTGATGCTTGTCCTAAGGATTTATTCTTAGAGACTTCTAAATATTTTGGTTTACATCTCAATCCATACTTCCCAAAGTTAACCTAGGTAACTATGACCTTAACTTACCCTTTTCACAAAATGGACTTTGTGGAATTGATAATGTTTTTGACATAGAAATTTAGTTTGAACTTAAGAAATACAAGTGTTCTTGGTAAAAATAAAATAGTTTAAGCAAGATAAAATGATAAATTGAACCCCACATGACCATTTGGCATCTGATCACTCTGGTTGAAAAATCCAACCTTACATCCATTATCATTCAACCAAACTTTGAACTCATTGAAGGAGGAAAAACCGATATAACTAGTAGTTTGAGAAGCTTCACTTTTGAAACAAATGAAACACCAACCCAATGGAGAAACGTAGCATACATCATAGACAAAGAAGAGGAACAAGTTGATATTATGGTAGGAAGTCCCATATTACCACCCCGTGTGGCAATAAATATCCTCTTTTTTTCATGATATTAAACTTCTCTAAATGATCTCATACAAAATAAAAATCCCCAAGAGAAGGTCTACATGTCATCACTTTAAAATTAGACATCATATCCCAAAAGCTATCAAACAACACATTTTGGAACTCTATCAAAATAGGAATAGGTTGACAAAGAAATTTTAGAGATGTGTTTAAATGAATAATCAAGAATTGTATGCCCTATTTGAAAGTCAAAAAATTGGTCTTTTCCATGATCTTGAACTTCTCTAAATGATCTCATGCAAAATAAAAACCTCCAAGAGAAGGTATACATGTTGATATTTCAAACTTAGACATTATAGTTCAAAGTATATTAAAAGACGTACCCTAAGATAGTACCAGAATCGAGATAAATCACTAAGGGAGAATTTTCTACACTATTTCATGAAAGAACCAAATCTATACTCATTTCACAAGAACTTCTCCTTGATCATTAGGTCTTTAGGGTTTGAACACTTTAGAATTCTAGCATGTTTCTCACCACCTTAGTCTTTGAAAACAAAGGTTCACTCTAATTCAATATTGGGTCAAACACCTTCATCCACCCCTTATCAAAATCCAAAATTCACTTTACCAAACTTTGTAAAAGTTTTGAATACACCAAAACTTTTTGATTTAAGCATCTATCAACCCAAATCCTAACTTAGCTAATTTTTATGTGACATGAATCCTTTTTCATGCATTTGGCTAAGTTAGTTATCATCTTTGAACTTGTTTATTATGAAGGTCACAAGTCTACTCTAAAGGTTCAAAAGTTCATAAACATCCTTTATCCAAACATCAAAACATCAAACCTAAGTCAAAAGTGTTGTCCCAAAACGTTTGCAAAGATCACTTCCCACATTATTCATCTTTTCATCTCCCATTACCATCATTGCTCCAAAAAGACTTAGAGCATCCCTTCTACCTAGATTTGAGTCAACTAGATAGTTTAAATATTACAAATGTCAACACAACTCTCCCATAGGTGGCCCAAAATTTATGGTAAAAAGAATATCACAACACAAGAGAATCATGGAGAAAAACAAAATCACATTCACCTCAAGTGATCCCAATCCTCTAGAATTTGATCCAAGAAGTCATGTTACCCCATCACAAAAACCCTCATCTCCATCAGGGCCATATGAGATAGAAGACATCATGAACAATCCATTTGGACTTACTAGGGAAGAAATAATGGAACATCAATCCTTAAAAAATGTCGCTCCAATTTATCCATGTTTTTTTGCACAACATTGACACGAGGCTTGAATTCATCCACTATTCAAACAACTCCATCACTAGGGATAAATCAAACATGTATTCCTAGTCTTGAAACTAGTCTTGCCAAGGACTTTGGTCACACTTTTCCATTTGAAAGCAACAAAATTGTAGGTACTCTCAACACAACTCCATCCCAAAAAACCACTTGGATACCAACATTTAGTGCCCCTCCCATTCCTAAGGATCCCCAACATCCATATAAACCACTTACACTCCACTACTCCACAAAAACCTCAACATTCAAGGACACCCATTTTCATCCATACTCATGAGTACCACAGGTGTGCCCGACATCATCCATAGTAGTGTGGACCAAGTGTCACAAGTAGACCCAAAATGGCAAGGGAATACCCTCACAAAAAATTGGCCTTTAATGCAATAGGGAACATCTTCATCCAATCCTCTCATTGATACATCAAACCCAACAGTTTCCCAAAACACATATATTCCATCCATCATCAACCCACATCAAAACAATTGGACCTTGATCACAAATCCCATTAACCAATATAATATTGTGGACATGTCCCTAACACAAGGGAATCCCCAAAACATCATTCAAGAGAATCACATTGCTTAATGGCACCCTCATCATCTTTACCATTCATCCCCCAAGTCATGAAAAATCAAATAAGACCTCAAACTTACATTCCTCCATCTCAATCCACTATCTTGCAAGGAATTTTAAACCAAGTGAACCCCCAACCTCTCATCAACAATCTGCAACCTGCAGAAAATATCAACACCCAAAACCCATCATAGATGTCCTAACCACTGATTGATCCTACATTGCAAGCACACACCCTAGCTTTATAGCAAGCACAATAGGCTTATCAACAAGCAGTCCAATAGCAACAACAACATCAAGTAGCCTTAATAGCACAACAACAAAAATAAGTAGCCTTAGTAGCACAACAACAACAACAAGTGGCCTTAGTAGCACAAAAGGATTATCAACAAGCAATCCAACAGTAGCAACATCAAGAAGCCTTATCAGTACAACAATAGCAAGCAGCCCTAGTAGCAAAAAAACAAAAAAAATAACACCAAGAAGCACTAGTAACACAACAACAACAGCAACAACATCAAGCAACCCTAGTAGCACAACAACAACAACAAGAAACCCTAGTAGCACAACAACAAGCTGCCTTAGTAGCACAACTACAACAACAACAATATTCCCAATAACAATAATTTCTTGTACAACAATAGCAAAAATAGGGTTTATACTATAACCCTCAACAAAACATCATTAACTCAAACACATTAGGAACATATATGCCTACACCATCATCACCTTATCCTACAACACCATACACACTATACAACACCTCATCATATAATAATCCCATGTATGTTTCATCCACCGTCCCATAATATGCCACATATGTTCCTCCACCAAGCCCACAAGAAGATATGGCATCACAAATCAAGGTGCTAACACAAGAAATGTAGGATATTCGGATGGGGAAAATGAAGAAACCCCATACACAAAAATTATGCCCATATATATTCGATCAAAGAATCACTTTTTTATGATTACCTCCTGATTTTGAAATCGCCAAATTTGAAAAATACAAAGGGAGAGGAAGTCATGTGGGCCATATCAAAGAGTTTAACATTATGTGTATGAAGGTTGCCTATAATGAGTCTTATTTGATGTGCCTCTTCACACGTTCAGTTTAAAAGGTCCTACCATGGATTGGTTTTCTCAAGTTCCTCCGGGTATCAAAACTTTCCAAGAAGTCATTGAAAAATTCATAGATCACTTCTTTAACCTTGGCATGGACATAAACTTAGAAGAGTTATATACTCTCAAACAAAAAAATGGAGAATATTTCACCAATTTATTGCAACGATGGAGGCAAAGAGCGAGTAAAATCAAATGGCCAATTCCCAATGAACAAAAAGTGGGGATCATCATAGAAAATCTAGATCTAGATCTATCCTTCCACTTGAAAATGTAGTACACAACATCTTATGAAAAGCTTGTCACTAGAGCCCTTAACATTGAGAGAGCTCTAATCTCACATGGAAATACTCAAGCCTACAAAGACAACCATCTATCAACTAGTTCAAACAACAAGCCTCATGTCTGGGCTAAGAACAAGAATGTAATAAATGACACTGTGGTAGATGCTAAGGTGGTATTAAGTGTGTTGGAATCTGATTTTGTTGATTATTGTCATTAATGGTTTTCATTGATGTCAACATATCTTGGTTGATTGATTAAGGTTTGGTTTTGATGCTTTGGTGATCTGGATTGGTGTGCTCCAGATGTTGTGTTGTGATGATCTATCTTTGGTCATACTTTTCCTAGTCCCTTTCATTCAATGAGATACACTCTTATGGGTTTGGACCAATCTGAGAATTCGTTAACGTGCCCCAAAACATTATTTGCATTGTAACATGTATATTCAATTCTTTGGTTCTAGATATCATGGTTAATATGTAGCATGTTGATTTGAGTGAGGAGGTTATGTATGGTCCACATTTCATTCCTTTCCACTACGGGAATGTTTTTTTGTGACCTAATTCAAATTGTGTTTGGTTGACCTAGGAGATTATGAAGGCATGGAATGGTATAAGTAAAATTTGATTATGTTTGATAAAATCAAGTGTTGTGAATATGAATCTGAAAATCCATATATTGTGAAGTATGCAAAAGTATATGACCAGAGGCAACAGACAGTGAGATTCTTCTAGTGTGACTATTGGTGACAGTTATTTTTAGCAATGGATTCCCTTTCATCATTCTTTTGCTAGTGATCCTTTTTCTTTTGTAAATGAGCCTTTTTTCTTTTGGTAGTGAGCCTTTTTACTTTTGGCTATAATAGTCGAGCAGTGAGGGTAGTGAGCCTTACCTACAGTGAGCATTTTGGCAGTGTGCCCTTGTAAAAATCACCTTAACTGGCGTTTTATAATTGAGAATTAGCATTCTTCGTGGTTTTTCCCATCTTGGGTTTCCATGTAAATTTTGGTGTTCATTGTGAATGGTGTTGTTATGTGCTTTAATGTTCATACATGTTTTAATTATTATCTTATTCGTTTAAGATTGCACAAGATTAATTAAGGTCAAGAAAATTATTTTATGATAACTGATTCATGTAAGGAAACTCAGGTGCGGAAACAGCTTCCTACACTAATCTCTTAAGGAAAGTATGGTGCAAATTCGTTTTAAACCCTTACAATTTCAGATTCGTTAATCTACTTAACAAAGATATTGCAGCAATATACCATACATACAGAAAATGAAGAATGACACAATGATTTACCCTGGGGAAAACCTTTCGGTAAAAAACCCCAGCACTCCAAAACCTGCACAATGTATTATCTTCAACACAACGGTTACAACACACTTGCAATGCAAGTTCTTTCAGGAGATTTCCAACTCTTGAAGACAAAATGCGGCAGCATGAAAAAACGTTCCAACAATACACTCACATCACAAATCTTCGCAACCCTAAAAAACGCTTATATCATGCGCTTCCCTTTTAGGGCAACTTCCGAAGATAACTGTATTAGGGTTTTACCATTCTCCGAGAAAATAGGAACTCGAAAATTTTTTTCGGGGCGATGCCCCGAACCCCACTATCGTGGAAGAGTGTACAGTACTCAACTTTATCAATTGCCACATGTCTTCACCTGTCATTGAATCTTCCAGACATAGCTCTTACGTGTCATAGGAATCCGTCATAACCGTTTCAGCCATGATCTCCTTACACACAATTCAAGATGCCGACACATTAAGTGGAGTGACACATCAACATGCAAACTAGACATGTACACTCACACTTAATTACATTATTTGAAAGAAATACATTTTACAAAACAAATAATAAGAATAGGAATTATCCAAGGTTGAGACACCTTATTCCTAACAATTCACACCCCCTCTCAGTTATCCGAACTATTCAACAATTGGTATCAGAGCTTTGGTTCCTCGAAGAAGAGCTTAACCACTTGAGGTAAATCTAATTAAACAAAAACTGATAATCCTTGTGTTTGATGGATTTGACTATAGTTTATGGAAAGTGCAGATGAGAGGTTACCTGATTTCTCTAGGCTACAATACTTGGAAAGTTGTTGAGACAAAATATGTTATTCCAACAAATGGTCCTAATACTGTGGATGATATTTCAATCTATGAAGAAAATGAAAAAGCAAGGTATGCAATCTATAGTGCTTTGTCTAAGACTGAGTTAACAAAAGTTATTTCATTGAGCTCCGCTTATGAAGTTTGGGAAAAGTTGAAAGAAATATATGAAGGAAATGATAGAGTCAAATTATCAAAGAAGGTGACAATTAAGTGTAGATATGAAAAATTGAGGATGGAAGAAGGTGACTATATAGCAAGCTACTTTCAAAGAGTTCACAGTGTAGTAAATGAAGTCAAAAATCAAGGAGGCATTTTGATAGATGAAGATGTTATGGAAAATATTTTGATAACCCTACTAGAGAGCTACAATGACAAGATCTCAGCTATTGAAGAATTTTATGATCCAGATAAATTCACTAGAGAGTAACCATTTGGCACCTTGACCAAATAAATAAATCTAAAATAGCCTTCAAAGCCACAAAAATAGAAGAAGATCCAAATAGTGAAAGTTCAAATGAGTTGGAAGCAAAATTCACAAGAAAACTGAAGAAAGGTACCAAGAAGTACAAAGGTATGTTACCTCTTAAATGTTTTAGATGTGGAAAGATTGGTCATTTAGCAGCTAGGTGCCCGGAAAAAGGAACAAGATAAAATTTTAAAAGAATCAATAAGAAGGCCTATTATGTTAATGAAAATGCTATTATTTCAAATGAAATTAGATTTGATATCTCTAATATTTGTCTAAAATCTAATGGTAACATTGAAGTTGCATTATTTGTTAAAATAAACAAAGATGAATGGTTGATTTATAGTGGATGTTTGAATCATATAACCAGTGATAAAAGTAAATTTGTGAAGCTTGAGAAATATGATGAAGGTTCTGTTAGATTTGGATATGATAAAATGACACATATTGTTGGAATTGGTTCTATTACCTTTGATGGAAAATATAACATTGACAATATTTACCACCTGAAGGATTTAGATCATAATATTTTGAGTGTTGGATAAATGTGTGAGAATGGCTATAATGTTGTATTTCAGGATGATGGTTGTGAGATTTGGAAGAGTTCTAGAACTGTTATTGCAGCAGGAAAAAGAACAAGTGGGAATATGTATCAACTGGAAGGAGCTACAAAGAGATTATTATTATCTTAGTGCAATGACAATTGGCTTTGGCACCAGAGGATGTGTCACATAAACTTTGATAATTTGGCAAGGATGAACTTAGATTTGATATCTCTAATATTTGTCTAAAATCTAATGATAACATTGAAGTTGCATTATTTGTTAAAATAAACAGAGATGAATGGTTGATTTATAGTGGATGTTTGAATCATATAACCAGTGATAAAATTAAATCTGTGAAGCTTGAGAAATATGATGGAGGTTCTGTTAGATTTGGATATGATAAAACGACACAGATTGTTGGAATTGGTTCTATTACCTTTGATGAAAAACATAACATTGACAATGTTTACCACCTGAAGGATTTAGATCATAATATTTTGAGTGTTGGACAAATGTGCGAGAATGGCTATAATGTTGTATTTCAGGATGATGGTTGTGAGATTTGGAAGAGTTCTAGAACTGTTATTGCAGCAAGAAGAAGAACAAGTGGGAATATGTATCAACTGGAAGGAGCTACAAAGAGATTCTTATTATCTTAGTGCAATGACAATTGGCTTTGGCACCAGAGGATGTGTCACATAAAATTTGATAATTTGGCAAGGATAAGTTCAATGAGAGAATTCAGGCAGTTGCCAAGACTGATCAAACCAGACAACATTATCCACAAAGGATGTCAAGAAGGAAAATAGACCAGAGGAACATTCCGAGGAAAAGAAGAATCATCTACTAGATTTTTGGACCTAGTACACATTGACCTATGTGGTCCAACCAGAACAAGAAGCTTACAAGGTGAGAGATATTTCATGATTTTAATAGATGATTATTCTATACTAACTTGGGTTACATTTTTAAGAGAAAAATAAAAGGCTTTAGAAAAAATAAAGATTTTCAAGGCAAGAGTTTAGAATGAAGTTGACAAGAGAATCAAGTGTTTAAGATATGATAGAAGAGGAGAGTTTACTTTTGATGAATTCAACAAGCTATGTGAGAAACATGGCATTAAAAGATAGCTATCTACCCCTAAAACACCACAATAGAATGGTGCAGTGGAAAGAATGAACCAGACAGTTCAAGAAGTAGCTAGAAGAATGATCAAGGAAGTAGGTTTAATAAAGGTCTACTAGAAAGAAGTGATACATATAGTAGCTTACACTCTTAACAAAGTTTTTTTCTGAAGGAGGTATGGAAAGACATCATATGAGCTATGGCATGGAAGATCTCCCATAGTAAAGTACCTCAAATATTTTGGAAGTAAATGCTACATTCAGAGAGATGAGGACAATCTTGGAAATTTTGACAATAGAGTTGATGAAGGTATATTTTTGGGTTACTCTACAAGAATCAAAGTGTACCTGTGCTACAACAAGAGATTGAACAAGATAATTGAAAGTGTGAATGTGAAAGTGGATGAAGATGTTCAAAGAAATCCTGACAAGCATACTGAATATGAATCACATGACTCAGATGACAAAGGAGGCTCTAACATCTACAACTAAAAACCCAAGGTATGTACACAGAAACCACTCAAAAAATTAAATTATTGGAGATAAGAATAAAGGAATCATCACAAGAAGCAAAGCAACTCAGGAACAAGTATTACTATGTTTACTCTCAGAAACTGGGCCAAAGAATGTGGAAGAAGCATGCAATTATTAGAATTGGGTGAAGGTAATGAAAGAAGAACTTGATCAAATAGAGAAAAATTAGACTTGGGAACTTGTGCCCAGACCAACAGACAAAAATGTAATCCGAACAAAGTGGGTATTCTGGAACAAGCTGGACAAAAATGGAAAAGTAATAAGAAACAAGGCAAGATTAGTTTGCAAAGGTTACACTCATATCAAAGGTATTTATTTTGAAGAGACATATGCCCTTGTTGCCCAGATGGAAGTGATCTAGTCATTCTTGGCTTTTGCGGCTTTTAAGGATTTCAAAGTCTATCAAATGGATGTAATCAACATTCTTAAATGGAGAACTGAAGGAATAAGTCTACATTGAGCAATCAGAGGGATTTAAGTCTGAAAATGACCCAAATGTTGTTTGCAAGTTGAAGAAGGCTTTATACAGATTGAATTCGTCACCTAGAGCTCGGTATGGAAGATTATACAAGTATTTGATTGGACAAGGATTTCAAAAGGGATCTACTAATTGTAATTTATATTATAGAATTTACTCAAATCAAATGTTGATGACATAATATTTTGGAGGAAATGATTATTTGTGCAAAAAAATTGCAGATGAAATGTAGACGGGATTCAAAATGTCTATGATAGGTGAGTTAAATTTCTTCCTTGGATTACAAGTAAATCAAAATAGAAAAGGAATTTTCATCTCTCAGTCCAAGTATACCAAATAATTATTGAAGAAATTTGGATTGGAAAACTCCAAACCAGTTTGTACACCTATTGTTATCGGATGTAAGTTGACAAAATAAGATGATTCACCTAAATTTGATGCAAGTATGTATAGGTCAATGATTGGAGGATTGATGTATTTGACTACTACTAGGCCAAACATTATGTATGTTGTTTGTTTAGTAGCTAGATTTCAGCAAGAACCAAAGGAATCACATGTTGCAGTAAAAAGGATCTTTAGATATTTGAAGGGTACATAAGATATCATGTTATGGTATCCAAAGGATTTAGATTTCACTTTGATAGTCTATATTGATGTTGATTAGGCTAGGTGTGTTGATAACAGGTAGAGCACAAGTGGTGGAGCTTATTTCCTTGGCTCTCGATTGGTTGCTTGGTCAAGCAAGAAACAAGATTATGTATATTTATCTACTACTAAAGCTAAATGCATTGCAACATGCTCATGTTGCACTCAGGCACTGTGGATGAAACAAATTTTGAAATACATTGGCATATCATTTGATGAACTGATCTCAATTATGTGTGATAATACAAGTGCAATAAATATTTCCAATAATCGGGTACAACACTCTAGAACAAAACATATATCCATCATATATCAGTTCTTGAGAGAGAAGGTATTGGAAAATGAGGTAAGACTTGAATATGTACCTACAAAAGAGAAGATTACAAACATTTTCACAAATCCATAGAGCAAATACAATTTTGAGTATCTTTGGAAAAAGTTAGGGGTCCTGCCCCCTCCTAGTCTACAATAATTTGCACCAAGGTGTGAATTGGTCCAGGGTACTATATTATCACTCTTATATAGATCAATTCTTGGTACCTTCCTCATAGGGGGAGCAAAGTAAGTTTTTTAGGGGAGTTTTTCTCTTTGTCCTTAATGTCAAAGGGGGAGAAGAAAAGAAGGTCCTTGATGTTGTTGATGCTAAAATTGAGTTGTTTGGTTTGTCTGTTGATGAATGTTTCCATCAATGACAAAGGGGGAGATTTTGGAATGTGATCTTGTTGATTGTTGTCATTTATTGTTTACATTGATGTCAACATATCTTGGTTGATTTATTAAGGTTTGGTTTTGATGCTTTGGTGATCCATATTAGTGTGCTTTGGATGTTGTGCTATGATGATCTATCTTTGGTCATGCTTGTCCTAGTCCCATTCATTTTGCAACATAATGAGATACACTCTTATGGGTCCAGATCAATCTAGAAATTGGTTAGCGTGCCCCAGAATATTGTTTGCATTGTAATATGTATATTCTATTCTTTGGTTATGAATGTCATGGTTAATATGTAGTGTGTTGATCTAAGTGAGGAGGTTTTGTATGTTCCATATTTCATTCCTTTCCATTGTGGGAATGTTTTGTGTTGACCTAATTCAAATTTTGTTTGCTCGTCTTAATAGATTATGAAGATATGGAATGGTATAAGTAAAATTTAATTTTGTTTGATAAAAGAAAGTGTGGTGAATGTGAATCTAAAAATCCAAACATTGTGAAGTATGTGAAAGTATACGATGGGAGGAAACAAATAATGAGATTATTCCAATGTGATAGTTGGTGATAATTATTTCCAATAGTGGATTCCCTTTCATCATTCTTTTGGCAGTGAGCCTTTCTACTTTTGGCTGTAATAGTTGAGAAATGAGCCCACCGGTAGTGAGCCTTACCTCCAGTGAGCATTTTGGCAGTGAGCCCTAGTAAAAATCACTTTAATTGGTTTTACCTTAATTGATGTTTTATAACACAGAATTAGCATTCTCTGTGGTTTTCCCATCTTGGGGTTTCTACATAAATTATGGTGTTCATTGTGCATGGTGTTCTTATGTGCTTTAATGTTCATACCTATTTTAATTATTATCTGATTGGTTTAAGATTGCATGGATTAATTAAGGTCAAGAAAATTATTTTATGATAACTGATTCACCCCCCTCTTAATTTTCTAGACTATTCAAAAAAGTGCTCCTACGCCAAACAACAATCAAATAGCTAACGTTTAACCAACTATGCAACAAATACCACCACCACAAAATAATCAGTTCAAAAATAGTGAAACACAACAAAGACAAACACCTAAGAAGAACAACTATCCAAAATAAAAAGATACATAGTTTTCAGAACCCATTGAGACTATCATGAAGAAATTGGTAGAGTCAAACCTGATAACACTTCCAAATTTGTAAAACTACCAAGAACCACAGGATAAACAACCCTGGTACAACAAAAAAGATCTTTGTGATTTTTGCAAAATCAAAGGGCAAAAACATCGAACTGTATAAGGCTCAAGAATATTATGCAAGATCTCATCAAGAGTGAAGACATATATGTTGAAGTACCAGCCAACAACTAGGATCTTAAGATATAAAAGAACCCCATGCCATATCGTAGCAAAGGGAACAAGACTAGGAAAGATAAAGATTACACAAACATGAAGCATACCTAAATTCCAATGTGGTCGCTTCTTGTGATAGCATCATCACTGTCACCATCATCAAAGGGCCTAGTGTGGAATGTGGAGTCACCAAACAATGTGGAAAAGTCACCATCCAAGGAGCTCCATATCAATCTAGGGTACAACCTACCATGCCAATGTAAAATCCTAGCAAGAATAATTTGTTGCAAGGTGTGACCCTTGGTCTTCCTTGCAACACTAGCACTTAGGTTTGTGACATGGTCTAACCGCCTCTTGTAGTTCTTAACCGAAGCTTGTATTGGGAATTGATAGGTCAATATTTTGGTGCAATGACAAGTCCAACAATTGGTATCAAATTTGGTCACAGGTTCAAACCCCATGCTTGTGTTGGGGGGGATTGTCGCAAGGTGTGACCCTTGGTCTTCCTCCCAGCACCAACACTTGGGTTTGTTAAATGGTCTAACCACATCCTATGGTTCTTAACCAAAGCTTGTATCGAGCATTGATAGTTTGATCTTTTGGTGCAATGAAAATTCCAACATAATATCCTAGATCAGCTTAAGGAGACCCCTATATATATTTCTATCCTCGAACTGTTGAGGCTATCCTCGCACATAGGGATATCTTAGAGAAATATTTGTCTATGTCATCCGTCCCTGAGGATATAGATATAGAACAGTTTCAAGCTATGGTAGGGCATATCACTAATCATCTCCTCACCTTCTTGGATCAATAACTACCATTTCAACCATCTCATAATCATGCTTTACACCTTGAGGTCATCGTTCATAAGAACAAGGTTAAAAGATGTAGTGTAGAAAACTGTCATTAGTGACATCTTCACACTGTTTTGGGCCCTCCTTGTAAAATTGAGCCTAATGGTGCTTTGATTTAGTGTTGTAATGTGTTTGACACATTCATATTAGGTCTTGGGCCCTCATGAACTAATGAAGATAAATGGTACCTTCCTAAAGTGTTGTGAAGTTTTGTAACACAATTTCACACTTTTCTAAGGTTTTATTAATTAACTAAGCCTAATAAATCTTGTTTTAACCTTAATCCTACCTTATTTAAAAGTGTTCTAACACACTTTCACACATTTTTAGGGTTTTCATTAATAATTGGGCTTCTTTATGCTTTAATTGGCATTATTTTGCATCCACAAGCCTCATTTAATGCCTCTTTTCAAGGATAATCCCAACACAAATCAATACCCAATCATAATTCAGGTGTTTCAAGATGAATGGCCCTAGATTTAGTGATCTGGGACTCATTCGCCACCTTGGGTGAATGAATTCCATCTAGATTTTTGGGTCTAGAACCTGGTTTCACATATTTCTAAGCATTTTAAAATTTGGTCCCATACATTATACTTGATGAGACTTATTCGCCACCTTGGGTGAATGAGTCCCATTTGGCCCAAAATCAAAATTAATTCAACTTTTTGGCAGTATTTTATCCTCCTAGATCTAATGTTAGCTTGTAGTGTTGTAATTTTGGGAATTCTTGCATAATTAAGTATAAATACAAGTTTCTTTCACTCATTTTACAGCTACCAAGTTGAATGAGAATTCTCATAGAAACATTGAGTTCACAAGAGCATTCAAGAGTCTTCAGTGGCATATTATCAAGCATTTTAGAGCTACATTTAAGCATCAATCATCATGTCAAGGACTTCATCCATCATGTTTTCTTGGAGCTAACAATTATGTTGTAGGGTTCTTATGATTCAAGCTAGGATTTCATCCAAGATCTACATCCATTGGAACCATCTCACACATGTTTGTAGCACTTCATTGATAGAGTTTGGTGAACTGCAACATCATGTCTTGTTCATTCATCATTCTCCATTACTATTTCATTCTATTTCAAGGTTTGATTACCAAAATGGGGTTTGACCAAGGCAAACCCATATCCACTAACAAAACAACATTATTCCCTCTCTTTAGTGTGTGATTTGTAGGTTTAGATTGAAGAAACATTGAAGAGAAAATATTGGACAAAGCTGTCAAAGTTGTTATTAAGCATTGAAGAACATTGGAGAACACCTAAAGGGTATTTTTCAGAGATTCAGATCCAGAAACTTGCAGAAGTAGATTGAGAAGACTGAGGAGAGCATATTCCAACCTTGAAGTTCCAAAATACCCTAACTGGATTGATTCACCACTTCTAGCAAATGAGTCCTAGTTTTGGTCAAAAATCAGGTATTTGCAGATATAGATACCCATTTGGAAAATTCTTGTTCTTGCAATGAAACCAAGATTCTGGACTGATTCGCCCAGCTTGGAAAATGAGTCCCAATCAACATCGAACGTAGAATTTCCAGTGTTTCAGACCTCCTTCTAGTCATTTCCAGATTCCTAAGAGCATATATTCCTTTTTGTAGTTTTTTGTTTTAATTCATTTGCATTTCTAGGACATTTAGTAAGTCATTACATTGAATTAGGGTTTAGTGTTATATCTTGCATTGCATTTTTCTTTCCAAGTTCTTACTTGGTGGTGAACCCCTCATTGGTTTATATTCAACCCCTAGGACATCCCTCTTTCAATATCTCTTTCTCCTTTGCATTGAGATCTCAAGGGTTTGTTCTTGAATGAAAGTGAGTGAAGGTTGTCATTTCAGGTCCTAAACCCTAGAAAAGCCCACAATTTTCCACATTTCATTTTGGTGAACCTACATTTAGAACATCATAATTTTGATTTGGAGTGCATTGTCATCCTAGATTTGGCTTGCATTAACATTGCATTAGGGTTTGCATTAGTTAATTGGCATTCTATGGTTTCTAATTTTGCATTCGTGAAAGTTCATATAGCTTGCAATTTTGCATCTTTTTTCATTGGAAAAAAAAAAATGCATTTGCATTTAGAATTTAGGTCATATAACATAAAAATCATAAAAATCAATTGAAATTTTCTAAAAAAATTGAAAAAAAAAACCTATTGAGACTCATTCACCACCCTGGGCGAATCAGTCCCTGTGCACATTCAGCACTGCATTTTCTAGCATTAAAATATTTGTTTCTAATTTTATGTTTGTTGTTTATATCTTTTTGTTTTAGTTCTCATATTTTTTTTAATAGTCATCTCACCATTCTTAGCTTATATTGTAGTTGTATTCATCTTGCATTTAGTAGACCTTGTATGAGTATTTGGCATCCTATTTCTACTATTGTAGTGAGATGAAGTTTGAGACTCATGTCATCCCATACTAGCACAATCATTGTGGATCTTGGGTTATCTAGCTCTTTCACTCCTAGTATTGACACTAGTACACTGGCTATGGACCATACCCTTAACAACTATTTTCCTTCAAGTAGTGTGATGTATGTTGAAACAAGGAATGATAGTGTCTCACCAGAAAATATAATCCAAATATGAAGACCTAGCAAACTTACAACACCAAGTACAAAATGACAACATTCACTACATGCTTAAAATTGAAGATGGATTGGACCTTGTGAAAAACATAGCTCAAATCTTCAAAAAATACCTCACTTCAACCATTAGTCATACTCTACATAAAAGAAATGTCACAAGTCAAGGAGGAACCCAAATTCCTCCTCCCACAATAATTACATCTATTCCCACCTATTCCAACCCTCAAGTCACAACAATGCAACTAACTAGTAATGTGATTCCTTCCTTGGGTATTTTCCCTAGTATCCCTAGTACCTTTGTGGCATCGCATGTCATATCTCCTACCAATTTACCACCTATAAGTATTCCATTCACTTGTCCTTCAAACACATACAACCCTTCACCTTTTTCAGTTCCATCTCATAACACAAGCAATGACCCTCTCATTAATCAACTCTTCCAAACTGCTTCATACCTTTGAAAACAAATTTCCACCATCAATCAAAGTCAAAATGGCCCACCTATATACTATTTCAAAAGAATTCCATTGTCCTTAGAGATATTGGGAACATTGATGCCACAAGGTGTAGAGGTGCCTCGATTCGAGAAATACAGAGGAAAGGGAGATCATCCTTCTAACCATGTTAATGCTTATACTACCTTATGTAGTGAGTTTTTCCTTGATGATAGACTCTTGTCTAAGATTTTTCCTAGGTCCTTGAAAGATACTGCCTTGGATTACTAACCAAACAACTCAATTCTTTCATTCAATGAACCCATTGAGGCATTTGTTAACAATTTCCAAGTGCATATGACCCCTAATATGACCTTGGCTAATTGGATGAGATGCAAGAAAAAAGAAGAAAAAAAAATAACTAACTTTATCTCACGCTATCAATTGCTTCATTCCCGAATTGATGTCAAGGTTCCTAATCCTCACCTTCAAAAGATATTCATAGAAAATTTACAAAGCAAGATCCAAGATAAAATCAATATGATGATTCCCATCCTTTATGCACTTGTGTACCACCCTCTGTGATTATCATAATTTGGTTAGTAGTCGAGATACAAATTCCACCTCTAGTTGTACTAAGAAATTTGAGCTTGCAAACCAAAACAATTCCCAACCTTTTAAAAAATAGAACAAAGGGTTCCTTCAATTCAATCCCCCTCAACAAAAAAATCATAATTTCAATAACCAAGTATTTGTTGTTAAAGCCATGATACCCTTTAGCTATGGAGACTCAAAAAGAAAATTCACTCCCCTACCAGACACCGTTCATAACACTATGTCCCAACTTTTAGAACAAAAAATGATTACCTTGCCTCCCATCAAAACACCTTATCCTAGTAAGCCTTTACCCCCGAACTTTAGATCAAATGTGTATTTCCATTATCACTAACAAAATGGAAATGATAAGAAACATTATAAGCATAATAAACATCTTGTGCAAGACCTCATTGATTCTAATCATCTTTCCGTTGGAGGTGTTAATGATCAAGGAAATAATTTTTTTTCCCCTCCTAACCAAAAGTTTTACAAATCTTTACCAAACCTATGCCAAAAAATAATATTTCATTTGTCAAAGCTAGTGAGACTACAAAGACTAGTGTCATGAATGTTGACACAGATGATGAGAATATAGAAACAATTCAACAAAGTTATATTGATACTGATCAGCAAGAACAAAACCTTTTCAATGGTTTAGTTGCATTGGTTGAAACTCAACATCATAAGGGTCAACCTAAAAATCCTCTTGAGATTGCTTTCTCCTCACAAGATATACTTAAACATGCACTCGATGGTTCTCTTTACATAGTTGGTTGTATCTATGATAAGCCCACTAATGGGATATTAATAGATCCCATCCATGGAGGTAATGTGATCACTAAGGAATTCCTACTTCTGCATGAACTCTATCAAGATATATACAATAAACCAAAATTATGGATAAAGACACATAATGGTTTCACTTGCCTATGATAGGATTGATCACCTTACCATTGCAAATAGGACCAAAAAACTTATATGTCTCATTTTCCATCATTTGCAGTCAGACCAATTTCATGTAAAGCTAGGTTATCCATGGCTTCGCTCCATGAATGTAGTCCCTTAAATTGTTCAAAAATGCTTAAAGTTTCCCTTTGACAATATGAAATTTTCACCATCCATCATAGTCGCTTTAACCCATTGTCCTCTAAGGGTAACTTCTCCTTAGATTTATTTTGGCATGAACCTATAGAGCCTATAAAACCATAAGAAGACTTATTTTTCTTGTCCTATCAAAAGTTCAAGGTAAAGAAAATAGCAGATCTATCCCTCCGAAAAATGTCACCACCCACCATCGAGCCTACCATCCTTGAAAAAACCATGATTGAGCCTAAAGAAATTCCAAAAAACCAAGGCCAACCTAAGACAAAACCTTCACCTACCTCCTACAAATTATCAAGAGATAATGAAAACAATCCCATCACACCTCCTAGAATAAAACAGTTTTTACAAAGTCAAAGAGAAAGCGGTCAAACAACCTCTTTCGGTTCCTTACATTCCTCCCCTTAGGGAAGAAAATAAACCTATGGTTGATCAACCCACTCCTACACAAATGCAACTTGAAAACATAACTAAAAGAAACAAAGGTGCTAGAGAGTGTAGGCGTATACACCGTGCCCTTGCTCGTAGGTTAAATGATGAAATAAACAAAGAAAAACAAAATCCAAACCTAATTGAAGCAATGCATGACGAGCCTCTCCCTTCGCTGAAACAAAAAAATCCTATAATACAACCACAACAAGAGTTGAACCATTCTTTATACATTATCATTCAACCTCCTATTGTGATTAGTTTAGATGATGATGAGGAAGTTGCTAAAACTGACGAAGAGGTGCATAATGAATTGAATACATTGTTTTCCTCTTCCATGAGCTTAAATGGAAATTCTCCTAAGAAGAGTGTTGAACCTAGTGATGGCCCTAGTTCAGCACTTGATATTGTCTCCTTGGCTAGTTTTCCACCTTTAGTATACAATGAACATGATTGGGATGCAGATGACCTGCTCATAGGTTGACTCGCATTTTCCTTACTAGTATTTCGTATTAGTTATTTTTCTTTTTATTTTGTGTAATTGCATGTGTGTGATGTCATCCCTCTTGACCTTTTGTTTGGTGTATCTCTCTCTCTTTGTGACATTCCTCTATTTGTACCTTCATTCTTCTCTATGTTGTACATCTTTTCACTTTTATTTCTTTTTCATTTGTCTTGTGTTTTCCTTTTGGGGATGATGCAAGGCGTCGATAAATTCATGTCTCTTCCATGTTGACCCAAAATCCTTTCTTTATCTTTTCATTTTCCTCATGTTTTCCTTTTGTGGATGATGCAAGGCATCAAGACATTCATGTTTCTTCCATGATGACCCAAAAAACAATTCTTTATTTTCACTCTCTTTGTGTCATTCTTCTAGTTCTATGTGTATTTGGGGAATGATGATATTTCTGATCCCTCTCAAAATATTGCAACAAGAACATACTAACCCCTAATCCATAGATCCCTTGTGTGTTTGGATTTTAATTTTGGGGGAAACCCCTCTCTTTTATTTTTCTCTCACATGATGTAGCCTCATTTGGAAACATATGACTTGGCATAGGGATTTCCAAATAATCTCTCATGTCCTATTTATTGTTTGCATTTATCATTTTCTACTTTAAAGTAATTGCTCATAGTATGGTTTTTAGAAATTCCTTTAAAGTGGGGGAATAAATCGGCATTATTATTTTGCATTATTTTCTTTCCATGGTTCATGGTGCAATCTTCTTAATTTATATGATTCATTTTTTACTTTATGGATGACATTGGGTATGATATCTTTCAAGAGCATGATCTCTCTTAGCATATTATATTCCTGTTAGTGGCTTGATGTGACACACTACATCCCCTAAGTTGTGAATCTTTTGTTATTTGATTGGTCCTCTCTTGGAGATATTAGGTACAATATTCCCTAACTTAAGACCACATGAACTAAGAAAGACTCCTTTGAATGTTTCCTCTTGTTGCATTGATATGGCCACCTTGCATAATACATCTTGCATGCCTGTGGATCCATCTTATTTGTTCATGAGTTCCAAGAATACGAAGTTTTTCTTGCCTTATGAAGCTCTAAGTTCATTATTTGCTCATGGGCTCCAAGCATATAAATTTTTTCTTATCTCATGAATCTCAAAGAACATTTTGTGTGGCACCTTATTAAAGTTATCAAGAGGTATATGTTAACACAAACTTACTACCACTACACCAAAATCCTAAGCTATCAGTGAGGGTGATATCAAAGAGGTTTAATTAGTACCAGCAAGGGTTGAGGGTCCCACATGACAAAAAATTACCCACCCAATCAAGAGGTCGATAGACACAATCAACTAGGAGATGGAAAGAGTTTCAAGAGTGGGATTCGAACCCTCCCCAGTAGATTCACTAGTTTTGTTTACACAAACCAATTGCCACAAAAGCCTAAGTTGTTAGTGAGGGCAAGATTAGAGAGGTTTAAGGGGTACCGACGAGGGTTGAGGGTCCCACGTGACAATAGTATAACTTTGGCATGGTTTGATGGGAAGCCTAACTGAGGCATGACTTTCTCATAGTCACTCATGTGTGAATGTGAGTGCATATTGGTCATGTGTGTGTGTCTCACCTCTTGCAGATCCTCATGTAGTGGAAAACCTAAAGTTTTGTTGCCTCAAAGTGAGCTTGAATTTTTTTAGACAACCAACCTAGATATGATCCACATCATGATGGATAAATGGTTGAAGCTTGATCTAATCCTTTTATTTTGTTTTATCTTTTCTTTTTTGTATTTGACATTGTTTTCTTATTTCATTATGATTCTATTTATATCATTTTCATGTGTGTTATTTTGCATCCATGTTGGTTCGCCATGGGATCTTGATCCTAGGGGCTTGATCACCCCTCTCAATCATTTTTTTCTCATTTTACCAGCATCGGTATATTTGAACCCCTGGTGCAGGAGCACCTAGGCTAACCTCCATTTTTCTTATCATTTTTGGCTTGTATCTGACATTAGCCAAGTCAGAGGGTTTGTGTGATTATTTTGGACCTTAGAAGGTCTTGCTTGAGTGTGGACTAGGTGAGTTAGTGTTAGAACTAAGGTCACCTTTTGGTCATTGTTTGTTGTTTTGGTTAGCTTAGCCTTAGTAGCTTATAGTTTGGATTTGAGTTTCTTAATGTGGTCCAAACACATGAGAGATGTAGGAAGGATGCTTTAAGGCCATTTATGATGTTAGTTCTTCAAACTAATTGGCTTAGAGGTCATATATTCTAGCTAGCTTAATAAATGTAAAGATGCCAAAAATTGTCATGACAACATTGGAAATTTATTGTAAATGTGGCATGCAACTCAACAACCTTGGATTCCCTAAAATCTAGGAGTGGGGGATCAAATAGTAGGCCTAGAAACCTGGAGAATGGATCTAAGATCTCTGAGGGCTCGGATCCAGATTAAAAAGAAAAATTGTAACAAAAGTTTTGGAATAGAAAAGAGGCTCTGAAATTATGTTTTGTGTGAACACCGAACATTATAGTGTGACAGGGATAGAATACAGATTGAATGTTTTGATTTGATGTTAGAATAGTGTTCATAGGGTAGTACTAAGACTTTTTATTTTTGTAAGCAAGTTGATTTGAGTTAATTTAGTGTCTTGAATAAGTAGGTTAAGGTCTAGAGGTTTTCCTGGTCTTGTTCTGACCAGCTTGTTTGTCTATGGCTCCCCCATGAAATCTAGTCACGGGATCTTCCTAAGGGTATATGAATGTTTTAGGGGAGCCATTGGTCTATATATTATTATTGTTAGGAGTCATGAAGAGTCGAGCAGCTGTTTGTAATGTCAAATTCTAGGCGAGCTCAGAGTGCCCAGTTAGAGGTTTGACAGTGTGAATTGAAGAAAATAGGTAGGGGAGTGAAGTATAGTATGGGATAACCATAGTTCCAGGTGGGACATGAATAGGTCTTGATATGATAGGAGGATTGTGGAACTATTAATCCATTTGAGTGAGATTTGAGTAAGAAACCAGTAGGGTCCTACAAACTAGGCCTATGTTCCCTTAAGATGGATCTGAATGGAAACACATGGATGGTTTTCAAGATGTTTGGCACCCCTGTAATCAATTCAATGGTTTGTGTGATGATGACACTTAGAGTCTTCTAAGTGTAGGAGAAAGTGTTGAAGTAAACTAAGGGTGATTGTCCTTCAAGGTTAAACACAAGGAGTTAGGCTCTTAGAGAAGAGTAGACAAGGCCTTAGTTAATCATCTAAGCCTTTTTGAGATCCTAGAGGAGATTAGGATCCTATAAGAAGATGAGCAAGGTCTTCTTAGCACTTGTGTAAGCACACCTTGAAGCACATACATAATATTGGTATCAGAGCAAGTTTTGATCAGGCTTGTGGTTAATGTTGCAACCTACTGAATCAATAGGAGAGAATACTTCATCTGGATCAGTGGAAGATACTACAATGGTGACTAACGATGAGTTAGCCAAGAAAGTGGATGAGCAAGAAGAGGATAACAAGTCACTGAGATAAAGATTGGCTCAAATGGAGAAACTCTTGAGTGAAGTCCAAGATAAGGTAGATAAGGTGAAGGATAAAATAGATCAGCAGGAAGAGAAAGAAGCCATAGAAAAAGAGTTGGAATTGGAAGAGGAAGCTCCAGCCCCTGACCCTACTATACCTAAAGAACCCTTCTTGAAGGCACTAAAGGATTTAAGTGGAAAAGATTTGGAGAGTGTACCACTGTTCAATGGATAGATGGATCCTGATGCAGTCCTAAATTGGATTGACAGTATAGAGAATCACTTTGAATGTGATGGTATATCAGAAGCCCAAAAAGTAAAGGTGACCAAATCTAGGTTGAGAGGTTCAACACTCACATGGTGGAAGTTTGTTCAGGCTGAAAGAGAGGAGGGAAAGAGTCCTATTGCTACATGGAAAGGCATGGTAACTAAGGTGAAGTAGATCTACTTACCTGATGACTATGAGATTTAGTTGCACAGAAGAAGACATAATCTTAGGCAAAAAGATTTGGATATCCAAGCATACACCGAGGAGTTCCAAAAGTTGTGTTTGAGGTCAAAGGTAGTAGAGGATGAAAGTATCCAGCTAGTAGGGTATTTGAATGGTCTTAAGTGGTCCCTACAAGAATACATGAGTCTTGTTAATTTCAAGAGTGTATAATAATGCTATCAGATGGCCCTGAAGATTAAGGAGAAAGGAAAAAGAAAATAGGAACAAACCTCAAAGGGAAGAGGTAAAGGAAGAGATAGTAGAGGGAAAAGAAGTGGTTATGGTGGAAGGAGTTTAGAGTCAAGAACTCAAGGAGAAGTCAAATATACTGAACAACAAGAGGGAAGCTCTAATTTTAGAGGAAGAAGTGGTGGACAAGGAAGAGGCAATTATTTTGCCAACATGAAATGCTATCATTGTAACTAAATGGGACATCCTGCTTATAGGTGTCTAGAGAAAGTTAGTACTTCTCAAGGAGGTGATAAGAGAACTAATTTGGTTCATGGAGACCAATGTAGTAGTGAATCACCCTGAGGTACCACTAACATTAGAGGAAGGTGAGAACCTCATGATGAGGAGAACATTGGTCAAGGAGCCGGTTAAAGAGGAGCCAAGCCAAAGAAGGTCCCTGTTTAGAATAAAATGTAAAATGATGAACAAAGTGTGTAGAGTCATCATTGACTCAGGGTCTACTAACAACATTATGTTAGAGGAAGTAGTCAGCAAGTTAAATTTGACAAGGATACCCCACACTAGTCCTTATAAGGTCACATGACTGAATAAAGGCCAACATGTCTTAGTAAATGAGCAGGCTTGGGTGGAGTTTTTAGTTGGAAGGTATAAGGACAAGGTACTATGTGATGTGTTACCTATGGATGCATGTCACTTGCTCCTAGGTAGACCATGGCAATTTTACCGCCAAGCTATGCATGATGGAGTGAAGAACTCCTATACTTTCAAGAAGGATAAGGTAACATTCAAAATTTAGTCATTGTTAGAAGATGCAGAGGTGAAGACAGCAGGTCCTAATATACTCATGGTTGGTGAAAAATAGATCTTAGAAGCCTTGGAAGAAGGAGAAGGAATTGGCTATGCACTAGTGTTAGGATAGACTTCATACCAGGAGCTACCCTTCCCAATAAAGCAGCCTATAAGATGACCCCTCAACAAAATGAGGAAATTGCTAGACAAATACAAGAACTCCTAAACCAAGGTCTTATTAAGAAGAGCATCAGCCCATGTGTTGTAACCACTGTCCTAGCACCTAAAAAGGGAGGATATTGGAGGCTTTATATGGATTCAAGGGCCATAAATAGGATAACCATCAGATATAGGCTCCCTATTCCTAGGATTGAAGATCTAATGGATTGTCTAGGGGAAGCCAAGTATTACTCCAAGATAGACTTAAAGAGTGGTTATCACCAAATTAGGATACATGAGGGAGATGAGTGGAAAAAAGCCTTCAAAACTAATGAGGGTTTATATGAGTGGCTTGTCATGCCATTTGGATTGTCTAATGCCCCCTCCACATTCATGAGGCTCATGAATGAAGTCCTCAAAGACTACATTGGAAAATTTTTAGTGGTATACCTTGATGATATACTAATTTATAGCAAGACAAGAGAAGAACATCTCAAACACCTAGAGTTGGTTTGCAAGAAGCTACATGAGGAGAAGTTGATGATCAATTTAGAGAAGTGTGAGTTCATCAAGACAGAGCTGGTGTACCTTGGGTTTGTGCTATCTCATGGCAATCTGAAAATGGACATTAGCAAAGTGGAAGCCATCCTCAAATGGCCTACTCCAAGGATAGCAACAGAGGTAAGAAGTTTTCATGGCCTTGCTCAATACTATAGGAAGTTTATAAGGAAATTCAGTGCTATTTGTGCTCCTATGTTGGATACCATTAAAGGAGACATAAAGACTAAATTTGTATGGAATGAACAATCTAACAAGAGCTTTGAGTTGTTGAAGGAAAAGATTGCTACTCAACCTGTTCTAGTTTTGCCAAGTTTTGAGAAGCTATTCACCATAGAGTGTGATGCAAGTAATGTGGCTATTGGAGCTGTCTTAAGCCAAGAGGGCATACCTGTGACTTTCCATTTAGAAAAGTTGAGTGAAGCCAAGAAGAAATACTCTTCTTATGATCTTGAGATGTATGCTCTAGTTCAGGCCTTAAGGAAATGGCGACACTACCTCTTACCCAAGGAGTTCATAGTCTATTCAGATAATCAAGCTCTAAGTTTTTTGAACTCTCAAGAGAAACTCAGTCATAAGCACATGAAGTGGGTTGAATACCTACAAGCATACACATTTAATATCAAGCATAAGAAGGGAGTACTAAACAAAGTGGCAGATGCCTTGAGTAGGAGAGCTCTCACTATCCAGGAGATACAACTAAAGAGCATGGGAATAGATCACTTCAAAGATCTATATGTTGATGACAAAGACTTTGCAGACATTTACAAGTTATGTGTTGAATATAAGAATCATTTTCATAGAAAAATTGTTGAATGCACTTTGTAGAGTAACCTTTTGTTTAAGGGAAATCAATTATGTGTTCCTAGAGGGTCCATTAGAGAGAATTTGATTCAGGAAAAATACAATGGAGCATTGAGTGGTCATTTTGGGATCACTAAGACACAAGAACTTGTTCAAAGGTTCTACTTTTGGCCAAGAATGAACCTTGATGTAAGAAGGTATGTTGAAATTTGCATTGTGTGTCAAAAGGCCAAAGGTACTTCTTCAAATATAGGCCTATATCAACCACTACCTATTCCCACTAGGCCATGTGAATGTTTGAGCATGGACTTTGTAGTTGGGTTACCCAAGACAAGACAAGGCATGGATAGTGTTTATGTAGTTGTGGAAAAATTCAGCAAGATGGCTCACTTTGTGCCATGTAAGAAAACCAATGATGCCAGCCAAATAGCCTCTCTCTTCTTCAAAGAGATAGTAAGGATACATGGGTTACGTATGAGCATCGTGTCAGATAGAGACACCAAGTTTATGAGTCACTTTTGGGAGACTCTTTGGCAAAGATTGGGCACAACTTTATCCTTTGGATCTGCATACCACCCTCAAATAGATGGTCAGACCGAGGTGGTAAACAGGAGCCTTGGAAATCTATTAAGGTGCTTAACCAAAGAATATGGTCAACAATGGGATCAATTGATTGGACAAGCTAAGTATGCATATAATGACACTGTCAATAGGTCCATAGGGATGAGTCCCTTTGAAATTGTATATGGCTTACATCCTAGGGGAGTCTATGAGCTAAGAGACCTAAGGGATGGAGTTAAGGGAAGTGGATATATTGATGAGTTTTCCTATGCAATGCAGGAGATTCATGATACAGTCAGGAAGACATTGACTGAGAACACTATGAAGCATAAGACTAAGGTTGATGAGGGTAGAAGAGAAATCCATTTCAATGTTTGAGACTTGGTGATGGTGCATCTAAACAAGTCCAGATTGCAGAAAGGTGTCCCTCACAAATTAAAAATGAGAAGGATAGGTCCCTGTCCTATCTTAGCAAAGTATGGTGACAATGCTTATAAGGTGGAGCTATCGGAGGATAGTGGATTGTCCCCTGTTTTCAATGTTGCAAACCTGGTTCCTTATAAAGGACCCACACCTGATTTGGACCAAAGTTTGATTGAAGTTATCCAAGATGTGGGTGCACTCCAATTACCTTCTACTATAGTGAAGAGAGCTGAAAGTATACTAGACACAAGAGTCTACAAGAAGACTAGGAAGAAGGACTACAAGGAACATCTAATCAAGTGGCATGGTCAACCTGATGCTGATGCAGTATGGATCAAAGAATCAGAGTTCAAGAAGTTGGGAATTGACCTCAACTTACGCAATCCAAGGGTGGATTGAAAGCTTTTACTTGGGGAGGATGGTGCAGGAGCACTTAGGCTAACCTCCATTTCTCTTGTCATTTTTGGCTTGTATCTGACATTAGCCAAGTCAGAGGGTTTGTGTGTTTATTTTGGACCTTAGAAGGTCTTGCTTGAGTGTGGACTAGGTGAGTTAGTGTTAGAACTAAGGTCACCTTTTGGTCATTGTTTGTTGTTTTGGTTAGCTTAGCCTTAGTAGCTTATAGTTTGGATTTGAGTTTCTTAATGTGGTCCAAACACATGAGAGATGTAGGAAGGATGCTTTAAGGCCATTTATGATATTAGTTCTTTGAAATACTTGGCTTAGAGGTCTTATATTCTAGTTGGCCTAATAAATGTAAAGATGACAAAAATTGTCATGACAACATTGGAAATTTATTGTAAATGTGGCATGCAACTCGGCAACCTTGGATTCCCTAAAATCTAGGAGTGGGGGATCAAATAACAGGCCTAGAAACCTGGAGAATGGATCTAAGATCTTTGAGGGCTCAGATCCAAATTAAAAAGAAAAATTGTAAAAAAAGTTTTGGAATAGAAAAGAGGCTCCGAAATTCTATTTTGCATGAACACCGTGCATTATAGTGTGACAGGGATAGAATACATTGAATGTTTTGATTTTATGTTAAAACATAGGGTATTACTAAGACTTTTTCTTTCTGTAAGAAAGTTGATTTGAGTTAATTTAGTGTCTTGAATAAGTAGGTTAAGGTCTAGAGGTTTTCCTGGTCTTGTTTTGACCAGCTTGTTTGTCTATGGCTCCCCCATGAAATCTAGTCATGGGATATTCCTAAGGGTAGATGAATGTTTTAGGGGAGCCATTGGTATGTATATTATTAGTGTTAGGAGTCATGAAGAGTTGAGCAACTATTTGTAATGTCAAATTCTAGGCGAGCTCAGAGTGCCCGGTTAGAGGTTTGACAGTGTGAATTAAAGAAAATAGGTAGGGGAGTGAAGTATAGTACGGGATAACCATAGTTCCAGGTGGGACACGAATAGGTCTTGATATGATAGGAGTATTGTGGAACTATTAATCCATTTGAGTGAGATTTGAGTAAGAAACCAGTAGGGTCCTACAAACTAGGCCTATGATCCCTTAAGATGGATCCAAATGGAAACACATGGATGGTTTTCAAGATGTTTGGCACCCCTGCAATCAATTCAATGGTTTGTGTGATGATGACACTTAGAGTCTTCTAAGTGTAGTATAAAGTGTTGAAGTAAACTAAGGGTGATTGTCCTTCAAGGTTAAGCACAAGGAGTTAGGCTCTTAGAGAAGAGTAGACAAGGCCTTAGTTAATCATCTAAGCCTTTTTGAGATCCTAGAGGAGATTAGGATCCTAGAAGAAGATGAGCAAGGTCTTCTTAGAACTTGTGTAAGCACACCTTGAAGCACATACATCAACCCATCTTTAAGTGACTTTGTCTACTTCAGTGTGAGTTTGACGCAAGTTCATCCTCTCACTAAAGTGGGGGCTAAATGTAGTGTAGAAAAATATCATCAGTGAAATTTTCACACCTGTTTGGGCCCTCCTTGAAAAATTGAGCTTAATGGTGCCTTAATTTAGTGTTGAAATGTGTTTGACACATTCACATTAGGTCTTGGGAAATTGTGAACTAATGAAGATAAATGGTACCTACCTAAAGTGTTGTGAAGTGTTGTAACACACTTTCACACTTTTCTAAGGTTTTATTAATTAACTAAGCCTAATAAATCTCTTTTTAACCTTAATCCTTCCTTATTTAAAAGTGATGTAAATTGTTGTAACACACTTTCACACTTTTCTAGGTTTGTCATTAATAATTGGGCTTCTTTATGCTTTAATTGCCCTTATTTTGCATCCACAAGCCTCATTTAATGCATCTTTTCAAGGATAATCCTAACACAAATAAATACCCAGTCATAGTTCAGGTGTTTCAAGTTGAATGGCCCTAGATTTAGTGATTTGGCTCATTCGCCACCTTAGGTGAATGAGTCCCACCTAGATTTTTGGGTCTTGAACCTAGTTTCACACATTTCTAAGCATTTTTAAATTTGGTCCCATACACTATGTCTGATGGGACTCATTAGCCAAATTGGGAAAATGAGTCCCATGTGGCCCAAAATAAAAATTAATTCAAGTTTTTAGCGGGATTTTATCCTCCTAGATCTGATTTCGACTTACAGTGTTGTAATTTTAGGAATTCTTGCATAATTAAGTATAAATACAAGTTTATTTCATTCATTTTATACCTACCAAGTTGAATGAGCATTCTCATAGAAAATTTGAGTTCACAAGAGCATTCAAGAGTCTTCAAGGGAAGATTATCAAGCATTTTAGAGATGCATTTAAGCATCAATCATCATGTCAAGGACTTCATGCATCATGTTTATTTTGGAGCTAACAATTGTGATGTAGGGTTTTTATGATTCAAGCTAGCATTTCATCCAAGATCTATCCTATTCAAGCAAGATTCAAGATCTAAATCCATTGGATCCATCTCACACATGTTTACAACACTTCATTGATATATTTTGGTGAGTTGCAACATCATATCTTATTCATTCATCATTCTCCATTACTATTTAATTATATTTCAAGTTTTGATTACCAAAACGAGGTTTGACCAAGGAAAACCCCTATTCACTAGCAAAATAACATTTTTCCCTCTCTTTAGTGTGTGATTTTCAGGTTTAGATGGAAGAAACATTTAAGAGAAAATATTGGAAAAAGTTGCCAAAGTTATCATTAAGCATTGAAGAACATTGGAGAACACATACAAGTTGTTTTCCAGAGATTCAGATCCAAAAACTTGTAGAAGCAGATTGAGAAAATTGAGGAGAGAAGATTCTATCCCTGAAGTTCTAGAAAACCCTAACTAGACTGATTCACTACTTTTGGTGAATGAGTCCTAGTTTTGGTCAAAATAGGTTTTTGCAGATTTGGATACCCATTTGGTATATTCCTATTCTCACACAGAAACCTAGATTCTAGACTTATTTTCCTAGCTTGGTGAAAGAGTCCCACTCAACATTAAAGGTAGAATTTCTAGTGTTTTAAACCTCCTTCCATTCATTTCTAGATTCCTAGGTGCACATATTCCTTTCTGTATTATTTTATGTTGTTTCATTTTCATTTCTATGTCTTTTAGTAAGTCATTACACTGAACTAGGGTTTAGTGTTATATCTTTCATTTCATTTGTCTTTCCAAGTTCTTACTTGGTGGGGAACCCCTAATTGGTTAATATTTAGCCCCTAGGACAACCCACTTGCAAGATCTCTTTCTCCTTTGCATTGAGATCGCAAGGGTTCGTTCTTGAATGAAAGTGACCAAATATTATCATTCTAGGTCTTAAACCCTAGAAAAGCCCACAATTTTCCATATTTCAAAAGTGTCTTAGTAGATGGAGTTGCTGGTCTAAAAATTTTCACCCTTCAGTTGATCAAAAACCTGGGCCATTCAAAGGATACTATTGAGAAAACAAAGAGTACCACCATTAGAGCATATGATGACCAAGAGCGAGTATCACAAGGCATCATCACACTTCCCATCCAAGTAGGATCTATCATCGCAAAAAATACATTCCAACTATTGGACCTTGATCTTCCCTATAACATCCTTCTTGGTCGACCCTGGATCTATGCCCTAAAATTTGTAGCTTCAATCTACCATCAATTTTTAAAGTTTCCTTTTCAGGGTAGAGAAGCTACCATCCATGGAGATCCTGAGCCTTTTTACTACTATAAGAATCTTGAGGTCAAGTTTTATAAGATCCCCCAAATACCTAAGAATGATGAAGGGCCTACACCTTCTACCTCATTTATTGACCTATCATCCCTTGCATCTGCCTCAAAAATGAAAACACCCATTGTGTAGAACATACCCGACATCAAAGAAGTGATCTAGGATGATGGTTGTGGAAACTATAAGCTAACAAAGGATAATTTTGTGTTGGGGATGGTACCCCTTTCTCCCAAATATCATGGGAAACCACACCTAGAAACAACATCCTTGAAACTATCAAGATGGTAGATACTACCTTCACCAAGTGGGGGAACCTGAACAAAGAAGACTTCAATAAGGAGAATATCTCTAAACTTCTCTATCAAGATGAATGACCCATCCCCATTCTTCCTATGGAAGATGACAACAAAGGCTTGTAGCTAATGAAGGGAATGGGGTATACCAAGAATGAAAAATTGGGACAAAATGAGAATGGTTTGCTAAAACCCATCGTTCTTGAGAAACGTCCAAAGAATCTTGGCCTAGGTTGTGCTACTAGCAAGGTTACCCTTATTAGCAAAGTTACTTCCGCTAAATGGGCTCAGGCTTCCTCTTGGTTACCAAAATCATGTGATACGACCCTAGATGAACTCCCCCTCAATGTTGCTGACCTATTTGAGAATAAGTCCCTCTTCATGATATCTACATCATCCTTCATCCCAAGCAACCAACCAAATAAAATACACCCAGTATACCCGCAACTCATTGACTTGGACCAACGAGGACCATCGATTCTAGATTTATTCAAAAATGATGAAGGAATCTCAAAATTCATGGGACTTTATGAAAACCTATCATGGGCATATCACAAGGTTGGTTTTAACATAGATCTTGACACAAGGGCATAATATGGAGAAATGATTGAATCCTTCAGTCCCAAAATTGATGACATGCAACTAGCATGCGGATCTTTGAGTGAAAACCACACTGTGGCACTTTTTGATCCCAAAATAGTAAAAAGAAAGGACATATCTGAGGGTGAAAACCTCTCTGAGGTTCCCAAGGATGAGGGATTCAATATCCTCCTTAGTGCAATGCATCCAGAAAAGTCAACAGCACTGGTAGAAAAGGCCACTCCAATCAATGTGGGAATAGAAGAAGTACCCAAGATCACTTTCTACGCTAAATCTTTGTTGGATGAAGAACAAAAAAAACTAGTAGTGTTCTTGAAAGAGTGAAGAACCAAATTTTCATGGTCATACACAAATATGCCAGGGCTCAATCCAGAAGTAGTTGTGCATCATTTAGCAATCTATCCTAAAGCCAAATCAATAAAGAATAAGTTAAGGAAGATGCACCCTCAGATAGCACTCTTGGTCAAACTTGAGTTACAAAAGCTTCTTGATGTTGGATTTATACAACCCATAGATTATCCTGAGTGGGTTTCAAACCTGGTGTGAGTCTCCAAACCCACTAGGGGTATCATAATATGAATGAATTTCAAAGACTTGAACAAGGCATGCTCAAAGGATTATTTCACTCTTCCTAACATTGACATCATAGTATATTTAACAGCTAGGCATGAAATGCTATCACTCATGGATGGTTTTTCAGTCTATAATCAAATCATGATCACCAAGGAGGATCAACACAAAATTGCATTCACTTTTCCATGGGGGACATATTGCAAAAACATGATGTCATTTGGATTGAAGAATGTAGGAGAACCTATCAAAGAGCAATGACCCTCATATTTCATGACATGATCCACAAAACAATTGAAGACTATGTGGATGATATTTTGGAAAAGTCAAAGAAAAGGAGTGAGCACATACAAGTCTTGGGACCCATCTTCGATAGGCTCAAAGAGTATAAGGTACAAATGAATCCAAAAAAATATTTCTTTCGGGTTACATCAAGGAAACATCTTGGCTATATCATATCACAGAGGGATAGAAATTGATCCAGCAAAGGTAAAATCCATCCTAGACATGGAACCGCTACAAACATTGAAGCAGATGAGAGGGTTACAAGGAAGATTGCAGTCCATCAAAAGGTTCATAGTGCAACTATTTGACAAAATCCACCCTTTCTCACATCTTCTTCATAAAGTAATAAATTACAAGTGGGATGAGAAATGTGATAAATATTTCCAACATATCAAGGAATATCTATTGACACCTCTAGTGCACATTCCATTGATACTAAACAAACCTTTGATCCTATATATCTCAGCCACATCAACGGCACTAGGGGCTTTTTTGGCACAACATGATGAAAATGGAAAGGAAAGAGCCATCTACTATATTAGCAGGAGCGTGGTGGGATGTGAAATATACTATTCATCCATTGAGAAAGCATTCTTAGCAGTAGTTTTTTCTTTATAAAAGCTCAAACACTACATGTTGTCACATCAAATCAAACTTATTGCAAAGATCGACCCATTGAAATACCTATTATCCAAAGCAACTCTCACTAGGCGAATGGCCAAATGGGTGATGATCGATTGAATTTGACATAGAGTATGTGGAGTGAAAGGAAATTAAAGGACAAGTAATCACATACCAACTAACAGATGCACCTATCTATACAGAGAATCCATTGATATATGAATTCTCTGATGAATCAGTATTCCTTGTCAATGTAGTAGATCAATGGAAAATGTACTTTGATGGATCATGGGTAGGTATTATCTTTATCACCCCTCGAGTTGATTGCATTACAAATTCATATCGTCTATTATTTCCATGTACTAACAACATTGCAAAGTAAAAATCCCTAATCACAGGTCTAAGGATAGCAATTCAATGTCAAATACAAGAGCTCAAAGTCTATGCAAATTCACAGCTGGTTATCAATCAATTCAATGATGACTACTAAACCAAGGATGATAAAATGACTCCTTACTAGAAGATGGTAGAGAGTCTCAAGGATATTTTCATAGATATAACTTTTGAGAAAATTCATCACACAAATAATCGAGCAGTAGATGTTATGGCAACAATTGGATCATTGTTATACATGTCACACAATGTCCTTCAATGTGAATTCTCGGTAGAAAAACTTCTTGTAGCAACTTTCAAAATCTCAAAATCTGAATTCATGTGTCATTTTTGTTCTTGGATCTCCACGGTATCATGACATATTTACCTACCTAAGTAGAGGAAACCTCCCATCCGATATCACATCCAACCTTAAAAAGACCTTTTTTAAAAAGGCATCTCAATTTGTGATCCTAGGTGATACCTTATATTGTCAAAGCATTGAGGGGACATTACTATGATGTCTTAACCAAGAGGAAGCCTTGATCACTTTAATAGAAGTTCATGATCGCATATGTGGTTCCCATTCTAGTGGTATGACTTTAGCTAAGAAATTGTTGAGGATAGGGTACTACTAGCCAACCATGGAAAGAGAAGCCCATCAATATGTGCAGAAGTGTGTCCAGTGTCAACAGCATGGAGATCTTATTCATACTCCATCTTAGGATTTGTAACCAATGGTCACACCTTGGCCTTTCTCATAATGGGGGCTTGAACTCATAGGAAAGATTATTCCAACCTCATCTAATGGCCACAAGTTTATCATAATAGCCACTAAGTACTTTACCAAGTGGGTAGAAGCCATTCCTATGACCTACATAATGGGGGAGAAAATTTCTAAGTTTATCCTAAATTATTTAATCTTTCATTATGGTGTTCTACAAGCCCTTATCTCAGACAACATAACACCCTTCAAGAATCGGGATGTGAAAGAGCTATGCCAAAGATTCAACATCCAACATTGATTCTCTACCCTGTATTACCCCTAGGGAAATAGTCAAGCTAAGACTACAAACAAGACCATTCTAAAAATATTAAAGAAACAATCAATGAAGTTGGTTGTGACTGGCATCTTCAATTAAGTCCCACTCTTTAGGCCTATCAAACTAGTATTCATATTCCTACAGTTGCAACCCTGTTCTACTTGGTCTATGAATCAGAAGCCATCCTACCTATTGAGGTTGTGCTTCCATCACTGCGAGTGCCACTATAGAATCTAATCACTAATGAAGAGTATAGAGTATCTTAGCTAAATGAGCTATAATTCTTGGATGAGCATCATCTTGACACCCTTAATAACTTACAAGTATATCAAAACTGATTGAAATGGAGCTATAACAAGAAGATCAAGTGTCATTCTTTCCAAGTAAGTTTCTTGTCTAAAATCATAATCAAAAGAATCTTCCAAATCAGGATAGTAAAGGAAAATTTGAGCCTAACTAATTGGATTCCTTTGCAATCACAATAAGCTATGGATCAAGAGCATATCAATTGTCAACACCTGAAGGTGAACCCTTGCAGGAACCAACCAACAACTTGCATCTAAAAACATTTGATGCCTAATCTTGAAGGGTGTAAATCTGAAAAATATAAAAAACAAATCAAAAAATGATCAAAATTCCAAAATAAAATGGAAAAAGGATTGAAAAAGTAAAGAAAATCAATCATCCTCTAGTGAAAACCACTTCGGTGACATTTTGGGTAAGTACCTTGGTGAAAACTTGGAAAACAAGCACCTTGTGTAAATAAAGTACCTCCATCTATTCTTTGTCTCTTTATCCTATCATTCCATCCATCACATCAATCTTTTGCATCATTCATTCTATTTATTCCATCACCCATCTACATCCTTAACATAGATTGATATTGTGAAGTATTGTATCCCCTTAGTACTACTTGGCATATTCCAAAGGTTGGCTTTTCCTGCCTATATCGAGGCAGTCTATCATATAAACACTAGGGGTAATTTGTTCTAGATCGGATTGGGTTCTTGAATATCTTAAGGTTATTGGAAATCACAATAAAAATCCCAAAAAAAAACATAAAACATTCATCCAAAAATCCAAAAACATCCAAATTCTTGTACAGCTAAAATCCGAAAACATCCAAATTCTTGTATAGCTAAAATCCAAAAACATTCAAAAATTGTAAATTTGAAATCCCAAAACATCCAAAAAACACATTAAAATCCCTAAAAAGGTAAAACATCAAAAATTCAAAAATAGTACCATGTCAAAATATGAGTCTTTGAGTTTTAACATAGGTGAGGCCATCATTGATGTGCCTTCAAGACACCCTAGGTCATTCCTTTAGGAGTCTGTCATAATAAACTAGAAATCTATTAACTATTCATCTTCATCGTCAATAAGTCGAGTCATTCAAACTTTGTGGTCTTTGCGTGTATAACGTAGGAAAGGCTCATCTTTGATCATCCCTCGAGGGCCCTAGGATAGGTCTTTTAGGTTAGGTTCTTGGTTGAAACTCGGAAAACCCCTAAATATCCAAATATCAAAAAATCCCAAAACATTCAGATAACACAAAACACAAAAGAATTGGAAAACCTTAAATAGCCTCAAATAATTGAAAACCAAAACATCCACATAAACTTTCAAAAAGATCAAAAACAACCTCAAAAATATTTTCAAAATACCAAAAACATTGAAATATTCCAAAAAATCTAAAACCATCCATCCCATTTTTCTTTCACCCGTAATAAATCAATCGTCATCTTCAACCTTTGGTAACACAAATAGAAAGCATGCATCAAAGTCGTAAAGTGAGAACCTAAGTGTCAAAATCTCAAGTCTATATTATAGGTGAATGAGTCATTGGAGTCTGTATCAATGGCCTATCACACACCTAATCCTAAATCAAACCATCTAATAATATGTCCTATGATATATCCTTCTGACAATGGGCATCAACATCAAAAATTGCCTTAGCTATCTTAAACTGGCAAGAGATATAAATAACGTTGATTGATTGTCTTTGATATTTTCCTATGATTTATCTTAATGACCCATTTTGAGGGCCTCTCGATGATGTCTAAATGATTTAGAGAGAAAGGAATGGGGCGACAATCATTAACTTTCGTTTGTTGTGCTTGTGGGTATTCTTGTAAAATAATCTTGGCTCATACTTGCTTAGTTGTGTGTAGGGAGGTTGTTGACTAGTGTGTATGCTTTGGTTCAATATATTCTAAAATACTAAACTACATTCCAATGAGGTTTTCGTATGTTAATATGTGAACAAGAACTATCCTATCTATTTGTAGAGTCAAAGTCTATTACACTAGATACACTACCATCCTGGTTATCAATACCTTGATGCATTGTGTCTATGTGTTATATCAAACAATAAGGAATGACAAAAAATACCAATCCCAAGATATGAGAAAATCATCATGCATCTCTCATCATCATATCTAATAGTCTTGGTGGACCATAGACTTGTTGGAATTTTGGGATCAATCATCAAAATTAATGGTCAAATCATTCATCTCATTCTTCTATCTTCTTTCCATGCTAACCTTTAATCATGACAGTCAACAAAAAAAAAATCATCAGTGCGTCCATCTTGCATCCACAAATCATCAACATGCATATGCATCACATATCATAAGCATACACCACATACATATCATGAACATCTGCATTATCCATACATTCACATACACTATCATCTTATAACTTGCATAAAAAGGTACACAAAAAGAAATTCATCCATATCATCAACATAAGAATCCCATTTACATATCATATCATCCATCCCATAACATATCATAAAAAAATATTGAAAAAATAATATAAAATTGCATCCATCCATATCATTGCATCATAGATCATCATCACATATCACATACACATGAATAAAAATAAGTACCTCCATCACATTGCATCCATACATGATCATAATGCATAAAAATTTCACATCACATCATATCAAATGCATCCATACATTTATAAAGCATAAAATAAAAGGAACACATCACATCATGAATCTATATCATCTCTTATATATATATCAAAAAATGGTGTCTATCATGATACAATATCTAAATCAGTGTATGTATATCATCAAAATGTACAATGTACATGAGGCTATAAAAAATGAGCCTATGAGTGTATGTCTATATCAATAATCAAGCTATAAAAAAATGTGCCTGCGAAGTCAGAGGAGGTCTATCCCTCGCTAGCTATATCCCCATATCCTAGTTGGTTTGGCTACCTAACTGAAGTAGAGGCACTAGGGTGAACTTGCCTAGAATATTGCTCAAAATCAGGCTACTTGTGATAGGGAGGGATGTCTCTATAGTACAAGTTCCACCAATATGCTACCTCCTCCCTCATTGTACCATACAGTTGCATAGACATAATCTTATCAACTAACCCCTAATCCTGCTAGGACTGTTGTTGGGACATAGCCTCTAGTTGTTGTCGCTGACTGAGCTAACTGGACATCTAATGTCTACCTTAGTTGTCTCTCATGATCTCTTTGTTGTCGAGCCTAGTACCTCTCAACTATGAGCTTCAATACCTCATGTCGATCCTAATCTCGCTCAGCTACAACCACTAATAATTGGTGTTGTAACTATTGAATTTGTGCATCATAGATATTTGGCCCCAACGGTGGCTTTTGTGGTGGTTGTTGCTATATGGGTGGTTGTTTTGGTGGTTGTTGATGCAATGGTGGTGGAGGTGCACCTAGAACCTTTCCATCCTTCTATTGGCCATCCTGGCCATTCTCTCCTCCAACCCATCCTTTTCCCTACCCATCCTATCATTGGCCTTGACCTCTACCTTCTCCCCTCCCTCTTGGCCTCCCTCGTGGACGTATACCTACTAGATCTATTAGTCTAAGAGGGGGTACAAACCATGCATCATATGTTGGCATCATCTGTGCATTTTTCTACCCTTGATCACAAGCCCATGGCCTTGCAACCAAACTTTTGAAGCCCTCGCAAACCTCATGGGCTAGGATCATGTGTCCCCATGTCACCTCTCATGTCGATCTAGAAAAAATGGTCGTATAGACATCATCAAGTTTGTCTTTCCTCTCACCAAACTGTTTGGCGACTCTATCAGGTAGGTACCTCTCAATCATGGTATGCTCACACCCCTACATGTGTCAGGTCTATCAAGAAAAGAATAACTATTGTACATCTAAATACTATCATCTCATCAATTACTCTCCTCCAATACAAGATATCGACTTGTCTTGTGTGTTGAAGAGTGATGGCACTTTTGTACCTCCAATTGATTAGATCATCTAGCTCCACATCTTCCATATGGACAATTGGTCAGAGCACATCAATTTTCTCCCATGCCCATATGTGTAGAAGAGTGACCACTATACCAATAGCTCTACCATCATAGTACATGAGGTCATGCATATCATGGTAAAGGGAGGCCAATATCACTAGCCCCCATACATATTGAGTCCTCCAGAAAAGAATCCTATGCCATGCCAATCCCCATCCTAGACTGAATTCCTTGCTCTGTCAATCTAGGAAAACCAAACCTAAAATCACTACAATAATGATCAATCTAAAGGTCAATGAGCGACCTCTGGACATCTCTAGGTCAATTTGTGAGTTGGCCAAGACAACAGTCTCCTTGTTAAGAACATTGTGACAAGTGTCATATACTGCATCAATTTTGTAAATAACCTGCTCTCCATGTATGGTAAATTTCATAATCTTTCATACATCCTCTGTCAATGTTGCCTCATCGATGGGTAAGTGGAATGATGAGGTATCGCTATGCCATTGCTCGCATAATGTTGTCATCATCGCCAAATGGGTCTACACGATGGGCATATATGCAACATACCACAATCCAATCTCCCCAAGTGCTCCTGTTGAAGCTCAAATAAATCATCAAGTTTGGATAAAATGGAGGGTTGGTGCTCGCGAGACATCAAAGGTTAGATAACATCCTACACCCACGAAGTGCACAATGTCAAATTCAATAAAATTGGGTAAATTTTGGAGTTTTTATCCCCAAATGACAAAAGTGTCGCTATAGTCTAAATTCTAAACAACGATGCTATATACCTTAAAATTCTAAATCATGACTAGCATCGCTCATCACACCTGCATCACCATTTACAATCTGAAAACCCTAAATCTAAATTGAAAATTGGGTAGGTGCATCACTATTCACACCTACACTGTGATTTGAAATCTAGAATCCCAAATTTCAAATCGCAAAGTGTGTCGCTAAAAATTAAAATAACATCAGTGATGATAGAGATCCTAATAATTTTTTGAGAATCTCTGGTGTGTCTTTCCTTGCCATAGTTTTGTTATTCTATGCTTGGGAGTACGCCTTAGGTTTTTTAGGTTTATTAACCCTCTCTTCAAAAAATTTATTGGCATGAATGTTGAATGTTATAATCCTTCATTAACCTATATACCTGATTACTGATCACTTAAGTTGTGTCTTGATCCATTAAAATTGTTGTCCACACCAACCCCTTGGGTTAGCTCTGTAGTTGCCATCTGCAAAATAATCATTTTAATATTTCCATGGTCAAGCCAAAAAAATTTGTGTTTAAATAATTAAGTCTTAAGTCTTTACTTCTCAAGGATCAAGTCTCATAGACCTAGTTGTGGCCCCATTTTAAGAAATAACAAATTTTGCATGTGCAGAAATGAAAGTTTATGATGATCATTTGATCGCTAAGAAAGGATCTCGATTGTTCCTCACGTGCTTGTTCCATTCTATTGCTCAATATTTTATTCACACGGGCTAGCAGGATCAATCCACATGTCTTGTGGACCTAATGCCTTTATTGAATACTATAGGTAGTATAGACTGAAATCAACGGTGGTCGATAGATCATGTGGCGACATCTCGATCATTCCCTACACACCTATTCCATGTTTATTCTTCATTAAAATAATCTCACGGGTTGGCAGGTGGTCGTTGTGTGTCAATTCCAATGGTGAGCCTAGTATTAGCAGGCAGAGCTAAAGAAGAAAATCGACAATCCATAGCGGGTGACGTGGTCAACCTTGATTGCTCCCCACTATCTCGTGTGGGTCCCTCTTTTACTAACAAGTTCTTAATAGGGAAGCAAATGATTGCCACGTGGATTAACCTAGAGGATGTGGAAGCATTAAAGAAAAGGGTGAATATTAATCAAATATTTTTACACGGGACTTAAAAATAAAGGATGTGCTACTAATGAAGGTATGGAGCGTGTGTTTTAAAATATCTTAATCTGAACCATTGATATTTTAAGAGGATTAAGGCCACAGGAAATTGGTTATGACTAATATGTGAGTAAGTAGAAGCCATCAGATTTAATCTCAATCCTTCCCTATCTCCCTACTAATGAAATATGCACATGGTTTAAGAACCATGGGGGGGAGGGGAAGATGACATGTGGATTTTGGCTGCAACAAAAAAGGATTAGTGGGGTATGTGACACATTAGCAGGTGGTTCCATGTGGCCTATTGGAATTTAAATAATATTGTGGCTACGTACAGTCAGGTTTTTCAAATCGAGATGATTAAATATCAATTGTTCATTAGCTAATCTATCCATGTGATCAATGGCTAGCATTCAAAACAAAATTGGAGGGCAAGTGATTTGTTCTAGTTCACATGAGTGAGCCTTAATAATGGAAAGGGCATCGAGCTTCCAAGGCAAAATATTGCATAGCTATTAAAACCTGTCTTAAAAGCACAATTGAGCATTGTGAGGGACATTCTACGCACTTGGAGAGGTTGTGCTACATTTTTTAGGATTCTCAGATGTCGAGGCTAGGTTTATCAACTTGCGAAAGAACCATTTAGTAAATTATTGTTTCCTCATTGGAATTATTGATAATTTTGTTTTCCCAAGCCTTTGAGTCAATTAGGGTTTCTCTTGGTTCTACATTTTAAGGATTGACATTCATTAAGAAGAATTGGTTAGTCTTGCATTATCATAATTAGTGTTGAACCCTTATATAAGCTATAATTTTTTGTTCCAAGAAGCCATATGCCTTGTTTTGTATTATCTTTTGTGTCATAGCTCCCAAAGCATAGTCGAAAGCATCCTTGTCTAAAGGAGAAAATTATGTGCCCAAAATTCCTTTGCATAAAGACCTAACAAACCATTTTCCACCCTCAAATAGTGAAATACTAAGGGTCACCTACTTCTTTGAGGTCCCCAAGTAGTTGAGGGTTTTATTGATAGGAATAATTCTATAAAGGATGCCAAATTACCTTATACTAGATGGGAATTGTTCTTTGGATGGTTTAGAAATAGAAACATGGGTATCTTAGTTGGTAACCCATGGAATTGTGACCTGGGAAAGTTGATTGTACCAAATGTCTACATGGATTTTGACTTGATCAAAGTAGTAGCCAACAATTATGACCCAGTCACAAGGACAATAAGTACATATGTGCGAAGGAAATGGTTAAAATTACCAATGAGGAATTTTCTCTTGTGTTCAGAATCACTGAGTGGAATGATGAAATTCCTAAGATTAATGAAAGCCTCCTCAAGTAGGAATATAATAAGAATAAGATTGCATCTAGAGTTCATGTCCTGCCAAGGTATCTAGTAGAGATTGGGGGCCGAAGGATTATGATAGGGAAATTTGATAAGGAGCCTTTCCCTTTCAATTATTTTATTTCCTACTTCCAAAAAACCTTCTACTCTATTTGCCAAATAATTGGTTATGATCTTGTCCCAGTAATTCCTATGGCATGGATGTATATGTTAGGTCATATTCAACACCCCCAATATTGTATTGTATATGACTATGTGGGGTTTCTTACAGAAAATATTCATGAGGGTTTGATCAGGTTAAAGAAAGGAGTTGATGGAGTAAGGTTTAGCTAGTATTCATTATTGATGCATATGGTTTTGTTCAAAGGTGCACCTTACTTTGGGAAGAATATGGTTTTAGATAGTAAGGAGGGTAATTTGGAATTTCTTGTGCAATTTTGGACTACTATCTTAGACAAGGATGATAAGACATGATTTTGTGACATTTCAAAATTTGTTTGTTGTAGAATTGAAGAGAGCCTTGGTTGTGAATATACCTAGGATTCCCAAGGCCCTCCATGATTTTTTGAGACCCAAAGAAAGAAGGCCTAAGTTGGGGGTTGATCACAATTGGGGAGATGTTATCCCATACCCTGATTATACTATTTTAAGAGTATATAGTTCCATTGTTTCACCCCACTTGCTACCAAGATATGTACCAGAGATAATTGGTTTCCTAGAGGTAATATGGCAGGTTGGAAGTGTGGAAAATAGACATTTGTTAGATCAAGAAAAATGAAAATTATTTCCTTTCTATACATTCTTTTCTAATTTTGTGATGACAAAAGGGGGCTGGAATAAGATAATTGATATACTTAAGGCATGTTGCATGCAAAGAGCAGTAGAGAGGATCATATATGACCCCGAAGGCTTCATGGCCTAGTTGAAAGAAAGAAATAAGAGTTACAAATTTGTGCACATCTTCCAATTCTTGGAAGATAAGATAAGAAATGTGCTTGATCCTCTAGAACAAGAATGAAGAAATAAAAAATGGATTGCTTTCAACAAGATTCAAAGGAGGATAAAAAGGAAAAACCTGATTTTAATATTCTTTCAGAGGTTGATGATGTTATACAAAAGGTGGAGCATGTGTCCCAAAATTTTGAGAAAATAGTAGGCCATCTTGAAGGTGAGGGAATAATTAAGGATAAGGGGAAAGCCCCTATTGATGATGAATAGGGTGAGGGAGAGGTCCTTGCTATAAAAGAGAAAATTGCACCTCAAGCCCCTGATGAACAAAAAATAAAGTTATTTGTGAGGAAAGTGAATAAGGAAAAGAAAGATGATATTATTCTTGCTTTCTCTCAACAAGAGGAGAAAAGACCTCCTTCTCCTGTGTTGCAAGTACCACCACCATCTCATCCAAGGCCAACAGGGCTTGAAATTATGGATATTGATGCTTCATCAACAAGTGCATCACCACCAAAGGAGTCCTCATTGAAGAAGCAGAAGGTTGAAGGAACAGGTTTGGTGGATAATGTTGATGAAGATTTTGATGATGATATTAGGTATCAGAACAAGAAATACAAAAAGGAATGCCCATTGTAACAACAATGGGGGCAACACAGCAAAAAGGTATGAGGATAAGTAAAGTTGACCTCAATGGTAAAGATGATATGTGGGTAGAGGCATGCTCAAATTTTTTGGATGATGATTCATTTTTAAAGACTCAAGATTTTATGGAGTTTGCAAATAGGGCTAGAAGAGATGAATATGTGAATAACTTGGCCATAGAAATTATTCTCCATACACAATTGCATGAGGCTACCATTCAAGGAAAGGTTTTGAATGAAATGAAGGATAAGTTCCAAAAGATGATTGTAAAGGAAGGTAGAGAATTGGTCAGAAATAGTGGTATTTTGTTACTTCCAGAGTGGGATTTGGCTTCTACTATAGCCTTAGATACTATAAAGAGGTTGTTGGATGTTGTGGTTGTCATTGATGTCAACACTATTAGCATTGATTATTTTGAAGGTTGTATATGTCGAGGAGATTGAGAAAATTGTATAAAAATATATTACAGGCAACTAGTGAAGCTGAGAAGGTCAGAGTGGTGGAAATTGTTATAAGTTGATAATCAACTACTATGTATTAAAGGGTTTTTTTTAAGCCTATCTAGTATGTTTTCTGAAATTTTCAAAGGTTCGCATCAAGATTTGTGGAAGTTATGAAGTTTTGTGTGTCTATAGTTATTCAGTCTCTGTAGCAGGCGTTATTGGAAGAAGAGGATGAAATTCTAGAAATTTCAATAGTTGTGCATGCTCTTGTGATGTTCATGAATAATTATAGATAATTTTGTATCCTTTTTCTACATTTGCATTGATCAGAGTGATCGTGATTGAAGATTTTTTTGAGTGTGTTCAAGCTTTTCATGTTCTTGGCCGCCATGATGGTGATAGCGTGTTGTAGATCTTTATGGTTTAATGATTTATTGATTGGCATACACAAAGGTGTTTATTTGGGTCCTCGCTATGTTGTGACCAACTTATGTTGGTGCACATTAAAATTTATTCATGTATTAAGGCCGACAATTGTAATTTACTCTTTATTTCTGGCCGACAGAATAGTTGATGTAAATCTGTGTAGCGGATATATAAGAGTGGTTTTTTTCCTTATTTTGGAGTATTCTCAAGGTTGTATGTGTGGTGTACATGTGCAAATAAATATCAAATCATTCAAGAGCAGAGTAGAGTGTGGAAGAGATTGAGGAAAGTGTGGAAGAGTTTTTTTGTGCCTAATCAGAACTGTCATCAAGCTTTCGGAGAAGCTAATTCCTTAGTTCAAATCTTATCAGATGGATTTAATCTTACAATTTTATGTAAGGTAGTGAGCCTTTCTCAGAGTAGTGAGCTCTAGGCAGTGTTCCTGAATGCATGTACATTCCATTTTTACTTCTCATTATACTTTTAACAGGGTATAATCTTGTGGACTAACATCCACCATGGTTTTTCCCTAACAAGGTTTCCATGTATAAAATCTTGGTGTTCATATGTCTATAATTTTTTGTTGATTTATGTTCTCAATGTTAATTATTAGATGTGAGATTAAAGTTTGATTAATGTTGGATAAGTTTGATTTTGATAATAATTGATTCACCCCCCCTCTCAGTTGTGTATTCCTATTTTGCCAACAATTGGTATCAGAGCAGGTTCCTCTGAAGAATCCTAACAACTTGAGGAGATCCGAGATGGCATCATACAAGAAGGATAGACCTAGATTCAATGGTACAAACTACTCTTTATGGAAATTCGAAATGGAATTTCATCTGAAGTGTATTGGTGAGCCCTTCTAGAATATTACAAAGAATTCATATAGTATTCCTTAGAATAGTCCCTCCTCTGAAGATGAGATCAAGGAAGAAAAAGTTATTACCAGGGCTATAGAAGCATTGTTGAGTGCTTTGACAAATTCAAAGATGAAAAATGTGTTAGGATTGAAGACTACACATGAGATCTGGAAAATTTTGGAAACACTGTATGAAATAGATGCACTAGTGAAAAGTGCTAAGCTACAAAGTCTAAAAGGTAAATGGGAGAGCATGAAGATGAGTGAAGATAAAAACATCTTTTCCTTCTCACAAAAGGTGAATGAATTAGTGATGGACATTAGATGTTTTGGTGGAACTTTGGATGAAGAATAAATTGTGGCTAAGATACTTAGATCTATGCCCCCTTCCTACAAAACAAAAGCTCATGTTATTGATGAACTTGGGACAGTAACAAATATAACAAGAGACATGGTGATTGGAAAACTTGTTGCCTTTGAGTTAAGTGAATTTGGTGAATCTACTCATAAGACTAAATATGCATTCAAGGCTACTGTATCCAAAAGAAGCAAGTAGAGATATGATATGGGAGAAAGTTCCAAAAGAACATTCAAGTATGAAGATGAGATGAAACAAATTGAAGATGAAGAAAAAGAGCTAGAAGAACTTGAAGCATTGATTGTGAAAAGAGAAGCCAAAGGTCATGATAAGTACAAAGGAAAGTTACCTATTAAGTTTTTTTCTTTCAGTAAGATAAGTCATTTTGCATCAAGATGTCCTGAAAGAGTCTCCAAGTATAAACCTGAGAAGACTATATTTCAAAGGAAAATTTATTATGCTGAAGAAGGTGTTATCGATGATGAATCTGATAAAGAAATTGGAAATGAAGATGAATGAGTATTCATTGCTATCAAAGAAAATGGTTAGGTGTCCATTGAATCTAATAGTAATGTGAATGTTGAGAAAGCTCTTGTAGCAAATATTGAAGAGAAAGATGAGTGGGTAATTGACAGTGTATGTTCACATCATATGACTAGTGATAAAAGCAAGTTTTTAAGCTTGGAAGACTATGATGGTGGAATTGTAAGATTTTGAGACAAGCAGAGGCACTATTTATTTTGATGGTAAGTACAATATTGATGGTGTTCTTTATGTAGAAGGTTTAAAGCACAACTTGTTCAATGTTGGACAGATGGTAGACAAAGGTTACAATATTTAGTTCAAGGATGGCAAGTGCAAAATAAGGGGAAGTTCTGGAAATATGAATTCTCCAAGTACAAAGACGAGGTAATATTTTTCACTTGAGTACTGCTAATGGAAGTTGTTTAATTGCTCGATTTGATGAAATTTGGTTATGACATAGGAGGTTGTATCATGTGAAATTTGATAACATTGTCAAAATAAGCTCTACTCAAGCGGTCAGAGATCTTCCTAAGTTAGTAAAGCGTACTAACTCTATGTGCAAGGAATATTAGATGGGAAATCAGACTCGAAATTCTTTCTAGAGCAAACAATATAATTCTAATGGATTATTGGACTTGATACATACTGATTTATGTGGTCCATCTAGAATTAGAAGTATTCAAGGTGAAAGGTACTTTATATTGCTTATTGATGATTACTCTAGAATGATATGGGTTGCCTTCTTAAGAGAAAACATGAAGCACTAGAAATTTTCAAAAGCTTCAAAGATATGGAAGAAAATGAGACAAGTTAGAAGATCAAATGCCTAAGGTCAGATAGAGGTGGTGAATTCACTTCTTGGGAATTCAATTCTTTTTGTGAAGAGCATGGAATCCAAAGACAACTATCTGCCCCCCGAACCCCTCAATAGAATGGAGTTGTTGAAAGAAAGAACAAAACCATTATAGACACTACTAGAACCATGATGTTGGAAAAAAATGTTCCTCATTTCTACTGGAGAGAAGCTATAAGTATAGTTGTGTATAACATTAATCGGGTGAGTATCAACTGTAATTCAGGTAAGACTCCTTTTGAGCTATGGTTTGGTTATAACCCTACTGTCAAATATTTCAAAAAATCTGGAAGCAAATGCGACATCAAGAGAGATGATGATATAGGAAAGTTTGATGCTAGAAGTGATGAAGGAATATTTTTAGGTTACTCTACCAAGAGAAAATCCTACAAGTGCTTTAATAAAAGGTTGAAGAAAATGGTTGAAAGTGCAAATGTCAAAGTTGATGAAATTATTGATAGACCATCCAGATGTATTGGGTATGATTCAGATGATCAAAATGATAGTACTAACAATGGAAATAAAGTTCAGACATAGAATCAACTTCAATTTGTTTCGGTGAACCAAAAGAATCAAGAAGCAAAAACTAACAAAAGTGTAGAAGAAAGAACACATGAACAAGAAGTCAGAGAAAATCCCAAAGCTCCCAGGTATGTAAGGAGAAATCATTCTGATAGTTAGATAATAGGAGATAGAGAAAAGGTGTGCAAACTAGAAGGATAATTTTAGAAGATTATTGTCTAATTTCTAAAACTGAACCTAGCAATATCAATGAAGCATGCAAAGATGAATATTGGATGGAAGCCATGAAAGAAGAATTGATGCAGATAGAGAAAAATGATACATGGGATCTTGTTCCCAGACAGAACAAAAATGTAATTGGAACCAAATGGGTGTTCCAGAATAAGCTGAATGAACAAGGTGAAGTGGTTAGAAATAAAGCAAAAGTTGTTTTCAAAGGGTACTCACATATGGAAGGTATTGATTTTGAAGAAAATTTTGCTCCTATTGCTAGAATTGAAGATGTAAGATTATTTCTTGATTATTTTGCTTTCAATTATTATAAATTCTATCAGATGGATGTAAAGTCAGCATTTCTAAATGGTGAGCTAGAAGGAAGTCTATGTTGAGCAACCAGATGGATTTCAACTGACTGACAAAGAAAATATGGTATGTTGACTGAATAAAGCCCTATATGGACTTAAGAAATCTCCTAGATCTTGGTATGCTAGACTGGATAAATGCTTGTTGAAGTTGGATTCAATAAAGGTACTACTGACAACAATCTATATTTCAAGTTGGATCAAAACAAAGAACTGATCATTGAAGTCTTTATTGATGACATTATCTTTGAAGGTGATGATGATTTTTGTTTGAAGTTTTTTGATGAAATGAAGAATGAGTTTGAAATTTCAATGATAGGAGAACTGAAATTATTTTTAGGATTGCAAACTACTCAGTTGGATGATGGAATCTTCATATCTCATTCTAATTATGTGAAAGAGTTACTGAAAATTTTTGGTATGGAATAATCAAAGCTAGTTAGTACACCTATGGTAATCGGATGCAAACTTACACAAAATGATGATTCTCCTAAAGAAAATCAAACAAGATATAGGTCAATGATTGGTGGATTACTCTACTTGACTAAGACTAGGCTAGATATAATGAATTTTTTATGCATGGTTGCTAGATAGCAAGTTGTTCCTAAAGAAACTCATGTGAATGTTGTGAAAATAATCTTTAGATACCCAAAAGGGACAATTGATCTTGGTCTTTGGTATCGTAAGGATGATGATCTTAGCATGAGCGCTTTCACTAATGCAGATTGGACAGAGATGTGAATGACATGAAAAGTACTGGTGGTGGTGCATTCTTCTTAGGGAAGAAGTTGGTATCTTGGTTAAGCAAAAAGTAGAACTCAGTGTCATTATCTACTGCTAAGGAAGAATATATTGCTACTGCAAATAGTTGCACTCAAGTACTATGGATGACGAAAATTTTGAGAGATGTCAGAATTGATTATGATGAACCCATTGCCATATTTTGTGATAACTCAAGTAGCATCAACATTTCTAGGAATCCAATATTACATTCAAAGACAAAGCACATATCCATCAAATATCACTTCTTGAGAGATAAAGTAGGTGACAAAGAAGTCAAACTGGAGTATATACCTACTAAGGAGAAAATTGTAGACATCTTTACTAAGCCATTGCCTAAGGATAATTTTGAGTACCCTAGAGGAAAGTTAGGGGTGATTTCCCCTCCTGATTAGAACTAAGTGATGCAGGTCTTTGCATCAGTCCATGAATTCATAGCCATATCATATTCTGGATTGATGTTGTGGTGGCTGTTACTTAGGGGGAGTAGTCAAATGTGCTAAATATGTGGTTAAGATCTTATGTACCTTTTCCATTGATGTCAAAGGGGGAGAGAATAAATGTGAAAAATGTGGGAGAGAATCAATGTGAAAAATGTGGGAGAGAATCAATGTGAAAAATAGTGCACAATCTAAGGGGGAGATTGTTGGAGAAGAGCAAGTTGGGCTGATGGTATTTTTCACATCATGTGTTGCCATTAATGCCAAAGGGGGATATTTTTGGATGTTGTGGTTGTATTTCTGATATGTGGTTGTCACTGATGTCAACACTATAAGCATTGATGATTTTGAAGGTTGTATATGTCGAGGAGATTGAGAAAATTGTAAAAAAAATATATTACAGGCAGCCAGTGAAGCTGAGAAGGTCATAGTGGTGGAAATTTTTATAAGTTGATAATCAGCTAGTGCACATTAAAGGGTTTGTTTCTAATCCTATCTAGTATGTTTTCTGAAAGTTTTAGAGGTTCACATCAATATTTATGGAAGTTATGAAGTTATGTGTGTCTATAGTTATTCAGTCTTTGTAGCAGGTGTTCTTGGAAGAAGATGATGAAATTCTGGAAATTTCAATAGTTGCGCATGTTCCTATGATGTTCATGGATGAGACTAAATTATTCTCTATCCTTTTTGTATGTCTGCATTGATCAGAGTGATCGTGATTGAATATTTTTCTAAGTGTGTTCAAGCTTTTCTTGTTCTTGGCTGACATGATGGTGATAGCATGTTGCAGATCTTTATGGTTTAATGATTTATTTATTGGTGTAATCAAGGTGTTTATTTGGGTCCTCACTATGTTTTGACTAAATTATGTTGGTGCACATTAATATTTATTCATGTATTAAGGCCAACAATTGTAATTTACTCTTTATCTATGGTCGATAGAATAGTTGATGTAAATCCATGTAGTAGATATATAAGAGTGGTTTTTTTCATTATTTTGGAGTATGCTCGAGGTTGTATGTGCGGTTTACATGTGTGAATAAATATCAAATCATTCAGGAGCATAGTAGAGTGTGGAAGATATTGAGGAGAGTGTGAAAGAGTTTTTATGTGCCTAATCGGAACTGTCATCAGGATTTTGGAGAAGCTAATTCCTCAGTTCAAATCTTATCAGATGGATTTAATCTGAAAATTATATGTAAGGTATTGAACCTTCCTCAGAGAAGTGAGCTCTAGGCATTATTCTTGAATTAATGTGCATTCCCTTTTTACTTCTCGTTATACTTTTAACAGGGTATAATCTTGTGGACTAACATCCACTTTGGTTTTTCCCCTAACAGTGTTTCCATGTATAAAATCTTCATGTTCATGTGTCTTTGATGTGTTGTTGATTTATGTTTGCAATTTTAATTATCATATGTGAGATTAAAGGTTGATTAATGTTGGATAAGTTTGATTTTGATAACAGCTGATTCACCCCCCACCCCACCCCCCTCTCAGTTGTGTATTCTTGTTTTTCCAACAAAGGTGTGATAGGCCTCTTTAGAATTCAAAAGAAGTTGTGATTGCATTGTAAGGGTCTAGTTTTAGAGAACAATGAGATGTTGGCTATTTGGTCTCTAGCCCCAAGTACAAGAAAACCCAATATCACTAAGCTTGTACCTAACTACTAAGGAGGCCTCATAATAAAAAGAGTATCAGATACATCAACCCTAGAGGCAATGAATATGTCAATACATGTTACAGAATTCACAAGGGCCATAGTAGAATAAATATAGAGAAGGAGAAGCTCAAGATAGAAAAAATAAATTTTCAATTCAACATGGAAAGGTTGGACAACACAATAAGCAATTGCAAACAAAGATTGCATTATTAAAGGAGAAAATACAAAAATTTCAACCACAAAAGCAAGAACAGACTAGTGTTGATTCTCCTACCACTTCTCAAGATGCTAGACCCCCTAAATTTACCACTAAAATAAGTTCCTCATGGGCTATTGTGCCATATAACATGGGAAGTGCACCCATTTCAATAATATAATCTAGTACATCATAAATGCCACAGGTTGAAGGAGACATTAGCAGAGAGGAACTACTCAGGTAGTTGATATAAAGGAAAATGTGATGATCATGATAAGGAGATTTTTAATAGAAATATGAAGATTGTCACTATAGTATTGGAGCACCTAAACAGAGGGGTAAACAAAATATTGAATAGTAATCATCATAAATATTCATCCATGGTGGTTGCTGAACCACCAAAAAGATGATATATGCTAAAAGGGAAAGAGGATTCCCTAATGAGCTTCAAGGGGTTTTCACCTAGGAGCTTGGATGGAAGAATGGAATCTCTTTCCACTTAATGATATACTTTTTTTGGTGAGTTCATTCAAAAGGGTTGGGGGGGTGTGAATAGGATGTGAATAAAATGTGGCTAAGTGAAATAATCTAAGTGCAGTAAACTAAAAATAGAAATGATTTATTATTGCTAAACTAAAGAATATGAAATGGTGGAAAACACATTGTGATGTAAAAATGACCTAAGAAACATAAACAAATAGCTAAATAAATGAAGAGAAGTGAAGGGGTGTGCACTTGGAAAGTTGTAAAAGCTGGAAATGTTGTTGATGCTAAAATTTAAGCCTATTGGGACATTTAAGCCATTTTGGGAGACCTAGTCCTTTTTCTAGAAAATTGCACCGAAGTTTGTTTCGGACAAAAGGGTATCCAGATCTACCAAAATCTCTAAAAAAAAAATCAAAGGGACTAGGTCACCATTATTGGTGACTCAGTCCTCTTCTAAATTTTTGAAGATCAGGAAGTGGGATCTGAAGCTCTCAGTATGTGCTTTCTGCTCCTCCAAGTGTCCAGTCCCAAAAGAAAAGATTTTGATCTGCAAATGTCTTCCAAGCTCCAACTATGGTTTCTTCAACCTTGAAGAGCTTGGAAAAATTGTTGAATGTTCACCCACATTGGTTCTTTGCCAAATCTTCCTACAAGATCTTTAAATCACACAAAGAGAAAACTTGTTGATTGTTAGGGGGTGGGGGTTTGCCTTGGTCAAACCCCTTTTGAGTAATCAAACCAAAATGATGAAATAAAGTAAAGAAGCATGAAACAAAGGAGTGATGGAGTTTACCTTGTCTTGATGACTGATCTTGAGTTGTAGCAATGGAGGATTCAACCCTTTGGATGCTTCTTCAGAGAGATTTCTTGGTGACTTAGAATACTCAAACCCTAGCTTTCTTGAGAAGAATTAGATAGGAGAAAAAAAAGAGATAGAAGAAGTGCAAAATGAGGGGTAAAACCCTTATTTATAGAATTTGTGCCCTAATCTCCCAAAAATAACACCACACAGGCCGACCTTAGGGCTTTAGAGACAAAATCTCGAAAGAAAATTAAGTTAAATTTAAAATTTTATGCCACATGGGACTAGGTCACCCAAAGTGGCGACCTAGTCCACCTGGGCATTTTTCATTGGTTTTCAGGGATTGAAGTGTGACTATTGTTACTTGTCGGGATTATCTCATTAAACACACTAAATAAGGCATATCTATGTATTAAGGAGTCATTATAGCATAAGAAAAGGTCGATTTAGTGATGACAAGCCTAGGAAAGTGTGAAAATGTCTTACAACGCCTTGGCACTAGGCTTGGAAAGGGGTAAAAGGATGTTGAAAAAGGTCCAAAATCTATAGGAAAGGGTCCAAATGAGTGAAAAGTGTCAAAGGATACACTTTTTGGTGACACATTTAGCCCCCACTTTAGTGAGAGGATGAGATTGCTTCAAACTCACAGTAAAGTAGCCTAATGGAGATGGTGAAGAATGAAAAAGACGAAGAAGGTGGTCAAGCCCCCAGGATTCAAGATTCTAAGTTAAAGAGACATCAATGCAAAAGAACACATTCAAGGGTGAATGAATTGCAGCAAAATGAGATACATGATCATGCAATGACAAGTACTATAAGAAAAGGAAGAATGAGGTGGAAAATATGCACTCACTCTAGGGCCACAGATCATCAGGTCATCTGCGGGGTAAGTTGTCCCAAAAGGTGAGAAACATACACATGGCTGGTATGTACTCACACACAAAGGTGGCTATGAGGAAATTTGTGCCACTTTTTGGGCTTTCTGCTTAACTATACCAAAGTTATATCTCTTGATAACTTTCATAAGGTGCCACAAAAGAAAGCGATATTGATGGATTGTTCAAAGGGATTTTTCTTTTGTTCATGTGATGTATCATCTTAAGGAACATCATACGTAATGTGTCCAAGAGAGGAAAAGTGAAAATTGACTCATCTTGTATCCAAGAGAGGAAGGACTCATCTTGTATGCAAAAGAGGCAAAATGAAAATGTCTCATCGTGGGCAACATTGTACCTAATGTTTCCAAGAAAGGGGATCACAAGAAAAATAAAATCGCACAATGAAATGTGAGTGGTGATGTATGCCCCCACTTTAAAGGAATTTCTACACACCATTCTATGATTAATTGCTTTAAAGTAGAAGAGGAGGACATGAGATCTTTGTTCAGAAAGCCCTATGTCGAGTCATATGTTTTTGATAAGTTGCATCATGGACAGGAGAGTATGTCACATGCGAGTCAACTTAAGACATGTCGTCCACATGATCCCAATATTTCTCTTATATGTTCATGAAAGGTTAATGAGTAATTGAAAGAGACAATGAAAAGTGACATACGAGGGAAAAGGCTAACTAACCTCTTGACCCCACTTAGTGCAGGACAAGAGTGAACCGAAAGGATTGGTGAAATGCAAGGTTGAGTGAAAATTGGTATCGATTAAAGGAATTAGGTGCCCCTACATAAGGAAGGACACCAAAATCCTTAAGATGTTGAATTTTTCTACTCAAGGCCTTACACTCATTTGTGTGATGACCATGAACTCGGTGGTAGGCACAAAAGGAATTTTTGTGAGAAAATTTCTTTTGAGTTATGGGAGGAACAAAGATCAAGTGATATTGGAGGAGTCTCAATACCTTCTAGATCAGGGGTATAAGGTGTTCCTTTGTTTTGCAACAAGGAAGGTTCTTGCTTAGTAGAGGATGTCATACCTACAAAAGGTGCTATAGATTGTGATATTTTGTATACTCCTTTGGAGGAGTGTGTAAAATCCAAACCAGTAGTGTTTTGCAAGATGACATTGGCGTTAAACAAAGATTCCTTTATTGGTTTCAAAGGATTGCTTTCAAAGGTAGGGTTAGAAGGGTGATAGGTAATGGCGTTGGTGGGAGAGGAAGGTTTGATGGTTTTGATGAAGGTACAAAACCCAATACCATGATTGGATGTTTGTGTGTTAGGCTCGATAGGGGTGCGGATAGCTTGTTCATGAGTACAAAAACCTTTTCCACTATAAACAAGTTATTTCATGAGATCATAACCTTTTCCATAGAGCTTTCATATCTTTTTTGGATCGGGTGAGGGTTCATGGTGGGAATCTTTGTCTAAATTGGTTGAGGTGGATACTTGCAAAGGATCGATCGATTCTTGTGTTGAAAAGATGGTGTTTCCCCTTGTACAGTCTTTTTTTGTGATCTTGGGTTCTCCCATTAAGGGAGGTTTGAAGTCTAAGGAACCCCAATCATCATCTAAGGATGTTGGTTGTATGAGCTCCACATATTTGGTGTGTGTTGAAGTGATGAAGGGTTTGGATTTTTTTTGCTCGATTTGTAAGACACTATAAGGCTCGAGATCAACGTTGAGTGTGTACACTTTGTTGTTGTAGATATTCTAGACGTGGAAAATGTACAAGTTCATTTCGGCACACTTGATCCCGATTTACTGACAACATTTCCTCTTAAATCATTTTCTCAGCATTTCATCAACATTTTATCTCTTAATTTAATAAATCATTATTTATTAATTTAAGTCTTTCTCCTCTACTGATTAAATTAATCAATTTAATTTAATTAATCTTTACATCCCTATTTAATTAAATAAATTATTTTATTTGATTAAAATCTCTAAAGTCCTCTTATTAAATTAAATAAATTAAACCTTATTTGATTTAATCTAACATGTTCCTTCTTGATTAAATAAATCAAATCATTTATTTGATAAATCATTTCCTCTCAATTCTTGACTTAAATCAATTCATAAATCTAAGTCTAAATTGTCACATCATCTAATTCTTTATTAAATTAATCAAAACCTTGATTAAGCTAATCTCTCTCACTAAAATCCTCTAGAGAATGCAACTTGCACAATAAATCAATTACTTTGATTTATTTAATTCTCTATTTTCCCCCACAAAGCATCAAAAGGGAATATTCCCTCATTTGAATTCAAAAAGGCCAAATGGACTTGGTCCTTCCAACAAGGCATTTAAGACCTCTTACATGTCCTTGACCTTGATCCAAGTGACATTAACTCCATTTCTCTTCCCTCTTCAACAAGTCAACTCACAATTTCAAATTCAAATCTATGCATTTATCATGCACATTGGCCAAAATGTGCTCATTCCTCCTCCAACCACATGTGGACAAGTGGCACAATGCTATTCGATCATCCTTTGTCCCACATTGCTCAATCTTGCTCACTTCTTCCAAATTGAAGTCTATAAATTGGAGAATCCTCTCCTCACTTATCATCCACAATCTTCATGCAAAGTTACTCTCTTCAATTGAGAACTAATTTTCCTCATTTCATCCAAACACTCATCTCATTTTTCATATTTGCACCAAGGTTATGCTCAAATCTCTTTGGAGATTTGACCATTTCTAGATCATCTCCATTGCAACCTAGGAATTAGGAAAGGGCCAATTGCAACTCTCCACTGGCACCAATTCCCCCATGGGATCATCAATCTATTGGCTAGATTAGGATTTACTTTCATGTTATTTGATTTTGTTCTTCATTTACTAATAGTTAGTTTAAATAGATGGATTTCATTGGGAATCTCTCACTCTTGTATTGCATTTTGATCTAACATCTAACCATGTTTTGTTGCTCTTGTGCATTTTCAGGTTTAGGGGTTCACAAATATACTTCATCTTACGATGAAGAGTGGAAGCCACTCCATTCATTGCATGAATCCATGGCATGCCTAAAATGAGGTTAGAGGAAACATCATTGGGCATAACATGGATTAGTGTGTCTTATGTGGCCACTCCAAATATAAGAGGCAAAGTGATCACACCAAGCAGCTTTTGTGCTTTACTATCAAATCCATTGATAGATAAGGAGATAGGTTGAATGGTCAATTTATCGATATGGAGCCTATCAAAGAGGTTGAAACTAAACACATTAATAGCAGAGCCACTATCAACAAGGTTTCACTTGATCCCTATGCATTTGTATTGAGATATGATCATGAAAGCTTGAGCTTGTGTTTGCACATCCAAAGGAGGGAGCTCACTTTGGTGCAAAAAAATGTTAATGTTTAAGCCTTGGATCATAGCTGCTATGTCATTTTTTTGTGAATTAGAAGGGATGGGAATTTGTTGTAAGTCTTCCTGCATCATGTTTTGATAGTGAGGGGAGGCTTGAAGAAGGTCCCATAAATATATTTTAGCAGGGGTATTCCTTAGTTGGTCAACAAAATCATACTCCCTAAGCAATGAATTTAAGAGAGGAGCAGCAGGTAATATTGGAGGGGATGAAGGTAAGGGAGTGGAGGGCAGTTGTTGTGAACGCGGGTTGTTTCGAGTGTATTGTGTATGAGAAATGGTATTATGACTTGGTTGTTGTGAAACATTATGTGTACGTGGGTAGAGAATGAATTCAGGTTTAGGTTTCTTTGAAGAGGGATAAAGGATGAGTTGAGGTTGAATAATATTAAAATCCCCTAGGGAAGGAGATTCAATGTTATCCTTGGCTTGCATCATGATATCCTCCCTAGGAGGAGATATTTTAGGAGAACAACAAGCCTTGTGTTCTTGACATTCAAGGTTTGGTTCTTCTAAAATGACTTCATCACAAGTAGGGGAATAATCAAGGATAGGATTAATATGGCTAGGAAGATTAGGATAGGGTTCTATTTGATTATCTTGTTGTTATAAGGTCTTTGTCTCTTGGTCCATACTATCTACCCTAGTAGGAGATCTTGGAAGAGGTTCATCACATGTGTCATCACAAAGAGGGAAAGCATCAAGAGAAGGACCACTATGATTTTCAAATAGATCTTCCCATACATTAGGAGCATTAGGGAAGGGAGGTTCAATAGTCTCATGACTCTTAGGAAAGGTATCATCTAACACCAACCTATCCTCTTTGCATCGACGAGGGACATTAGAAGAAGGAAATTTTGATGGGTATGGTTAGGGAGACTAGGTAGGGGAATGGTTAGAAATGTGTTTTGTTTAATGTTTGGAAAAGGGGGATGAGGAGAGGGACAATCAAGACCCTCAAAGCTTGTATCTTCTATCACCAAAATAACTTCGTCGCTAATAGGAGAGGTATAGGCAGAAGCACAAGCATGATTTTTATTATTGTCAACACAAAGATCCTCATCGAGGGGTAATGTAATGTTAAGAATTATGTCAATGGTTTGGTTATTAACATGTTCTTTAATGAATTCATTATTATAATATACATTGAACTCATAAGGAATGTTGTATTTATGCAATCCATTTGAAACCAAATCTAAGCTAGATCTTTTAAAAGAAAACATGGTAAGAGGAACTAGTAAAGAAAATGAAATGCAATGATTTAAACTAAAATTTTGAAATGCAATTTTGAGATGTAGAACAAGGTAATTTTTTTATTACACTATGCAACAATCAAAAAAAGAAATGCAGTATATGCAAAATTGAAACTAAGCAATACATGAAATGAGCTAATTTAGGCTAAATTTAATTAAATGCATGTAACAGAAACACAACCAATTGATATAGATAGGTAATGGCACAAAACATAAGCTTAAAAACTAGGTTTTCAACTCTGTGAATTGTAGTTTCAGAAGCCTGAAGGGACTAGGTCGCCCAAGGTGTCGACTTAGTCCTCTTGGTGTTTTTTTAAGTTTTTGTAGAAAATTTTGATGGATTTAGGTGGTTTATGTGTTGTATGATACATATCTAAGCTAAAAATGAAAAAATTTAGAACTTTTGTAATGATTTATGATGAAAAATTATACCTCTATGCACTTTCACTAATTCAAATTTTAAAACCCTAGAATGCAACTTCACTACTGCAACATGCAATGCAAGTTAATTCTAGGACAATGGAGAACTCTAAACCAGAAAGGAAGGGTATTCGAAGGTCGGGTTCACCAAAATGAATCACCAAAAAAATGATATGCTAAAAGGGAAAGAGGATTCCCCAATGAGCTTCAAGGGTTTTTCACCTAGGAGCTTGGATGGAAGAATGGACTCTCTTTCCACTTAATGATATAATTTTTTTGGTGAGTTCATTTAAAAGGGTTGGGGGGTTGTGAATAGGATGTGAAATAAAATGTGGCTAAGTGAAATAATCTAAGTGTAGTAAACTGAAAAAATAGAAATGATTTATTATTGCTAAACTAAAGAATATGAAATGCTAGAAAACACATTGTGATGTACAAATGACCTAAGAAACATAAACAAATAGCTACAGGAATGAAGAGAAGTGAAGGGGTGTGCACTTGGAAACTTGCAAAAGCTAGAAATGTTGTTGATGCTAAAATTTAAGCCTATTGGGACAATTATGTCATTCTGGGCGACCTCATCCTTTTTCTTGAAAAGTACACTGAAGTCTGTTTCAGCCAAAAGGGTATCCAGATCTATGAAAATCAAGCTGAAAAAATATTTAGAGGGACTACGTTTCCATTGTTGGTGACTTAGTCCTCTTCTAAATTTCTAAAGATTAGGAAGTGGGATCTGAAGCTCTTAGTTTGTGCTTTCTACTCCTCCAAGTGTTTGGTCCCAAAAGTGAAGATTCTGATCTGCAAATGTCTTCCAAGATCCAAATAGGATTTCTTCAACCTTGAAGAGATTGGAAAATTTGTTGAATGTTCTTCCACCTTGTTTATTTTCCAAATCTTCCTACAAGACCTAAAAATTACACAAACAAAAAACTTTTTTATTGTTAGCGCATGGGGGTTTCCCTTGGTCAAACCCCTTTTGAGTAATCAAACCAAAATGATGAAATAAAGTAAATAAGCATGAAACAAAGGAGTGATGGATTTTACCTTGTCTTGATGATCGATCTTGAGTTGCAGCAATGGAAGATTCAGCCCTTTGGATGCTTCTTGAGAGATATGTCTTAGTGACTCAGAATACTCAAACCCTAGCTTGCTTGAGAAGAATGTTGGAGAGTAGAAGAATGAGATAGGAGAAAAAATGAGATAGAAGAAGTGAAAAATGTGGGGAAAAACCCTTATTTATAGAAGTTGTGCCATAATTTCCCAAAAATAACACCACACAAGCCAACCTTAAGGTTTTACAGAAAAAATCCTAAAAGAAAATTAAGTTAAATTTAAATTTGATGCCACACGGGACTAGGTCACCCAAGGTGGCGACCTATTCCACTTGGGCATTTTTCATTGGTTTTCAGGGATTGAAATGTGATTATTGTTACTTCTTGGGATTGTCTCATGAAACACACTAAAATAAGACATTTTTGTGTATTAAGGGGTCATTATAGCATAATAAAGAGTTGATTTAGTGATGAAAAGCCTAAGAAAGTGTGAAAATAATTTACAACACCTTGGCACTAGGCTTGGAAAGGGGTAAAAATAGGTTGAAAAAGGTCCAAAATCCATTGGCAAGGGTCCAAATGAGTGAAAAGTGTCAAAGGCAACACTTTCTTGCAACACAACTACAATGAATAATTTTGATAATGATAGGGAAAGAGCTATTAAATTAATGGAAAAATGGATCCCTAGGATGAAGGAACTAAGATTGATGTCAATTGGAGCTAAGCAGGATGCTAACCCCCCTAAGAAGTTCAATTCCACTAATAATCTTGTTTGTTAAATTGAAGGGTATAAGGGAAATATTGAACCTTTGGAAATCAATATAAGGGATTTGGTGAAGTTCTTTCATGAAGCATATCATGGTCTCCTTCCATCCAATTTAAGGGATGATGCTAATATAAAAACCCTGCAAGAATGGAGGGATGAAACTAATGAAACCATTTTTTATCAAGCAGTTGCAATTTATCAAAAATGTGATATGGGCACACTAAAGAACAATATGGACATGTTGGTTCATGTAGATATTTTCTTGTTAGAAGTCAAGACAGAGAGGCCAACCAGAATGTTACCAATTATGCACCTTACAGAGAAAGAGTTGATGAAGTCATGAATTTTGACTAGCCTACTGATGAGGAATTCAAGGAATGGATAGTCAGATACTTGGAGGGGAGGTTGGATTAGTATGAAAAGGCGGGGTGGTGATTTGAAATTTTGGTTTTGGAGTCTACTGTCAAGATGAATAATGGATAGTGAAAATGCACTGCATACCCTAGTTTTAGTACAAATTAGGCTTTTGCTAAAGTATTGAAAATACAGTACATTTTATTCAAATTGAATTGATGACATGGCAGCAGACGTGGACATTCTCTTTATCCTTTCCTTTCAATTTCTTTCATTTCTTTTGTTCTTTCACCTGGTGTGCGTGGGCACAATTTTTGAGGAAATTGTTTAAAGATACCTTTTAGAAGGTGGGACCAGATCTCCGAAAATGAATGAAGATTGTTCTTTTCAACATGTTCCTTTTGGAAGGTGTAGTATTATGCACCGACTAATAGAGGCTTTTGTTCTGATGATGAATATTCAATTAGTTTGTTGTAACTTCATATAGAGGAGTATTTTCTACAGTTGTCTAATTAGAATGTGGCATGTCTACTTCTCGGCCTGAAGCTTGTTTTGCTCCCTTGTTCTTATAAAAGGGAATTCTAGGCTAGTTGTACATGTCGAGATTGTTGAATTCTATATTTGAGCTATGTAAATTAAGAACATAGAGAGAACATATATGAAGTTTATATATTAATTTTGGAGTCTAGCATGTAAATTTTGTTAATTATATTGGTTTATGAGCATATTTTAACAATAATGAATATCTCATGAGTCTATTGTCTCTCCAATTTTACATTGTATCATAATTATTAATAAAAATATTGATCAAAGATCATTTCATTAATCTTCATTGTCATTATACTTTGATGTGCGTTTTAATTTAGGCTCTAGTTCAATGCATCAGTTAAAATGCTTTAATTAAATTGATATGAATTCATATGCATGTTCAGTAGGTTTGATAAGTAGTCATAGAATTCGATTATTGATATGTGAGTTTCAAGATAGTCCCACGTAGATCATGAATGTTTAGAATTAAATTCACCTTATAGTTCAGTTTGTTGTGTTCTAACTCCTTGCCCAAAGATATGACATTGGTCGTAGGTATTATTTGTATTTCTCATGGTTCTGGTTACCCAATTTGATAACAATACTCAAATAATTTTTAAATCATATTACCTTTGTTAAGGTTGGTATTGTATGGATTCTCAACTTTAGAGGTGTTATCTTTCAAAGGATTTTCCAGTTTCTTTAAATATTTCATTGATTCGGCTTTTGATCGAGAATGTATATGTTAACTGTTCATTGCTTAGTATAATTGTGTAGCAATATTATATAATGCATGTTGTGGGATTACCCTCCCTAGTCTTATAGCGCCTAAAGTGCAAGAGGAAAACTTGTTATAGTGTTTCCTCATTTGTTGGCCAATTGTCTCCTCAGTATTTGATAATTGAACTTGGCAAGTTCATAGGTACTTAGTGGGATATGCTTGGTTCCCCAATTAAATAGCCAACAATCGATTCTCAAAATGGTGTTCGAGAGTACCAAAAGTCAAAATACAAGCCAAATTTAAAATCACATACCATTGGTCCTGCGCCTAGAGGCTTTTGGTACTCTCGAACCCAATCAGAAATGTGTTGTGGGAGCACTCGTTCCATTTCATTAGGAGGTCAGAGCTCAAATTCCAAGAATTCTCTAAGGTGTGAATGCATAAATGAATTGAAAGTGACCCTTCATCACCTATGTAAGCCTAGAAATTAGGGATTTTTACCCTAATTTGATTGTGTAGCTAGGGTTTTTCACCAATTTCACCAATCTTGCCAAATTGAAGCTTATTTTGCACCGTTTTATGCATTTTTGGCATGTTTTTTGCATCCCAAAGCCTTTTTGGGCCCTTGAAGTAGTATTTTAACCTTTTGTTGAGAAATCAACCCAAATTTTTAAATTTCTGCCTCTGGGTACCAACTTATTCCTTCCACTAGGGCAATAGTGGGGTATCCAAAAAATAAAAATAAAAAGTGTATTTGAGCAACAAATTTTAATCTGAAAAGCGTCAGTCTTTGAACCAACATAGTAGATACCTCAATTCAAAGAGGGAAAAAATGTAGACACTTAAAAATGTCTTGAATGATATCATGCACTCAAATCGGGTATACTAACATCATTTCATCCTAAAACCCATCCTTTTTTCGCTTAATTGATTAAATTAGCCTAGCTATTTAGTTGATGATGTCATTTGCATCAATTAACCTAATTAATCTAATCAAATTAATTCACCCCCTTTCATGGTAACATTTCATCCTATTAAATTAAATACATCAAGTTATTTATTTTAAATCCCTAGGTCTTCTTATTTAATTAAATAACCCTAAGTTATTTAATTAAATATCATTTCAATTTCCCCCTTTTCATTAAATCGCTTTATTTAATCAATATCATGGAATCCCCCTAATTGCATAATTAAACCTTTGTTTAATTATCAATTAATAAAAAATATAATCCCCCCCACTTGCAAGGGAATATTCCTCCTTTGCACATTCCTCCAAAAGAAGTATTCCCATGGAATATTTCTTCCCCTTTTGCACATTAAAACTTGCTAAATATCTAACTTCCCCTCATCCATGAGAATATTCTTTAGAATATTCTCTCCCCACTCATTTGAAAAAATAGAATATTCTTCTTCCTAACCAGCTTACAAGGCCTCTTGTGCAAGTTTTGAGTGTGTTTGTTTGGAATAATATGGAACCTTGATTCTTTCCTTGATCCATTTGATCACTGATTCTCATCCGTTGATGAGAATCCATGATCCATATTTCACCTTTGCTCCATCCTTGACCATTGATTAGCTTTTTCAATCTCAACCCTCCATTTCTCATTTTTCCTCCTATAAATAGGTCACTATTTGGAGACAAATGGATCCATATTTTAACAACAAACTTATGTTGTTAAAATAATTTGCACTTGCACTCACATTTTACATCATTTTAGCTTAGCTTCCATTAATGGCTTACATGGTAACATAGATGCATACATTTAGCATATTTGGTAATTATGGTTTCAATATTTTTAGCTTAAAATCCATTTAGATTAGCTTTTCATACATCTAACCTGAATATCCATTTTAACCATCATGAAGGTCCATTTAAATTGTCAACCCAAGGATGTGAACTTGAAATGGGTCAACAGAGTATGTGCACTAGGAACTTCAAAGTAGTCATCTTCATTCTACAACTAAGAGAGACTTAATACTGAAAGTAAATTGCATGGAAAGAAATAAAGTAAATGTTGAACATTACTCAAGAATGAAACTTAAACTATACATGCATGACGAAAATAAAAATCTTAGCAGCAAATAGGAAACTACTCTGCCTGCTTTGGTTGTAGGAATAGTCACAGAATTAAATTCTAGTGGCTACAGGAATAGTCAATGCCAGATTCTTAACTAAGGACTAAACAAAAGCTAATACTAATCTAAATAAACTAAAGGAACAAATTACTCACCAAGTGAGCCCCCTTGGATGAGTATCCTCTAAAACTAATGCAAACTTAGATACTCAACTCAGAATCTCATTTCATTCATTGGAAAGTGAAAATATAAAAGAGTATTTGATAGTATTATCAGATTGAACAATAACTTGGTGATCAACCACTAACAAAGGAGGATCTAAACCTTATTTATCAACTAAAAGAGGCAGTCAATTCCCACTAACTAAGAGGATGTCATTTAGGGAATGCGGAGAAAAGAGTGGAAGAGCAGTTACACATGTAGGGGAATCCGTTCAGACATGCATGTCCAAACGTGGACTCAACCACTGTAGTAGCGCCTGCATTGCTCAATATCATTAAAGATAAACATAAGGTGGTTACATGCAACTGACATGGGAATCTCTTGTCATCATCGTCAATTGACCTTCGTGTGATTCCTCTGTGTGACCAGCTAGCGGTTGCATTTCTCAACTTAGCATTCTTAATCATGTTTGCATGGCAATATCAGTACACATAATAATTGCATAGCTATAACCACCTTAAATAAAATTCATTAACCACATGCAATATTAATATAGATAGTCCACATAATAGGATAATATTATTAAAACTAGTAGAAATGGAATTAAACCCAAATGTCTTATAGTTTGAGAGAAACTATATAAAAGTATTAGAATGTAATTTCAGAGTCCATGGTAACTTCAGAAAATAAACAAGAGATTCTACCCATAACTAGACCAAAAACTAGACTCATCACTCCCCCCAACCTAACATTTTGTTGGTCCTCCAACAGGGGAAGAGTTATGCTTCTATTTGGTCAAGGCTCTAAAATCTACAACTGATAAATCTCCAATATCAGTGTCTACTATGGGCGAATCAAGGTTCCAGTAGAATCCTCCCAAATTGTCAAATCTTCTCCATCTTTGATGTTCCTAAGCAATTTCATATCGGTAGAACCTAAAATTTGGTACAGGCCACATGAGGATAGGTAGCTAAAATGTTAGCAGAAGCCATTATTGTCCCTTTGTTCTCCCAAGTTGGATGTACCTTTCAATTCTTTTTATTGTAGCAACATAGTTGTGGATGGAATGTGATTCAACTCGTTTCAGCTCATCAGTTAATGTGTTCCATTTTTGGGATAGGTATCCTATCATAGTGTCCTCTTTTGTTGTTGTTTTCACCTCATACTCATTTTAAACTACCTCAATCCAAGGCATAATCATGTTACCATAGCTCGGCATGAACAGCATTCTATTCCATTTTGTGAAAATATCTTTGGGGTTCCTTGATTCATCTCTAATGGTCAGGGGAATATTGGATTCCTTCCCCTTATAAGCATTATATTGTTCACCCCAGCTAATCTCATTTTGTACCCAAGACATGAATGTTCTCGATTGGATGTCCCCCACATAAAGTAGCAGGTTCCAATCTTGGTCTTTAGTTATAGCGAAAGTGTGCAAATAAAATTCACATAATAAATTTTTCATTTCAGGGGAGGCGATTCTATAAGCATTGAAAAATACAGTAGGAGTTTCAATGGAGGGGTTCAAACCTGAGATAATTATTAACAATTTAAAGGAGATATATTTCTCTTTCAGGTGCAAAGCATAAACCCTTGGAGGGGTTCTGCATTCCAATATTTGTGGCACTAGGGTTGCAATGTCTCTCACCCTCCCCTTCAAAAATACAATCTCTTCATTCTTTTCTTCAATAATCTCATCCCTCTCTTTGATTTCCCTCTTCAATCTTGTCTTTTCCTTTTTCCATTCCTCCTCTCTTCTTTGTATCTCTTTCCACAAATTCAAAATTGTTTCATGCACTGAAAAATCAAGAGGGTTATGGATTCCTACCAAGGTTTTTGTGGATGGTTGCTCCCCATATAGAACTGTTTGCATAGATTTAGGATGTCCCACTGGTTCAGGCCGTAGAGGTACAATTTCTATTTCATCCTCTTGCTACAGCGCGTCTTGTTCTCATTCTTGGAGTTGTTGTAGGAACTCCTAATCTATTTCCTCATTTTGTTGCAAGAACTCCTGGTCTTGGTCTTGTTGCAGGAAATCCTAATTTTCTTCATGTTCTCTAATCCCAACTTCTTTTGCAATGGCAGCAAGATCCTCCAAGGTCATTTTTGTTGCCTTATCGAATATATTTTCTTCTTCTACATTTTCCTACTTCATTGGAGATTTTTTCTCTCACATGATGTCCCACCAAACTCATGGTTTTTCTACGAATGCATATCAACAACCAATTTTAATTTCTTGAGAGGGCTCTTAATTTTTTCTTTGGTTGTAGGATGAATAGTGCCAGCCTTTCTTTTCTTAGGACTTGGTGCCTCTCTTTGCATAGGCTATGTTTTCCCTTTCCTTGCTTCATCTTCCCTCTTTTGTGCCCTTGTTCTTATTACAGTTTCAAGTGGAACATCATCATCATCATAATTTGATGGAGAATTTTATTTTTCATGCTCAGTATTAGAGGAACTAGCATCTATAGTCCTTTCTTCAGTAGGAGGATTCACACCAGGGTCAGCACCGGGGGTATCTTCAGCAATGCTTAATTTTTTGCTAGACCTACATGTCTAATGTGAAACCCTAGGTTGTAATTGCTCAGGTCTATATTGATCATTTTTTATAAAATCCTCTCATGTCATTCTAGGTGTTGCATCATGCAGAGATCTTATAACCAACAATTTAATTAGACAATGGTGGGAAACAAACTTGTCCCTACCTTTTTGAGTTTCCATTGCCATGATGGAGAGAAGGTTGTACAAAACATTGGGCACATTCATCCTCCTCTCATGACTCATATGACTCAATAGTTTGAAATGGATCGAATGCAGGTTCGATAGTTGAGCCTCACATGTGATATATTTGATGATGTAGATGGTTGCCTGCTTCCATGGCTTGAGCAAAAAGAGTCTTTTAGCACCCTATTTGTCAATAGTGATTGGAGGGCCACCATGTATCATGAATATAGCCCTGGCTGACTTGGAATCCCTAGAAATAGGGTAAGGTTTTCCATCGACTGGTAACCCTGACACTTCTGCAATTCATTCCTCAATTTCTATGACCTCCAACCCTTTCATTGTGACTTTTCCATCTGAAAATGTCTAGGCAAACTATAATGCAATACCTTCATCAAAACCAACCAACCTCGAGAAATAGTCTAACCAACCATAGTTCTGAAATTTGGCCAGGCAGTGTGAATCCTAAAATAAAGCATAATGAACTGAGGGCTCATTTTGAATGAGTCTTCCTCCCATTGTTTGTAATCAATCTATCACTCTGCAAAATTCCCTTTTGTAATTCTCGTCTGTAAGAAAATTCCTTTCTGCTCACTGGCTAGCTTAAATATCTATTGAACTTTCCTTCACTCTATTTTTACCAATCACCATTTGCATTTCAAGATTATGACAGGGTCAATAATGGCAAGGAATGGTAATAAAAAGGAATTATGATGAAAAGAAATTGTGGCGGCAGTTTAGTGTCACATCACATATGCGAGCCATCATTTATTTCAAATTTCAAACCAGCTTAGCAAGATTTGTTGACGCGGGAAATCATGGACTCACCTGTGGAAATATATCTACATCTTTCTTACCCCTCCCCCAACCTAAATTTGGACATGTGTCCACACATGCGAGATGGCAACAGTGATTTGATAGGGGGTTATAAAATGTATGTGAATGTCCATACTAACGTAGAGTGATTAAGTGAAATGATTTAAAAGATAATTAAGAATGTAATTAATGCACATATACCTTCGTGTGTAGATGATTGTGTAGAGGATTCATTGCAATGATCGTGGAGAAAGTATCGTTCACCTTTTTAAGAAATAATTGAGCAATTAATGATGATGAAGTGGAATGGTGTGAGATGGAATGAAGAGATGAAAGTGAGAGAAAGGTGGTACAGATGGATGGATGGGCGGATGGGTGAAGAAATGGACTTCTAAAAAAGTATAATTCTTTATTATCACAAGTATGTACCTTCATTAGCCAAAAGGAGGGACACTAGGTCCACTGCCTTCGGTTGTAGGAACTCTTCGGCTACAGGAATTGTGCTCGGGTGTTGCATGTTGGATGAATTGTTGCAGGAACTCTTCTTTGGAAGTTGGCATGTGATACAATATGAGATGATTCCCATTGACTATTAATTTGAATCTGATAGGTTCAATGGTGGTGAGTTGTATAGCTATATTGGCAAATACCTCAGCAACTTCATATGGCCCTAGCCATGGTTTTTGCAATTTTCCTACATTATCGTGATACCTAAGTCATTCAGAAATGCCCAATCACTTGGCTAGAATTTCTTATCTTTGATAAATTTGTTATGCCATTTGACTCTTTGATTCTATACAATTTCAGTATGGTGCAAGGTTGTTTTCCTCATCTCATTTAAAGCATTTATCTACATGATCATTTCTTTTTGTGCCTCAGAAATTTCCATCCCCAACCCTACTGCAATTTTGGAAATCTGGTGATCAAATTCATTGGGCATCATGGTTGTCTTTCCATACAGTAGCTCAAATGGGGTGAAGCCTATATTTGTCTTTCAGGTGGTTTTGTAAGCCCAAACTACTTCTGATAATCTGTTTGCCCAATCTTTTATGTGAATATCCACTATTTTGGTTAGGATGGCCTCAAACTCTCTTTTTGTCACCTCATCTTGTTAATTTGCTTGAGGGTGATAAGGAGTAGACTTTATGTGCCTTATGTTATATTCATTAACTAGTATTGTAGCAAGTGTTGAGGTAAACTGAGCTCCTTAATCAGTTACCTTGTTGTCTCTTGTATGCTTCATGGCTTTGACTTCTACCCACTTAGTTACATAATCAGTGCATACCAAAATATAAGACTTATCATTTGATGGGGGATCAATGGGTTCCACAAAATCCAATCCCCACTTGTCAAAGGGAGTTACTACTACTTTGGGATAGAGTGGAATCTCATCTGAATTGGTTGGCCTACCCATCCTTTAGCATCTATCACATTTCCGTGTATATCTTCCTACATCTTTGTGGAGTGTAGGCCAATAGTATCTTGTGTTCAAGATTTTCATTGTTGTCCTTTTGGCTACAAAATGTCATCCACAGGGTTCATCATGGCATTCATGTACAATGTCATAGGTCTCATCTTTTGTCACACATCTTCTCATAACATGATCTGGTCCAGTATAAAATAGGCATTAAGCTATCCATGAAAAAGGGAAAGATTTTTCAATCAACACTCTTCTCTCTTTTGGAGAGAAGTGAGGAGGAACTCTCCCTGTCACAAGGTAATTAGCTATATCAACATACCAGGGTGTCTGCACACTAATGGAGAATATATGCTCATTAGGAAAGGAGTCATCTATGGCTTGACTTTCTTATGATGTGGTCAGCCTTGAAATAAAATCTGCAACAACGTTGGCCTTCCTTAGTTTGTCTACAATAGTTATGTCAAACTCCTACATCAACAACAACCATCTAGCTAACCTTCCTAAGATCAAGGGTTTATTCATGAGATATCTAATGGTTGCATGATCAGTGTGCACAAAGATCTGGTAGCCTATTATATAGTGCCTAAATTTGTTTAGGGAATAGATCACTGCCAGCATTTGTTTCTTTGTCACTGTGTAATTGAATTAAGCTCCCTACAAGTTTTTGCTGACAAAATAAATGGCATTTTCAATGGATCCTTCTTTTATGTCCTAGGACTTCTCCTATGGCATAATCTGAGGCATTTGTATGGATGTGAAAAGGTATTTTCCAATTTGGTCCCTTAAGTATAGGAGCATGAGTCAGAGTTGTCTTTAAATCAGAAAATGCTTTATCACAACTTTTTGTCCATTGGAACTTAGAATCTTTAGTCAGGTGAATATATAGTGGTGCTTCTATTTTGCTAAAATATTTGATGAGATTCCTATAATAGCCTGCATGTCCCAAGAAACTCCTAACATACTTTTGTTTTGTAGGTATAGGCAAATTATTAATTACCTCAATTTTTGCAGGATCAACTTGAATTTCGTGGTGGGAAATGTAGTGGCCAAGAACTACACCTTCCTACATCATCATGAAGCACTTCTCACTATTTAAAGATAGGTTTTGGTTTTCACAACTCTGTATGACTCTCTTCAAATTTTCCAATGCTTCATAAAAATCAGCACCATAGGTGGTAAAATCATCCATATAGACTTCCATGCAGTCAAGGGAGATGTCTGAAAATATGTTGATGACTGCTCTTTGAAAAGTTGCGAGTGTGTTGCATAACCCAAAGGGAAGTATTGAGTAAGCATATTCCCCCCATGGACATGTGAATTTTTTCTTCTCTTGGTCTTCTAGTGCAATTTTAATTTGATTGTAGCCACTGAATCCATCAAGAAAATAAAAGTACTTCTTTTCTGCAAGAGAGTCTAGGACTTGATCTACAAAAGGAAAGGGAAAATGGTCCTTCTTAGTAGCAGCATAGAGCTCTTTATAGTCCAAAAACTCAAAATTTTCCTCCCTTCTTAGGCACAATCACCAATGGAGACACCCATTGGCTGTCTGAAATATGGTAGATAAATCTTGCATCTAGTAACTTTTGTAGCTCTGTTTTGATAATTTCTCTCAATGAAGGGTCAATTATTCTTTGTGGCTACCTTACAAGTGTACAATCATCTTTGGTATATATCCTATGAGTGCAGAGTTTTGGATCCAATCCCTTCATATCATGATAATCCCAAGCAAATGCATTTTGATGGGCCGTTAGCAAATTTTCAAATGTCAATTGTTGCCCCTCACTCAATTTACTATTGATATTCAGATATCATCCTTTGGACACCTGTACTTGTGTAACTAACTCTATCATAGATTCTTCATTAATACATGGTACCTTGAGCTCATGTGGAAACATTGTGTGGAACATACCTATTGTTGCAAGAAGTTTGTCTGCTGAAAGAGTGGTTGCGGGAAGTTTATCTGCAGAGACAATGGCTATAGGAAGATTAGGCAGAACTGACAGAAGTGTTTGCACGAGGTCTACAGAACTAGACACATGAGTGGGTGATGTCTCTTCTATCTAAAAATGGTTCTGAATGATACTAGATAACACTGCATCTTCATTTTGAAGCTACAGGAAAGGACTTATCCCTAGCATCATGAGTTGTGCCATAGAGTTAACCTCTTTGGCCTCTTCATCAATATGTGGCCATACAGAATTATCCTCATCATGGGATGGTTGATCAAGAGGATAAATAACAAGTTTTTTGGTGTTCCTACCATCAAAAATGGTCATGTCACCTGACCGACATCCAATATATGCATCTACAATTGTTAACCATGGCCTACCAAGGATAATAGGATACCCGCCTAGTGTAGCTTTAGGAGAAAGAACCATGAGGTCGGTTGGATACTCTCAAGTGTCTAGAATCACCACAATGTCTTCTACTATGTCATTAGGCTTAATAGTGGAACTATCAGAAAGCTGCAGGACAATAGGTGTGTATCTCATGCTTGCAATGTTAAGTTGTTGCAAGATGTCTTTAGTCATCACATTGATTGTTGCACCCAAGTCAATCAAAGCATTCTTTATGTTTATCCCATTTATAATAACTTCAACTAGAGGACTACCTGGATCATTGTACTTGGGGATAGTTACTTTTCCAAGCATGGTGTCATCTAATTGGCCCACTACATGAATTATAGTTGGGTCCTTCTTTTTCTTGCTCAGTTTCTTGAGGCATACTTCTTTAATTGCCTTTCCATATTTAGGAACATATTTTATGGCTTGGAATAGGGGTATCTAGACACATATATGCTTCAGCTAGTCTAGAATATCAAATCTAGTTTCTTCCTTGTCTTCTTTTTGTTTGGCAACTTCCAATCTCTAGGGGAATGGTGGTTCTTGTGTTGTTTGTTTGGCTGGAACTAGTTCAGTATTTTTAGGTGCACAAGGCTGAATGGGATCAGTCAGAGATTCCTCTTGCTCTTCCACAGGAATCTCGGTGATAATAAGGGGAGAAGGAGCTTACAAGGTTGTTCCTAAACGTAGATGTGTGTCACTTAAACTCACAACATATGCATAAAATTAATTTGGATCAGCAAAATATATAGGTTTTTGTTGTGGTTTATTATTTGGGTTGGGTGTGGGTTGGGCTAGTAACTAAGTAGGTTTGGGTACATTTGCACTTGGATTAGAAGGAGAAGGCATTATAGTAGTTTGTTGGGATTGAGAAGATGGTTGCATGTAGTTGGTTGTCTCTTTTGGCCATTGATGGCCACCTCTCCATTGAGATGTTTGTTGCCAGTTTCCTAGAGGTGGTTGCCAAGGTCCTTGAAACTATTGCCAATTTCCTTGAGGTTACTACCACTGAGGTGAAGAATTTTGATAATTGGAGCAAGCATTTGGAGGGTTACCCCAAGACTATGGTGGATATCCTCCATAGTTGGATGGACAAGGGGGTTGTCACTGGTTACCAAATGAATAAGAATTAAAATATGATCCTGCAAAAGATAGTGGATCTGGTGGCATACGTTGTCTTGAAGCCCATGGCTTTTTCTATGCAACAAATTAGACTTGGTCTTCCTCAATCTGAATTGGTTTGAACTCAGGTGGAATTTTCTTGTTGTCAATGTTAGCTATCACCTTGCATCTGCAGTCCTTCTTCTTCTGTCTACAATGAGGGAAATATTTTATCAGCATTGCCTTTGCCTCCTCATGTTTCTTCTTAGCATGAAGTATGTCCAGCTGAGTAGCTGGATTGTTGATGATATCTATATTGAAATCTACCAAAAAATTAGTAATTTCCATCCTTGAGACTCCATTGGTGGATGACTTACCCATAGAGGATTGGTAAGCTCTTCCTTTCTTTTAAGTTGCCCTAGAATAGTTCTAGCATAAATTATTTGTATCCTTCCAAGGGACTTGAGTGATATCTCCTCCTTCCATCAGGTCCAAGGAATCAGTGCAACTTTCACTAGTTCCTCTTAACAAAAGCAACTTTTGTAAGTCTTCATTGAGTGTATGGTGTGGAGATTTCTACAAACAAAATAGAAACCTTGAAATGAAATCCTCCAGCCTCTCATCTTCCTTTTGTTGCATTCTAAAAATGTCACTTCCTCTCATATCACTACCCCTACAATACTCATTATATTTTTCAAGGAACTTTGTCTTCATATCTTCCCAAGTCACCACAGTGTTTCTACCAAGGCCCATAAACCATCTCAATACAGCTTCTTTCAAAGTGGTAGGAAATAGCTTGAGTTTGTGGGCATCAGTGGTATAGTCATAGCTTCTGCAGAGTGTATCAAACTCAAATAAGAATGTATCAGGATCTTCTGTGACAAGTCCATAGAATTTAGGAAGGACTGAAGTAGGGATATTTTTAAGGTTATCTACTTCATTCTATTGAGCAATGGGAAAAGGAACAATTGGTTGGTTCTACCTGTTAGGCTTGTTTCCATTTGCATCAGCCATGCCTACTTGATAAAGTTCTAGACTAGAGGGTTCTTCAACTAGATTCTAATCTTCAAGGGAAACTTTAGAACTGGTCAAGGGTAAGTGCACCAAGATGGTTCCCAAAAAGGGGACTTAAGTGGACAACTTTTTTATGAAATCAGGAAATATTGACCTTGGATGTGAAATTGAGGATACTTAGACTCAAAATTTTGAGATGGAATGAAAAGAAGGATTCAAGTGCTCTGAGTCTACTTTCTAAACTACTAATTTATTTTGAAAATGATTGAGATTAAGGGGTTCAAATGAGGGACGTACACAAATTGGTGTTGTTTTTGTCAAAAAAACATAGCATAGCAACTCTTGTACGACCCTCGTACGATGAAATTTTTTTTAGTATTTTTAAAATCGTAATGGTCAGAAGTTAGCTAACAGTATGTAGTTGATGCATGATTTTTCTGATAATTTTTTTAAAAAATATTTGATTTTTTACTAATTTGCGAAGTGGACATATCCTAAAAATAGAATTTTGGTCATGCTACCCCTACAAATTTTGGAAACTAATTGATTTGTTTTTCTTTTAATTTTTTAAATTTGTAGAATGGAGTCTAGTTTCTAAAAATGTAATTTATTTGAAAAATTGATGAACGGTTAATTTATAACGAAAAAAATACCAAACGCTGCTTTTTGGCAAAAAAAAGACATATAGATAAAATAAATTATGGATGAAAGACTTAACATTTTCAGAAAGTGAAAAAAATTACATTGTTGGATAGCTAAGAGATAACCTAACAATACCCATGTGCTCGATTTATTCGATATTGAACCACGTGCAATCCTGACAGTGAGCACGAACTCGATTATGAGAAATATTGTGGATTTTTTAAAAACATGTCTGTGGTCGTTGGGAATTCCCTTCAAACCTTTGGGTTGGAATTCCAAGGCAATACCAAGCTTAAAGTTCAGTAATTCTCAAAGCAAGATATAACGTGAGTGCGCTATAACGCGAGCGTGTTATATCTCACTTTTGACATGGTTTTTGCTTCTGCGGGGAACATGTCTACTAGCACATAATGCGAGCACATTATAATGCACTCGTGTTATGTCTTACTTTATGTTAAATGCTAATATATTAATGTATGCTGATATATTTTTATGTACATGTATGTATGTATGCTTGTATGGATGTAAGATTATATGTGCAAATGTATTATGCTTGTATGTATGCATTTATGTATGTCTTTAGATGAAGGGAGAATTTAGAGAGAGTCTAGAGAGATGGAGAGGGGGTCTGAAGTGAGAGTTTAAGAGAGAGGGAGTGGGAGAGAAGGGGTTGGATTGAGGGGGACTTAGCTAGGTAGGGTGGGAGGGATAGAGGGAGGGAGAGAGAGAGAGAGAGAGAGAGGTGGGTGGGAGAGAGAGGGAAGAGAGAAGGGAGAATTGAGGAGAGGGAGAGAGAGAGAGAGAGAGAGAAAGAGAGGGTTATGTAGGTAGGGTGGGAAAGGGAGAGACTTGAGAGTGTGAGAGGGAGAGACTTGAGAGTGTGAGGGGGGTGAGAGGGAGAGACTTGAGAGATAGGTAGTGAGAGGGAGTGTGAGAGAGAGGGAGTGGTAGGGATTGATTGAACAAGAGGTATGCAGAAAGAGGGAGACGGTACATAGAGACAATTAGAGAGGGTGGGAGGGAGGGAAGGAGGGAGAGGTGAGATGTATAGATAGAGAGAAAGTGATAGGGGTTGAGGGTATAGGGTTGAGGGATTAGGATGGAGGACCTATAGGGTTTAAGGTTTGAGGGTTGATGGAATAGGTTTGATGGTAGAGGGTATTTGGTTGATGGTATAGGGTAGAAGGGTTTGAGGTTAAGGGTTTAGGGTTAAGGGTTTACTTGGTTGAGGGTAGAGGGTTTAGGGTATAGTTTTGAGGGTATATGGTTGAAGGATTAGGTATAGGTTCCAATGTAAGGGGTAGAGGGTTTAGGGTTTAAGGATTGAGGGTTGAGGGTTGAGAATTGAGGGTTGAGTGTTTAATGTATAGGGTGAAGGGTAGAGGGTTGAAGATTGAGGGTTTAAGGTATAGGGTCGAGGGATTAGGGTTGAGGGTCCAATATATAGGGTAGAGGTTATAGGGGTTGAGAGATTAAGGGTTGAGAGATTAGGTTTTAGGGTAGAGAGTATTGGGTTGATGGTAGAGGTTAGAGCGTAGAGGGTAAAGGGTTTAACAGTTTAGGGTTTAAGGGGTTAGGGTTGAGGGTTGAGGGTTTAGGGTTGAGTGTTTAAGGGTTTAAGAGTTGAGGGTTTAAGGGTCAAGAGGGTTGAGGGATTAGGGTAGAGAGTTTACTAAGTGGGTTTGAGGGTTGGGGGACTAGGGTTGAGGGTAGAGGGTATATGATTGGCGGTAGAGGGTAGAGGGTTTATGGGTTAGGGTTTAAGGGTTTAGGGTTTAGGGATGAAGGATTAATAGGTTATAGAGTAGAGGTTATAGGAGTTGAGGGATTAGGGTTTAAGGGTTGAGGGATTAAGAGGGTATAAGGGTTGAGGGATTAGGGTTGAAGGGTTGAGTGTTGAGGAATTAAGAGGGTATAGGGGCTGAGGGATTAGGGTTTAAAGGTTGAAGGTTGAGGGTTGAGGGATTAAGAGGGTATAGGGGTTGAGGGATTAGGTTTTAAGGGTTGAGGATTGAGGGTTGAGAGATTAAGAGGGTATAGGGGTTGAGGGATTAGGGTTTAAGGGTTGAGGGTTGAGGGATTAAGAGGGTATAGGGACTGAGGGATTAGGGTTTAAGGGTTGAGGATTGAGGGTTGAGAATTTAAGAGGCTATAGGGGTTGAGGGATTAGGGTTTAAGGGTTGAGGGTTGAGGGATGAGAGATTAAGAGGGTATAGGGATTGAGGGATTAGGTTTAAGGGCTGGAGGATTGAGGGGTTGAGGGATTAAGAGGGGTATAGGGGTTGAGGGACAACATTTAAGAGCTGAGATTAGAGTTTAAGGGGTTGAGGGATTAAGAGGATATGGGGTTGAGGGACTAGGGTTTGCTGAGGGGCTGAGGCTGAGGCTAAGAGGGTATAGGAATTGAGGGATTGGGGTTTAAGGGTTGAGAATTGAGGGTTGAGGGATTAAGAGGGTATAGGGGTTGAGGGATTAGGGTTTAAGGGTTGAGGGTTGAGGGTTGAGGGTTGAGGGTTGAGGGTTGAGGGATTAAGAGGGTATAGGGATTGAGGGATTAGGGTTTAAGGGTTGAGGGTTGAGGGATTAAGAGCGTATAGGGGTTGGGGGATTATGGTTTGAGGGTT
>CM021109.1:631594005-631618278 GCA_007115665.2 Sequoiadendron giganteum
TCTTCCACTCTCTCCTTCTCCCTCCCTTTCTATCTCCCACTCTCCCACTCTCCCCTCTCTCCCTCCCACTCTATCTCCCACTCTCTCCCTCTCTCTTTCTCCCACTCTCCCCCTCTCTCCCTCCACTCTATCTCCCACTCTCTCCCTCTCTCTTTCTTCCACTCTCTCCTTCTCCTTCCCTTTCTATCTTCCACTCTCCCACTCTCCGCTCTCTCCCTCCCACTCTATCTCCCACTCTCTCCCTCTGTCTTTCTCCCACTCTCCCCCTCTCTCCCTCCACTCTCTCCCTACACTCTATCTCCCACTCTCTCCCTCTCTCTCTCCCCCCTCTCTCCCTCCACTCTATCTCCCACTCTCTCCCTCTCTCTTTCTTCCACTCTTTAACTCTCCCTCCCTTTCTATCTTCCACTCTCCCCCTGTCTCACTCCCACTCTCTCAAAAACTCCTATACTCTAAAAAATACACTAAGATAATGAAATTTCACATAACGCACTCGCGTTGTAACGCGAGCACATTTTGTAGTCCACTAAAATGGTAAAAAAATCTATATGCTCGTGATTTGAAGGCCCACAGTCTGCATATTCCCTTGGTTATGCACGTGCTCCGACAAAAAATATCTTTTTGATGATTTTGTGAATTGTGCAAGCATCTTTTTCACATTCCATCAACTTTTCCATGATCTTTTTACCACCTTTGCATGAAATAGCAGATTTTCCACGTTGAAAGACATATAATATCAATTGAAGTTTGAATAAAATTGAAAACTAATATACAATTGAAGTGTGGAAGGGAACAAGCTTTTGAACAAGTCAAACTGTTGCGGAGTTTGAAGAAAAAAGAAGCTAAGGCTACATAATTGGGTTGAACTCCTCCATTTGAAAGTATGGTTTTTAAGGTATGTGAAGTCTTTACAAATTTTCTTTCATTCTATTATGGCTTGCTTTCATTTTTCTTTTGTCATTATAACCTTAGGTTGTCAATGCACATTTTAAATTACCAAATTATATACACAATTATTTACACTTGCCAATTACCATCTTACACTTGTCAATTATAGAAATTCAGAAAAATTCCACTCTCTCATCCTTTAAGACAACTCCAAGCCTCTCCCATTCATCTGAAGGGTCCAAACACCTTCCAATACCTCTGCACAAACTGATGTAGTACAAAGGAAGAAATCAACACATTTCTTGACACACTTATTCAACTATATTTCCCTTCATAAAATATTTGATTCGTATACTCAAATTAGCATTAAGAATTCCCAATTCCTTAAGGACCTTCAAAACACCTTCAAAAATATTGAAAATAACTGATTACAATCAAATAGGTTCCTCAAAACATCAACCAATGATTATGTCATTCACAAGTTGTTTAGTTCTAGGTCTCAAAACAAGATAATTTCTAGGTCTTAGGACCTTACCCGATCAACTAGGCTTCCAATAAAAAAACCCCCATTTTTCAAAGCAAAGAGGGAGGGTTTGTAGAAACTCCTATACCTGGGCCTTCCCAGACCATTCCAAAGCATCAAACATCTTCAAAATACCCTGCACAAGGTCAAAAGTTCATTACATAGACCACTCCTTCAACAATTGATGGGGAGTCTTATCTTTCAAGAGCAATCTTGCTCTTCCCAAGACCTATTCTTTGGTCTTCCTAGGGTATTCCTCTCTACCCTACTTAGGGGTCCCTCCTAAACCCCTCTCACCTCATAAGACTCTCCATCAATTTCAAATTCTTCACCATTGCTCTCAATTCACCACTAAGCTTATGTGGGCTCCACACTGACCCAAAGTGTCCTAACCACTCTAGGGGATAGGAAAGGGTATTATCACTATCCCCTTGTTTATTTGACTCCTCAATGATCCATCTCATAGGATTATTTCACCTTGTACCCATCGCTTTCTTGAAAAACCCAATTTTAGTCCTTGTAGCCTTTTGCCCAATTAAGCCTCCTAGAACCTGTTTTCTTGGCTTTTCTCAAAAAATGATCTTAACAATCCCCAAATATTTTTATAGATTCTTTCTAGTGGTACCCTAGGCTTCAATATTTACCAGGTGTTTAGTCCCTTTGGCTTTAGTACATAGGACTATCCTCATACCCCCTATTTTCAAGGGTTTCTAGGGTTTTGGCTCCTTTTTCCAATTTTTGATGGCTTCAATGACCTCCTCAACTCTCTTCCTTGCACACACATGTTTGTAATACATGTTCCCACACTCTCTTTCTCTTTATTAGCACAAACCAGTCCATTTTGCAACTTTCTTTACTGCTGTCCTCTCCAAGCCACTAGCCAAAATGCACTCGCATTCGCCTAGTTCTTGATGAATTCAACATCTCCCCTGCAAACCAAGAAACCACACACCATATGTACACTGTAAAAATATTCCCCTACCTAATTCCAAGTGGCCATGGTAGCCTTTCCATGGGAATTCAAGTGGGGATCATTATTTCCAAAAACTCTAAAAACTTGCAAAACAGAAAGCAATTGAACTAAATGGTTAATATAATGCTTCACACAGTAATTAAGTGACACAATTGAAAGACTCAAAGAATTATACATGTCCTTTCAATCCATTCTTGACTGGATGAAGGCACAAAAATAGAAATTCAATGAAATTTGCACTCTTCCAACTCACAAATTCCCCTTCCAAAACTCCAAATCATACAATAGATTTCCCACATGCTCAATTAGGGTTTTTCTGACATTATATACCTTTCTCCCATGTGCTAGGACCCTTCGGTTGGGCTTAGAGCATCATTAATTCCCTTTTCCCACTTTTAGGACAAATTGCCAAGTCTACATGGACTAATTTGCCTAATTTCATCATTCAAGCTTCTTCAAACTTCAAGGCTCTAGACTACCCTAAGTTTTCCTTAACTCACACATAAATGAAGCCTTCAATGACATATATTTTTCAATTATCTTGAATGGATACATTTTTTAGGAACTAATATTCGTCTCATTACCATGGCATAGATAAAATTATCCACCATGCTAAAGAAAAAGACAAAGAGGAAACTAACAGATGAAGAGAATGAAACTTTGAAAGAAAAGGAGAGAGTTCAGGTGGTGGCATATCGTGAAAAGAAGAAATTGGAAACGATTGATGAAAACAACCCGATTGTAGAGGAACCTCAACCATCAAAAAGAGAACAGGAATTGGCAGCACAAAAGGCATGAATGTGAAAGCATCATCATAAGATAGATTTAGATACCATAGTTGGAGACACACCCTCTACGACAAGTGAATATGAAGGGACACCATTAAGCACAAGTGAATATGGAGGGACACCATCTTAGCACAAGTGAATATGGACGGACACCATCTACTGCAAGTGAATATTGTTGGACACCATCCAACACATTTCAAGTTGAGAGTTCCCTAGGCATGGTCTCTTTAGGCCCCTCTAGAAAAACCTCTCTCGGTTTTGGCTATCTTGGAGTGGTTTTCTCATGGAGGCGGATTTTCACTTGATGGAAAAGGTGTCAAATTCAAGTAGTGCAAAGTTGCAAAGTGGTGCAACTTTCACTCTGCAACTCATGTGACCAAGTAGACTATTCCAACACATTCGAATAGGTATTTTTACACTAGGCATGGTTCTCTTTCACACCAAAACACGTGGAATCGCTCCGAGCTATGTTCCACCGGATCGATCCCTTAAGGGTCCAAAGTGCAAAATGGCTACAAACTTCAGCATGCTAGTACACAAATACGGTGACATTTAGAAACTTCTCATCTGGTCTTACAAAAAGGCGTTGGGCCCCTCTAGAAAAACCTCTCTCGATTTTGGCTATCTTGGAGTGTTTTTGGTATGGCGGCGGATTTTCACTTGATGGAAAAGGTGTCAAATTCAAGCAGTGCAAAATTGTAAAGTGGTGCAACTTTCGCTCTGCAAATCGTGTGACCAAGCCGACTGTTCCAACATGTTCGAATAGATAATTTTACGCTAGGCACAATCCTCTTTCACATTGAAACAATGGAATCACTCTGAGCTATGTTCCACCAAATCGATCCCTTAAGGGTCCAAAGTGCAAAATGGCTGCAAACTTCAGCATGCTAGTACTCGGATACCGTGACACTTAGAAACTTCTTATCTAATCCTACCGAAAGGTGTTGGGCCCCTCTAGAAAAACCTCTCTCGATTTTGGTTATCTTGGAGTGGTTTTCTCATGGCGGTGGATTTTCACTTGATGGAAAAGGTGTCAAATTCAAGCAATGCAAAGTTGCAAAGTGGTGCAACTTTTGCTCTGCAACTCTTGTGACCAAGCGGACTGTTCCAACACATCTGAATAGGTATTTTTACGCTAGGCATGGACCTCTTTTGCACTGAAACACGTGGAATCGCTCTGAGCTATGTTCAATCGGATCGATCCTTTAAGGGTCCAAAGTGCAAAATGGCTGCAAACTTTAGCATGCTAGTACTTAGATATCGTGACACTTAGAAACTTCTCATCTGATCCTACAGAAAGATGTTGGGCCCCTCTAGAAAAACCTCTCCTAGTTTTGGCTATCTTGGAGTACTTTTCTCATGGCGGTGGATTTTCACTTGATGGAAAAGGTGTCAAATTCAAGCAGTGCAAAGTTGCAAAGTGGTGCAACTTTCTCTCTGCAACTCATGTGACCAAGCGGACTATTCCAACATGTTTTAATAGGTATTTTTATGCAAGACACGGTCCTCTTTCACATCGAAACATGTACAATTGCTCCGAGCTATGTTCCACTGGATTGATCCCTTAAGGGTCCAAAGTGCAAAATGGCTGCAAACTTTAGCATGCTAGTACTCGGATACCATGACACTTAGAAACTTATCATCTAATCCTACAGAAAGATGTTGGGCCTCTCTAGAAAAACCTCTCTCGATTTTGGCCTCATGGCGGCGGATTTTCACTTGATGGAAAAGGTGTCAAATTCAAGCACTGCAAAGTTGCAAAGTCATGCAACTTTCGCTCTGCAACTCATGTGACCAAGCAGACTATTCCAACACATTCGAATAGGTATTTTTACACTAGGCATGGTCCTCTTTCACACCGAAACACGTGGAATCGCTCCAAGCTATGTTCCACCGGATCGATCCCTTAAGGGTCCAAAGTGCAAAATGGCTACAAACTTCAGCATGCTATTACTCAGATACTGTGACACTTATAAACTTCTCATTTGATCCTACAAAAATATGTTGGGCCCCTCTAGAAAAACCTCTCTCGGTTTTGGCTATCTTGGAGTGGTTTTCTCATGGCGGCGGATTTTCACTTGATGGAAAAGGTGTCAAATTCAAGCAGTGCAAAGTTGCAAAGTGGTGCAACTTTCGCTCTGCAACTCGTGTGACCAAGCAAACTATTCCAACACATTCTAATAGGTATTTTTATGCTAGGCATGGTCCTCTTTCAGACTAAAACACGTGGAATCACTCTGAGCTATGTTCCACTGGATCGATCCCTTAAGGGTCCAAAGTGCAAAATGGCTGCAAACTTCAGCATGCTATTACTTAGATGTCGTGATGCTTAGAAACTTTTTCTTTAATCCTATAGGATCACGTTGAGCCTATATACAAAACCCTCTCTCAGTTTTGGCTATCTCGGAGTGGTTTTCCAATGGTGGGGGATTTTCACTTGATGGAAAAAGCATCAAATGCAAGTAGTGGAAAGTTGCAGAGTGGTGCAACTTTCATTCTGCAAATTGTGTGACCAAGCAAACTGTTCCAACACATCCAAATAGGTATTTTTACACTATTCATGGTCATCTTTTGCATCGAAACACGTGGAATCGCTCTGAGCTATGTTCCACCGAATCAATCCCTTAGGTTGGAGGAGTCTTAAGTTGCAAATTTGTAAGTTGCTTAAAGCAACAAATTTGAAATGATATTGAATGGCCCACTTAGCACTTATTGCATCTAAGTGATGCTCATAGAGGTGAGGCACTAGGCCTTCCTAGGAGGTCACCCATTCCAGTATACTCTAGCTCAAGCGCTTAACCACGAAGTTTTTTCCCCAAGAAGGCACAGTGGAAAAGGCAGAATCCACTCTACTTTTGATGAGTGGAAAGGAATTCCTAAGAGACATGAAGGAGGAAGAAGGAGTTGTCTATGCAATCATATTGAAGCCAAAGGAGTAGAGTCACCTAGTCGGCTACCTATGATGGCAGAGGTGAAGCAATTGTTGGATCAGTTCATGGATATCATTTGTGAAGGCACACCAGCTACACTACCACGTAAGAGGGTAATTAGTCATCAAATTGACTTTGTACCAGGAGCAACATTGCCTAACAAGGCTGCATACAAAATAACACCAGAGCAGAGCAAGGAGATAGCAAGGCAAGTTCAAGAACTTTTGGACCAAGGGTTGATTAGGAAAACCATAAGCCCATGTGTTGTTCCAGTGGTGTTGGCACCTAAGAAGGGAGATAAGTGGAGAATGTGTACTGATTCTAGGGCCATAAATAGGATAACCATTAGATATAGGTTTCCTATTCCTAGGATAGAAGACTTAATGGACTGTTTAGGGGGTGCTAAGTACTACTCCAAGATTGATTTGAAAAGTGGCTACTATCAGATTAGGATGAAAGAGGGAGATGAATGGAAGTCAACTTTTAAAACCACAGAGGGGTTATATGAGTGGTTAGTAATGTTGTAGATGAAAAGGATAGGGCCATGCAAAGTGTTGGCTAAGTATGGATCCAATGCATACAAGGTGGAGTTACCCAAGCAGATGTCCATTTCGCCTATCTTCAATGTGAAGGACTTGGTGAAGTATACAGGAACAGAAATGAATCAGGAACAGTATAGTACTAAGGTGAGTAAGGATGTGGATGAACTCAAGGCACCTAATCAGATCAGACCACAAGTGGACAAGATTCTAGACTCAAGGGTGAAGAAGAAGACTAGGCACAAGACATACATGGAGCACCTAGTGAAGTGGAGACATCAACCAGAGTCAGAGGCTACTTGGATAGAAGAAAGTGACTTTAAGAAGCATGGAATTAGTGAGGAGCTCTTGCACCATAGGTTCCTTAACTTCTTTGTTGTAGGGGGGAGAATGGTGCAGGAGCACCTTAAGGTCTTTTGGAGAGATCTTTGCAATTTTGGCTTGTAGGTGGTTCTAGCCAACCTCCAAGGAAGGACTATGGTTTAAATTCCCAAGATTTTTTTTGATGAGTGAATTGGAAATAGGTTTGTTAAGGGCTTGCGGTTTGGGTAAGTCTTGGACACTATGAGCATTTTGAGCAATGTTGCCTTGGCCATTTGTCCTAAAAGTTGGAAAATGGCATTAATGATGCTCTAAGCCCAACCCAAGGGTCCTAGCACATGGGAGAAAGGTATATAAGGTCATAAAAACCCTAATACCTAGGTTTGAGGATTATTTTCATGAATTGAGACTTGGAGAGTACATTTTTGTGATTGGAAGAGAGCAAGTTTTCACTGAATTTTTGTGTTTGAGCCTTCATCCAGTCAAGAATGGACTGAAAGGACTTATCTGATGCTTTGAGTCTTCCATTTGTGTCACTTACTTACCTTGTGTAGTATTAGATTATTCATCTAGACCGACTAGTTATCTTTTTGCAAGTTTTTGGTGTTCTAGGTCTCATTGCCGATTCAAGCCAGTTTTTTGAATAATGAGTCCCACTTGACTTCCCGTGGCTTTCCTCTCATGGAAACTTGGAATAAAGTTTGGGACAATGTAAATATTGTACATATAGGTTTTGGGGTCTTGTTTTGCAGGGAAGGTGATGAAATCATCAAGCACTAGGCAAGTGCAAGTGCATTTTGGCTAGTAGCTTGGAGAGGACAGCAGCAAGGAGAGTTGCTAAATGGATTGGTTTGTGCCAATAAAGATTATGGGAGTGTAGGAACATGTATCTTAGTCATGTGTGTGCCAGGAGGAGAGTTGATGAGGTCGTTGAAGCTGTCAAAGAAGGAAAAAGAGCCAAAAACCCTAGGAACCCTTGAAAATAGGGGGTTTGAGGACAATCATATGTACGAACACTTGTAGGACCTAAGGCCTGGTAAATCTTGGATCCTTGGTGGTCAAAAGAAAGAATCTAAAAAAACATTTGGGGGTTGTTAAGACTATTTATGAGAAAAGTCAAGAAAACGGGTTCTAGGAGGCCAAATTGGGGCAAAAGGCTACAAGGCCTAAAATTGAGTTTTTCAAGAAAGCGATGGGTAAAAAGTGAAAGAATCCAATAAGATGGATCAGTGAGGAGAAAAATCAACAAAGGGACAACTAGGATACCCTTCCCTACCCTTGGATTGGTTAGGACACTTTGGGTCAATGTGGAGCTCAAGGAAGCTTAGTTGTGGATTGGGAGTGATGGAGAAGAATTTGAAATTGGTGAAGAGTCTTATGTGGTGAGAGGGGTTTAGGAGTGATCCCTTAGTAGGGTAGAGAGGAATTCCCTATGAAGACCAGATAATAGGTCTTGGGAAGAGCAAGAGTGCTCTTGAGGGATAAATGGTTTGTTTGGAAACAAGGATGTGTTCTCTCTTCATCGGCATATACATTATTCCTCGATGTGTTCACACCAATGTTACAAGACTAGGACTCGCCTCAGACTTGACAAGCCATTTTTTGAATTGGACTCGGGCTTGGATCCCAGACTCAACAAATAGAAAAACCTAAAAAATTCAAAGATTTGTAAGGATTTAAAACTTGTTTCATGCACCCTTTAATAAATAAACCTTAAAGACACAATAGCATCATCAAATAGAAATTACTATGATCCCATACACAAACATACATCAATCACATAAGTATAAGCACAAATTTTAGTTGAAGGAAATAACACATTTAGATATATAAATATTGTGATATTGCTATCAGGATTCAATCGTGTAGTTTTACAAGTCAAACTCATTGACCCATGATTCATCAGTAGTGGTTCACAAGAATCCATCTCTCATGATAATGAATGGTTCATAAGGAGGAAGATAAATCTTCATACATTTCTTCTATCACAAATGAGATAAGTGCTTGGTTTCATGAAGATCATGAGACAGCCATTAATGGGGAGTGGATACATGAAGAACTGATGTAGAATGATAATGGCTTCAAACCTGCTATAAAGGAATTTTTTTTCATTTCAATGATGCAAGAGGTTTTTGGTTTCACTACCAAAATGAGCCTACGAAGAATGCATGTGAAACTCCTTTTGACCATGAGGGTGTACTCACTCCATCTGAAGGATCATGCATTGAGGATGACATAGATCAATGCTAGGGCTAACCAATTAACAATTATACACGTGAATAAGTCAAACATGTACATGTCAATAAGGGAACTACAAGTACTCATAAACATGTAAACCTCAAAAAGTATACACACGAATACATAGTCTACACAAATTAAAACAAAGTATATGCACGAATACAAGGTATTTGCATGAAAACATGTAAGCCACAAAGTATACACTTGAATGCACCTAAGTCACAAAGTATACACGTAAGTTGTAAAGTATACACTTGAATATACATAACTCATATCTATTGAACCATCAATTTAGAATGCAAATATGGACAGGCATCGAAAAAAGATATTTGTATTAACCAAATAGCCATGTAGGCATACATAAATATATGTCGATATAAGTATGAAATATATGTACAAAATAGCCATGTAGGCTTATGAGAATGCCATCTAGGCATACAATGCCAAATATGTCCAATAAAAAATATGTACAAAACTGCCATACAGGCATACAATAAAGGACTCTGGAATCAAAAGTCATTGCTCTCCATGCCCAGGAAATAAAATCTTTCCCTTTCCTTTTCACTCGGATGGTGATAGGTCTGTCACTCATTTTTGCTGTGCTCGTGGAGTGCTCCTGCTACTCCTCCTAGGGTTTAGTTCATGGTGAATTTTTAACTGTTACAATAAGAAGTAAAGACATGAATATATAGAAATTACATTATAAAAAATGATATATTTGACAAAATAATCACTTACAGCCATCTCACGATCTCTTTCCATGAGGGAAATATCCTCATGCCCATGCTCAAGCATGCTCAAGCCCTATATAAACCATGCAAATAAACAAAAACTACGTGAATCAACAATGGTTTGATTTCTCACTAACTAACATCTATAACAACAAATGTAAATTAAAATTTACTAATTTGCCTCATACCTCTTATGTCAGAGCCATCGAGGATTGTATAGCAGATGTCACACCAATATCTATTGCCCTTGTCACATTTGGAGGTGTATCATCTCACACCAACTGAAAATAAAACAATTAATTATTCAACGTAATCAACGATGTGCATGCATAAACTACACAAATCTATTAAGTACTCAATTCATTAGTTAAACTCTTTATTCTATTACCTGCATGAAGGTTTGAGTAAATCCACCACCACTGGGAAGTGTTCCATCAAAACCTCCAATATTAGTCTGTTCAACATCCAAAATTGCATATTAAATTACCATTCGTAAAACAATGCCATTAATATGCAATAAACTTATAATTTTTTACTAGTTACATACCATAGCGATAGGTGTACTACAAAAATAGGTTGGTGAGGGGGCGGTGTATCCAGTCTCAACACTGTGACCCTACAATTTTATTAAAATCATAAAACATTTTTAGTTAATCTTGCATTTCAAAATCAAAATTTAATAAATTAAATTCAATGAACACATGCACTAACTTTTACCTGACTATCAATGCCATATGCCTCATGCAAAATGCCAGTTGCCCTCTCCATCTCCATAGCTGTAGACAGATCCTGCGTACAGTCTCCTGAGGGTCAGTGGGGTCATGTGAACAAGTAGCCCCGCAAGATTGACACACATGTGTTCGAAGACCACCACTAGAAGATGCCCCTGGATGGTGCTGTAGAATAGGGCTAGTATGATGGATGGAACTCTGGGTCAAAGTGTTGATTGCCTGTAATGTCTCTACATTGGCACTTTCTTTCACGATGGAAGGCATAACAATGTGCTCATGAGGTGGCCTAGTGAGAGCTCCTCTACCTTGCCGCATAGGATCCAGCTGTGCACCAAGTCTATCCTGAGCTGACCCCCCACCTCTCCCCTGGAAATCCCTCATATCAAAATAATTTGGGATTTTTTTCAATATGAACTCACTATATAGTTTCCTAAGGAAATATTACAGGACCTCACAATTGTTTCACGGTGGGTAATCGAAGACCATGTACCACCTATCATAAAACCGCTCCTTCATTTGTTGGTGGTGGCACCAATGGATAGGAAACCTCTTCGCATTGAGGGTAAGATTTTGATTTGTGCGTGGGTCGGTGAATAATGAACACAAATTACCTTTTGTTATTTTTAAATCTTTCACATACTTGTATGATAGTTTGTTTGCATAATACTCCCTAGCTGCCTGCCTCCTATCTTCCCATCCAGTTATTTTTTTGCTAATTGAATCTATGTTTGTTAACATATCTTTCATTGAATTTTCTAGGGTCATTCTTTTTGTGGTTGAACCATTTGGATTACTCAACCTATTGATCAAATCCTCAATTTGTTTTTTTTTGTTCTCAATTTCACTCATTAAATTTTGTTCAGTGCCAGGAGGGGGCTGAGTGATTGGTGGAGGAGGTTGATGTTGTGGTTGATTTGATCTTGAGGATTTGGTTGGTCCTCTTGTTGAGGATTTTGAGGGTTTGCAGGTTGATTTGCATCTCCTAAAAAATCAAACAAATAGATATCAAATTCAACCTAAAACTAACAAATTCAATCTAAAACTAACAAATTCAACCTAAAACTAACAAATTCAAAACAAAAATCATAGAATCCTTACCTCTTACAGCTCCTCCTCGTCGTGGCACCATCGTTGTGAAGAAATTTAGATTCTTGGTGAAGAAATTCTTCTCCTAGAACGCAAGCGTGATATTTGGGAATTTTGGCTGCGGGTGGAGCAAAAAAAACAGTCAAAATGCAAATGAGAGATTTGCATTTGTTTTTTTTCTTTTAATAGAAGATAACGCGGGCACGTTATAACACGCTCGTGTTATGTCTTTTTATTTGTGGCCGAAGGGAGCTTGCCTAGGTTTAACGAAAGACATATGCGTTATGCTTTTCAACTTTTTTTTTTTTAGGGTGTCCACAGAATTGCTACCCATTTCCATGCACCCACCCTCAAGTCAGGAAATATATCAACAAAGGGATGTGGCTCTTCTTCTTGATTCCTAGTAAAATTTGGAAGCTCTACTAGCTAAAATGGCTCTAGATTATTAGGAAGGAATCTCCCATAGGCATCTCTTCTTCTTCTATGCATGCGGTATCAACTCAGTATCAGCCAACTCACAAAAATAATGGGTGGGAAAAAATAGTGGATCATAACTTCTTACACTAAGAGAAATTTCCAAAAATACTATAGTAGAAAAACTATCAATGACTCCAAAGGACTCCCTAGTTTGACACCATCCCCAGCAATGGCACCAAAAATGTCGGCCTCCTATAATGATTTCAATAACTAAGCCTTTACAGCCATGATTCAGAGATTGGACATCTAACCTGAATATCCATTTTAACCATCATGAAGGTGAATTTAAATTTTAAACCCAAGGATGTGAACTTGAAATGGTTCAGCACAGTATGTGCACTAGGAACTTCAAAGTAGTCATCTTCATTCTACAACTAAGAGAGACTTAATACTGAAATTAAATTGCATGGAAAGAAATAAAGTAAATGTTGAACATTACTCAACAATGAAATTTAAACTAAACATGCATGATGGAAATGAAAATCTTAGCAGCAAATAGGAAACTATTCTGCCTGTTTTGGCTGTAGGAACAGTCACAATGAAATTCTAGTGGTTGCAGGAACAATCAATTTCATATTCTTAACTAAGGACTAAACAGAAGCTAATACTAATCTAACTAAACTAAAGGAACGTATTACTCATCAAGTGGCCCCCCTTGGATGAGTATCCTCTAAAACTAATGCAAACTCAGATACTCAACTTAGAATCTCATTTCATTCATTAGAAAGTGCAAATACAAAATAGTATGTCTGATAGTATTATTAGGTTGTACAATAACTTGGTGATCAACCTCTAACAAAGGATGATCCAAACCTTATTTATCAACCAAACAGGGCAGTCAAATCCCACTAACTAAGAGGACGCCATTTAGGGAAAGCGAAGAAAAGAGTGGAAGAGCGATTACACATGCAAGGGAATTTGTTCAGACATGCATGTCCAAACATGGACTCGACCACTGCAGTAACACACGCATTACTCAATAGATCATTAAAGATCAGCATAAGGTAGTTACATGCGTCTTAAATGGGAATCTCTTGTCGTCATCCTCAGTTGACCTTCATGTGATTCCTCCGTGTGACTAGCTAGTGGCTATGTTTTTGAACTTAGCATTCTTAATCATGTCTACATGGTAATGTCAGTATTCATAATAATTGCATAGCTATAACCACCTTAAAGAACATTCATTAACCACATGCAAGATTAATATAGATAGTCCACATAATAGGTTAATATCATTAAAACTACTAAAAATGGAATTAAACCCAAATGTCTTATGGTTTGAGATAAACTATATAAAAGTATCAGCATGTAATATCAAAGTCCATGGTAGCTTGAGCAAATCAACAAGAGATTCTACCCATAACTAGACCAAAAACTAGACTCAACACTTGCCTTGCTTTATTTATCCTTATTTATATCTCAATTGGTTTAATTTTGTATCCTCAAGCCTAATAAATCATATCTTTTTATGGCTAATCCTCACAAACATCAAAGGAAAAATGATAATTTAATGATTTTGGAGTGTGTCCTTAATTTTTGGACTAGGACTAAGATGCCACCTAGGGAATATTTGTTCCCCAAAGGTCTTGGGACCCTCTTTTTAAGAGAACCTTAAAGGGTCTCCTTTTTGGAGTCTGTTCCTCGAGTTTCAAGCCTCGGGACTAAGACACCACCTAGGGCGTCTTAGTCCCTCTCAGGTTATTTTCAGGATTTAATTTCAAATCTTAGTGGGATTTAGCCTCCTTTAATTAATGATTTTATATGTTGGCTTGTTGTGGTGTAATTTCAAGATATTAAGCATAGATAAGTATAAATACAAGGTTCTTTCACTCATTTTCATCCCAAGCATTCATGAGATCACCTAGCAAGTTGATGAGAGAATTCCTAAGGCAAGTTTATGGGATCAAGAGAATTCAAGAGAAATTAATCAAGCATTTGAATCCATTATCAAGATTCAAGCATCATGTGTGTTTTTGAGCTAACATTTGTAATGTAGGGTTTTGATTCAAGCAAACAATTCAAATCAAGATCTATCAAGCATTCATTCAAGTCAAGATCTACATTCAAGAAAGGCAGTTCACATAAGTTTACAGATTTTATAACAAGGGTTTCATGAATTGCAACATAGCACTTTGTTCATTCATCATTTCCCTCTATCATTTCATTTCATTTCAAGGTTTAATTACCAACAAGGGGTTTGACCAAGGCACACCCCCATTTACTAACAATCAACAAGTTTTTCCTCTCTTGTGTGCTTATGTTTGCAGATTTAGGTTGAAGATCATTCGAGGTGCAAAGTTGTAAAGTTGCAGAGTTACATTGCAAAGTTGTCATCTTTACAGAAAGTCACCTACAGGCTAGATCTGGTGGTTTCAAGACCTAAGATCTGAGAAGAAGGGAGTGCAAACATTGAGCCTCGAGATCACATTCAGAGATTTTAGAAATATAGATCGGGACTAAGTTGGTACTAAGGATGTATCTTAGTCCTCCCAAGGGTATTTTACAAAGATTATTTCAGATTTTGCATCTGCCTCAAAAAATAACAGTAGGACTAAGACAATAGTAAGGGTGTCTTAGTCCTCCCTAGCATATTTTGATAGCATTTTTGCATTTCCAAATCCTCATCACATTTCCAAACTTCCCAAGTACACACATCCTAACTTGTTGTTACCTAATTTTGTCACAATTTGCATTCATCATTTGGCTTGCAGTGCTAGGTTTTATGAGTTGAATGTTAAGTTATCTTTTCCAAGCTTTTTCTTGGTGGTGATCCCTTCAAAGACTAAAGAACCCCTCTCTAGGTTTTCCTTATTGCGAATTGACTCACCTTTGTGTTGATAGTCAATCCAATTTAGGATCCTAGGGCATCCTCCTTGAATGAATCATCATTGGGGAAAAGTGGTGTTCTATGACCTAAGTTATAAAGCATCCACTTCCCCATATGGTTCAGCATCATGTTAATTTAGCATTTAAATCATGTTTCATTAGATATCTTTCATCCGTTTTGTTGATTCTCTTCAATAGAATCGATCAAAACAGGCTCATTTATTCACAGGACTGGGAAAGGTTCACCATTCCAAATCAATACAAAACCACTCCCCCAATAGGATTTAAGTTTCAATAGATTAGAATAGGTTTTTCTAAAGATTTCATAGTTTAATATGTTAATTTTTAATGGATTCCTAGTCTAGTTTTTTACTGATTGATCTTATTGGATTGGTGTTTAGTGGCATATATACGCTTCAAATCCTCATGGATCAAGTATATAGTTGGCCCATACTAATCTGACAGTGACTGTGAACCCCTAAACCTGCATATGCACAAGGAAGTCAAACATTGTTAGTGTTCGTTCAAATATGCATGTAACAAAGAGGGATTCCCCATAAAATCCATCTATCTAAAACTTAATCTAGGAAATGAAGAACACAATGAAATTTTAACACTTAAATCCTAATTAAGCAAATAGCATTATGATCCTATGGGGGAATTGGTGCCAATGATATGTTGCAATTGGCCCTTTCCCAATTCCTAAGTTGCAAATGTTGATTGACTAGAGAAATGGTCAAATCTCCGAAGAGATTTGAGCATAACTTTGGTACAAATGTGAAATTGATAGGAATGGTGAATGAAGATTGCAAAATCAGTTCTCACTTGAAGAGAGTAACTTTGCATATGAGTTGTGGATGAAGATTGAGGAGAAGAGTCTCCAATTTATAGATTCAAATCTTGGAAGAATGAGCAAGATTGAGCAATGTGGGATAAAAGATAATCAAATGGCATTGTGCCACTTGTCCACATGTGATTGGATGAGGAATGTACAAGTTTTGGCCAATGTGCCAATAAATGCCATTAGGTGGCATTTCAAACTTGAGAAATGACATGTTGAAGAGGGAAAATGAATGAAGTTAATGTCACTTGGCTCAAGGTCAAGGACATGTAAGAGGTTTTTAATGCCTTGTTGGAAGGACCAAGTCCATTTGGACTTTTTGAATTCAAAAGAGGAATATTCCTTTTTTTGATGCTTTGTGAGGGAAAATAGGAGAATTAATAAATCAAAGTAATTGATTTATTGTGCAAGTTGCATTCTCTAGAGGATTTTAGTGAGAAGGGTTAACTTAATCAATGTTTTGATTAATTCAATGAAGAATTAGGTGATGTGACAATTTAGACTTTAATTTATGAGTTGATTTAAGTCAAAAATTGAGAGGAAATGCTTTATTAAATAAATGATTTGATTTATTCAATAAAGAAGGGAATGTGTTAGATTAAATCAAATAAGGTTTAATTTAATACAAGGACTTTAGAGATTTTAATTAAATAAAATGATTTATTTAATTAAACAGCAATGTAAGGTTAATTAAATTAAACTGATTAATTTAATCAAAGGAGGTGATAAACTTAATCCAATAAATAATGATTTATTGAATTAAAGGATAGAAAGTGATGAAATGCTTAGAATTTGATCTGAGAGGAAACGTTGTTAGTAACTGGGATCAAGTGTGCCAATACGAACTTGTACATTTTCCATGTCTACATTTTTCCCCTCTTTGAAGCAATGTACCCTTGAATTAGCTCAAAGAATAACTGTTGTAATCAAAGTTCAAAATTTTATCGATTTTCAGATGCCCCACTACTGCCCCAGCGGAAGGATATTGCTGGATATTGCCCCCTCGAGAGATCGGATGAAAATTTTGAATTTTTGGATGATCTCACGAAAAAGATGGCAAGGTGCTTGCCAGGCCAGAAATGCTCCAAAATTCCATAAAACTGCTTTAAAGTGCCAGAAGGGACGCAAAACGACTCTCAGTTGGACGAAAACGGGCTCAGGGGACCAAAACCCAAGCTGGAAGGTCAAATTAGGTCAAAAAACCCTAGTTTTGAGTGGAAATGGCGCAACAACAGCTTCCTAGGCACATGGTGGAGAGGGTTGGACACATTAGTGGCCAGTCAGTGCAGGACCCGTGGTATGTACCCCTATCTATCTTCCAATTTTATCCTTTTACATGCATTAAATAGGGTTAAGGTTCAATTCAAATTGCGCGGTGCCATATGGCACCGCTGAAAGTCCCTTATCACAACCGCGCGGGTCAGTTAGAAAATTAGGGTTTGCGTCAAACAGGACCGCATATGAAAAGTGCACCACGCGGGTCACTTTGTGATTGCTAAAATGAAAAACTGCACTGCACCCGCAAACAGCGCCGCATTTGCCAGTTTAAGGCAAATTTGAACTTTGAAACTTTATTTTTCTAATGCAACTACCTTTCCTGTGCAGGAGGAGCCTGATGTACTCTATTCATGGGAGCATCAATGGCCAGTACTTAGTAGATTAGGGGCTATGCCCAAGTTGATCTAGGAGCACCTTGGTGCCATTGGCCTTTGGTACATTACGTATGCTCCTCCTGTTCAGGCTCACCTAGGCATGCTTACAGCTTTGGCAGAGCGATGGCATAGTAAGACCTCCTCCTTCCATCTTCCTACTGGCGAGGCCACCATCACACATGAGGACGTATGGCACATCCTCCGATTGCCCATTCATGGGACCCGAGTCATCTATGATCCAAATGCTAGCAGAGAGGCCTGTTACGGAGTGATGCAAATAGATGTCATTGAGTTTTGTGATGGTCAGATTGACCTAGAGTTATATCATGACCATGTGCACACGTACCGACTGATTATTGCTGCTATCATCTCAGGGCTTGTGGTACCTAATCGACGGGGCCGATATTTCAGTCCAAGATGGGGACTTGCATGGGATCAGATGGTTCACCAGAGGGAGTGCTTTTTCTGGGGTCCACTACTACTGGCATCCCTTTATAGAGACCTTCACGAGTTTGTTTACTTAGACAGCAGATCCATTGGGGGAGGAAGCACTTTACTGCATGTGTGGGGATGGAAGAGGATCCTAGTGCTTCATCCAGACATCACACCAGTTCCTTTGGAGACAGATGATCCCCTAATTTGGCGGTATGGCGGGGCATTGATGCATTTTTCATTTATTGGTGCGAGTGGTATTTTGCATTGGCGGCGAGTTCTCGATGAGATGAGAGAGTTCCTTTGGAGACCATGGATGGATATTGGTCTGTGGGGAGATGATGTCCAACAGCTCTTCTTCGCTTGGTAGGATAGGCTGATGCAGGGCCGAGAGCATACTATGATTGAGAGGTACCTTCCAGGCAGGGTTGCTCGTTAGTTCGAAGAGGTACAGGACAGGCCCGATGACCAGTATGTGGCCATCTTTGCATGCACTACCAAAGAGACAGCATGGGGCCAGCCCATTTCGACAGATGAGGCAGTGTCCTCATTTAGGCAGTTAGTGGCTTGGCCATGGCCATATGACCAGGGGCCGACAGATGCAGGAGTTATCGCAGCCTACAGGGCATGGTTTAGAGCTCTCTCCAGATTGACAGTTCCAGGCACAGTTGTTGCACGGCGCAGACACAGGGGTCAGGCAGGTGGCAAGGGGCGAGGCAGAGGATGAGGTGAGGCACCTCCTCATCAGACACCTCCCAGGGATGGGGTTCAGCAGTCACCCATCCGAGTAGGAGATTAGGATGGGCAGTTGAGGGTAGATCCCCAGCAGTAGCCAGCAGGACAGTCAGCAGGGCAGCCCGATCATCGAGATGTGCTGATTCAGCAACTACAGGGGCAGATAAAGGTTTTGACTGCAGAGAGAGACCAAGCATGATCCGAGAGGGATCAGGAGATAGGCCAGTGGCGGCAGTTAGAGAGTGTAGCATCCTCATCTTAGGCCCGATCGATTGATATTCAGGATTACAGAGAGGCTATCAGAGAGGCCGAGTACTATCGACATCATTATCGATAGGTAGTGCCATCAGATTGCAAGGTGCCAGACTTCTCATAGCAGACTGGGAGGCGACCAGCAGAGGCACATGGTGAGAGATAGGATGGGGAGGGCAGCAGCTAGCAGGGCTCGCCCGCCTTTTGATCACTTACAGTTTTGCTTCATTTTTGATATACGGGCTGCAGTGTTTTGGCCTTATTGTATTATGTATCTGATGGACACCTGATTTGATTCTGTATTATAACGATGATTTTTGATGATATATATGAGATGATTTGCTCTTTTATGATGTACATGCAAATATGTGAATGCAAATATGTGATGTTTATGAGATGTTCCTACAGTGTATGTAATGAATGCATTTCTTTTTGTATTTCCCATGCTTTAAATGATGTAATGCATATTAATGATGGTAATAAATGGTAATGGTGATGGTTGTAGATGATAATGTATGATGTCTTAAGATGCTTAGAATAAAAAATTTATCCTTCATAACTTAAGATATCGATATGATGCAATGTTTTTTTGATGTTAACTATCTAGTGGATGTAGGATGTATGCATGAGCGATGTTTTGATTACTGTTATAATACCATGTTAGTGTGGAAAGAAAGTAGAAGAAACATAGAATTAATCACTTAGTGAGGATGATGGTGGTGATTTTTCATTTGCATATAGGAATTGAGATTTTCAAAGGGTTAATTGCATTATGTTTGATAACACACATAGGTACACGGCATCAAGGTATTAAGAACCAGGATGGTGTGGTACCTAGTGTGATGGACTTTGACTTGAAATCAGATAGGATTATTTTTGTTCACACTTAGCATACCTATTTTATTCAGGATGTAATTCAGACATTCTAAATATCTCAGACCAAAACACAGAAAAGCAAGCTTTCCTATGTGGTCAACAAGATACTTAAAATATCCTCCCTACAAACCAAACAAAACATGTATAACTTAAGTTATTTTACAAGTGTATCCCACAAGCATAGCAGATAAAAGATAATGATCATTTCCCCCATTCCTTTCTCTCTAAACCTATTTTGTTTAGGCATCATCGAGAGGTCCTTGGAATGAGCGCAAACTAAGATAAGTCAAAAAGACCAAATAAAGTAAATAAGCAAGCTAATGTTCTTCATACCGCTAGCCAAGACTAACTACTGTAAGGGTTACCTAATGCCTATGTCCATTGTAGGAAAGCTTCATCCTAGGACATGTAGTGATCCGGGTTTTGGTGGGACCGATATGGGTGATAAGCTATTGATACTCCAAGTCAACCAACTTGCTTGCTTACTGCTCTAGATTTGAGACTTTGACGATTAAGGTGTTCACTTTGAGACCTGCTAAACTTGCTTCTGACTGACTCACCAAAGGGTGAAAGTGACGATTGACTTTAAAGCGAAATGAAATGGATGCACCATTTTAGGTTTTCCAATATTTTGAGGCTATTTTTTGGTATTTTCACATTTTTCAATGTTTTTGTATTTTCAAGATTTGCGATGAGCAAACTAACTTAAAGACCTATCCTGGGGGTCTCAGGAGCTGATCCATAGATTATCCTTGCCTACGTTATACACACAAAGACCACGTAGTTCGACCGATGGTGGACTGACTTGATGATAAGATGGATGGGCAAACGGATTGCCCCCCTTTTTATTGCTTAAAGGACTGACTTAAGATGCAGATTAGATGGGCAAATGGATTGCCAATGCGACGGATGCCTAATGGACTGACCCTATTGTCTCGGGGGATGATCAAAGATTAACCTTACCTACGTTCAAGCTCAGAGATGACGTAGTTCAACAAGGTGAAAGACTGACAAGACTAAATGAAGATTTTCTAAATGTTTTTGACATGTTTTTGGATTTTGGATGATTTGGATGTTTTTGGAATTTTTGATGAATTTTGAAAAAGATCGTGAGAATATACACGAATCCGATCTGATGTTGTGAGAACGTGCCCCCAGTGTGGTACGACAGACTACTTCGATAAAGGCAGGACAAACTAACCTTAGAAATGCCAAGTAGTTCCATGGTGGAACATGGTGTAGACACCAACGCAGGCTATGGTATGGATGCGAGCGGATGAGTGGATGAATGAGTGATGGAAAGAGTCGTGCAGATCCTAGTAGATGGGGAAGGTGCTTTATTTACGCTTGGTGCCTGTTTTCCATATTTTCACCAAGGTACTTGCCCAAAGCGCCACCAAAGTGGTTTTCACTAGAGGACAATTTTTTTCTTTACTGTTTTCCATCTTTTTCTGATTTTTTTTGGATTTTTTGATTTTTTGATTTTTTTTGTTGTCACCAAGACGCTGTTTGCTAGGTTTTCATCAAGGTAACCATTTTTTCAGGACCTTTTCCGATTGTTTTTGTATTTTCTAGCTCTATACCTTGCAAATTTTTAGGCATAAAACTTTTTGAGGTGTTAACTGTTCATGGGCTCTTGTAGGGGCTCGCCTTCTGGTGTCAAAAACTGATATGCCCCCGATTTGTAGCTTGTAGTGATGATAAAGGGTCCCAGCCAGTTGGGCTCAAACTTTCCCTTTGTATTGGAATTTGGCACGTTCTTTTGGTTTTCTTTCAGCATGAGGTCACCAACTTGGAAAGTGCGTTGTCTGATCTTCTTGTTGTAGCTCCTTTTTAGGCGATTCTGGTACACTTGTAGATGATTAAGGGCATCCATGCACCTTTCATCTAATAATTCTAGCTCATTGAGTCTTGTTACCCTGTATTCCTCATTTGTGATGAGATTCTGCAGTGATATCCTTAGTGACGAGAGCTCAATCTCGATAGGGAGGATGGCTTATGATCCATAGACCAGGGAGAATGGGGTGGCACCTGTTGGCATGCAGATGCTAGTGTGGTAGGCCCATAAGGTGGGATTTAGCTGCAGATGCCAATCACGACCAGAGTCATTGACTGTTTTCTTGAGGATTTTCAAAATGGTTTTATTTGTAGCTTCTGCTTGGCCATTGCTTTGTGGGTAATATGGAGTGGAAAAACGGTGTTGGATTTTGAATTTTTCACACAAATCACGGACATCCTAATTTTTGAAGGGCATCCCATTATCAAAGATAACGGATTGGGGAACATCGTATCAGCAAATGAGGTAATTCAGGATGAACTTGGATATTTCTTTTCCCATGGTGTAGGTCATGGGAATTGCTTCAACCCACTTAGTGAAATATTCGGTGGTGGTGATAATGAATTTGTGGCCATTGGATGAGGTGGGTGATATTTTACTAATGAGATTGAGCCCCCATTGTGAAAAGGGCCAAGGTGTAACAATGGGATGTAGTTCTTGAGCCAGTGCATGAATAAGGTCTCCATGCTGTTGACATTGTAGGCATTTTCTGACAAAGTTGTGTGCCTCTCTTTCCATCGTCGGCTAGTAGTACCCTATTCTCAGCAACTTTTTAGCCAAGGTCATACCGCTTGAGTGTGACTCGAATGTGCCATTGTGTACCTCAGTTAGAGCAGTCAAGGCTTCCTTGGGTTTTAAACAACGTAGCAAGGTTCCGTCGGTACTTCTTCGGAAGAGGGTCTCCCCTAGGATGACAAATCGTGAAGTCCTTTTGACAAAAGTATGTTTTAGGTTCGGGGTGATGTCAGTGGGGAGGATTCCTAACTTTAGGTAGGTGTATATATCATGATACCAAAGATCACCGGGACCAATGAGTTCACATGCGTATTCTGACTCTGGTACCTCGAATGTGAGTACGAGAAGCTATTCTAAGAGGAATTCATGTTTTGAGACGTTATGAGGGATGTCCAATAAGGATCCAACTGTCCCCATTGCATCGGCTGCTCTATTGTTTGCCCTCAGTATTTGCTCAAAAGTGATGTCAATAAATGATTCTTTGAAGCTTTCCACTAGTTTCTTGTATGGTGTGAGCTTGTCATACTTAGTTTGGTATTCACCGTTAACTTGGTTGATGATAAGCTGTGAATCCCCATAGACTTGTAATGCCATGATTCACCATTGTGCTACAATTTTGAGGCCTATGGTCAAAGCCTCGTATTCTGCAATATTGTTAGTACAAGGGAATGCTAGCTTGTATGATCTAGGTATGTAGTCTCCTTGTGGCATGATGAAGAACACACCAGCTCCTTATCCATGTTGCGTGTGAGAGCCATCAAAGTATAACTTCCAGTGGTCTGCTGCACCAAGGTTAAAAAGGGACTCATCTGGGAATTCTGATACGAGTGGGTTATCTGTGTAGAGGGGAGCTTCTGCCAGTTGATCCGTAATGACTTTTCCTTTTATGGCTTTTTGTTCTACATACTCGATATCATGTTCAGATAATATCATTACCCACTTAGCCATTCTTCCTGTAAGCGCTGCTTTTGACAATAGGTATTTTAGAGGGTCTATTTTGGCAATCAACTTGATTTGGTGTGCTAGCATGTAGTGTCTGAATTTCTAAGCCGCAAATACCAGTGCTAGGAAAGCTTTTTCTATTGACGTGTAATTGAGATCATGTCCCACCATTGTTCTGCTGATGTAGTAGATAGCCCGCTCGGTTCCCTTTTCATCATGTTGAGCCAAAAGGGCACCAAGGGCGGCTGTTGTTGCAGAGATATATAGGATTAATGATTTCCCCACAATTGGTGGCATCAACACAGGTGGTGTAAGTAGATATTCTTTTATTTTGTTGAATGCTTGCTTGCATTTGTCATCCCACCTGAAAGCTACTCCCTTGTGAAGTAGGTGTGAATAGGCAATCTGTTTATTTGCCAATTGTGCTATGAATCTCCGAATGGATTGGAGTCTACCTTGCAATCCTCTTAGTTGTTTTAATGTTCTTGGTGCTTCCATTTCAAGGATTTCTTTTACCTTTGCAGGGTCCACCTCTATTCCTCTCATTGAAACTATGTATCCTAGCAGCTTTCCTGATTGTACCCCAAAGACACACTTCTTTAGGTTGAATCTAACCTTATATTGTTCGAGCCTGTCAAAGATAGCACTTAGAGTTGCTATATGGTCTTGTCTCTTCTTTGATTTAGCCAGTATGTCATCTACATAATCTTTGACTGTTTTATGGATCATGTCATGGAAGATTAATGTCATGGCTCTTTGGTATGTAACTCCTGTATTTTTCAACCCAAATGGCATTACGTTCCAGCAGTAGGTGCCCCAAGGACATGTGAATGTTGTCTTGTGTTGGTCCTCTTTTGCAATCATTATTTGATTGTACCCTGAGAAGCCATCCATTAGGGATAGCATCTCATGTCCGACCG